>OX384044.1:8227704-8452704 GCA_947534325.1 Agonum fuliginosum
TCACATGAATAAATTTGGAATAAGGATGCTATACGATTTTTTGGTCAAGCAGTTAATACTTTCTTGAAAACATTAACATTCTTACGCTTACGATCATTGTGAATTCGGTCTTAAGCCCGTCTGACACGGTACAAAATTTAATTCTAAATTTAATTTTAAATTTAAATTCAATACTAAATTTTGTATCAAATTTTAATATAAAATATTATAACAAAATTTATTATTGAAATTTATACAAGATTAAAATTTATGTTTTCATTGGTAGAAAGTTTTTATACAAATTTTTTAATTTATGCGCATACATAAGTCGGTTGCAATAACAGTTCTCTAATCTGAAAATATCTTTATGTGTTTACTGAACCCGAACTGCAAGCAATGAATAATAGTACAAGAAAGCGATTATTACTTGTAACGGCTGCTGTTCTAGTAACAAAAATTCAAAGTATTACCATTAAAAAGAAGAAATCAACGAAGAAGAAATTAGTCTCACGAAAATGGTTGCTAAGAAGAAACGAGGGTCGTGGAATACTCAATTTGCTTAACGATGAACTAGCGAACAATTTGATTCGTTATTAAATAAAGTAAAACCATATATTAAAAAATAAGACACCAATATGCGAGAAAGCATTTCTACTAGGAGCAGACCGGAAATTACGTTACTTTTCTTGTCTACTGGTGAATCATATAGATCTTTGATGTATTCAACACGCGTTCATGAAACTACTATTTCCAAATTTGTACCAGAAGTGTGTGAAGCAATTTGTAGTCAGTTAAGATCTGAATACCTTAAAACTCCTACTTCTATTGATGAATTACTTAAAATTTCCAAAAATTTCAATGAAATATGACAATTCCCTCATTGTCTTGGTGCCCTGGACGGAAGACATATTAACTTTAGAGCTCCAAGATCGGATGGATCGTATTATTATAATTATAAAAATGCTCATTCGTTTGTTTTATTAGCAGTAGCAGATGCCACGTACAAATTTTTATATGTAAATATAGTTGTAATGGTCGAATTAGTGATGGTGGCGTTTTCCGTGCAAGTGGATTGTCGAAAGTAATCACTGACAATAATTGAACTTTCCTCCAGCCAGTCCTCTACCAAGCCGAACTTTAAATGTTCCTTACCTAATTGTTGCAGATGATGCATTTCCCTTGACAAATAGACTTATAAAACCTTATCCTCAACGAAGTCTAACTGATGATATGAGAATTTTTAATTATAGATTATCACGGGCAAGGAGGATAATTGAAAACGTTTTTGGCATTTTCGCTAATAGATTTAGGGTACTACTCAATATGACGAAGTGCTGTGCTGCAGCCACTGACAATTTCTATGACGCAGAAGACTTTAACGCAGGTGAAATAATTAAGAGTCTTAAAACTGAAATTAAATAACTTAATACAATTATTAAAGTCAAAGAGTGTCTTATAATGAACAAAGATTTTATAATTAATCTTCCAAAAGAAATCTTCTAAGCATGTGTAATGCAAACCAAGTAGAGACACCTGTAGTGGTGTCCATTAAACCGCAACAAAAACATAAACTAAATGAAAAAAGAATCTAACTGATTACAAATGAAGAAGAACAATTAACGGAACAAAAACAAATAAACAAAACAAAGTTCTAAATTCTAATGAATAAAGCTGTTTGGCAAGTAGTAAATAATAGTGTAGGATCAAATACTAAACAAAAGAATATTACTAAAATAAATTACAATAATGAAATTGTTACAAGTTCTATAGAAATTGCAGGATTATTTAATAAACATTTTGGTAATATTGTTAACAATTCGCAAATAAGTAGTAATATGAGTAGTAATGATAATCAATTATCCAATTTACAAAAGAGCTGTAACAGTAATTGTAAATCCATGTTTTTTGAGCCAGTTACTTTTCTCGAGTTAGAATCTGTAATTTTATCTTTAAAAAATTCCTCTGCCTCCGGTATTGATGAAATATCTTCAATTACAGTAAAACAATGCTATGTACATATTTTAACACCTTTATTGCACATCATAAATTCGTCTTTTGAACAAGGATGTTTTCCTGAACACCTAAAAGCTGTTAAAGTGATACCTATTTATAAAAAAGGTGTCCAAAATAACATGTGTAATTACAGACCAATCTCACTTGTCACTGTATTTCATAAAATATTTGAAAATTGTTTTTCGTCCAGACTTGTATCATTTCTAAATCATAACAATGAAATAGCAGCACAACAACATGGCTTCGTCAGTGGCAAAAATACACAAAGCGCTCTTGTAGCTTTTCTAAATGAAATATACACAAACATAGACAAAGGAAATATTACACTTAGTGTTATGATTGATCTTTCAAAGGCATTCGATCTAGTCGATCATGACATTATGTTATATAAATTAGAAACCATTGGAATTAGAGGAAACTGTCTTCAGTGGCTAGCCTCATACTTAGAAAATAGAAAACAATTAGTCTGTGTTGGAAATTGTAGTTCTGATTTTATAACGATTTCGCGCGGTGTTCCTCAAGGGTCAGTGCTAGGACCACTATTGTTTATTATTTACTTAAATGAAATACACAAAATTATTGATTGCGTATGCAGATGATTTGTCGTACACATACTGTTCTAAGACAGAAAATAGTGTAGTAAACACTGTCAACCATACATTAGTTAAATTATGTTCAATGTTTAATACTCTAAAGCTCTTAGTTAATGAAGAAAAGACAGTTACAATGAGCTTCAGAGCTACTGCAAATAATAAGAGCCTGTTAATAAAATGCAACAACAATTCTGTAAAACAGGTTGAAAATTGCACGTTACTATACTCTATTTCAGCTTAGAAAATAGTAGATGGCACTGTTAATGCAGTCCGTTCTACACCCAAACATTCTATTAGTTTAAACTTTGGCGCGAACTATAAAGACATAACGTATTCCTATCATAAAGAGTGTTAAACTTACCTATAGATGAATAAAAATTGTCAAAATAAAAAAGAAACACGTTGTTTTACTATTTTCAGGTTATATAAACTTGAAATGTCAAACGGAAATGAAATCGCGAATCTCTCCAATGTTCGCTGATGTAAATCCACCTCTCGTCTCGACCAATCAGATTCAAGGATATTATCGTCCTTTCTTACTCAACGCTATTTTCTAAGCTGACATCAAGTATAGGTTTAAGTATTAGAGAAACTCTTCAATGAGATTTAGAGATAAATAATGTATGTAACAAGCTAGCACCTCTTTGTTATGCAATACGGAGACTTACAAAGCTAGGTTTTGCTCAATAATTAACTACAGCATAATATTTTGGGGTAACTCATCCCAATCAATACGAGTTTTCATTCTCCAAAAGCGTGCCATTCGTAATATGTTCAGAATTAAATGGAACATGTCATGTAAAGACGTATTTAAAAATCAAAAAATTCTCACTGTACCTAGTATGTATATCAATTAGCCACATTTATATTTAAGTACAAAGATAAGGATTGTAATTTTAAACAACATTCAGATTTCCATACATATCACACAAGAAATAGAGATGATTATGTACTTGTTAATACTCATAAAACAACAATGTTCGAGAGTAATCCATATTATATAGGTTGTATTTATATAATAAATTACCAGCTAATGTAAAATATGCCAAATCATTAATTATATTTAAGATTAAGTTAAAACAATATTTAATAGCACAAAGCTTTTACTCTGTAAATGAGTTTATTGATATGTAATTATCTTCTTTGACAGTCCTTATATTGCTTTATGTAATCTTACTGGGAAAATAAATTTATTATTATTATTATAACCACAGAGAAAATACGTCCACATCTAAATCTAATGAAAATGTTTCACTATCACATAAAAACGACCTTACTGACACAGTGGCGGAGACAGAAGCAAGCAACCTCAATCAAACTTTAAGCGAAGTTGAAGAAACTACTACTATCTAGTAATGATGCTACAATGCTAAAAGTCAATCAAGATGTCAAAGTAAATTTATTAACCGAACTTGTTACAGAAACTAAAGCAAAGTATAGTGTTGTGGTGAACAGAAAAGTTAAAAAATATAATAAACAAACTGTGATTGGCTGTTCTAAAAACTTTCCGAACATTGAAAGAGTGCCAAAAAAATCTTTCATATATATGTTTCCATACTGAAGCCAGGAACTACACTTAACTCTCTTGCTAATCATGTACGGCAACATTTTCCTGAAGCTGTTTGTAAAAAACTCGAAATATCCGATGCACTATTCCTCCTTTAAAATTATGTTGATCTTAGTCAATTTTGAAAGCGCAATGCAAGGTGACATGTGGCCGAAAGGTGCGTATGTGGGTAGGTTTTTACAAGCGACCTCAACAGAAAAAACTTACCGAACCAACTATTGTTCTCCGAAGATAAATAAAAATGATGTACTTTACCTAAATTGTCAATCACTAACAATAAACAATAGTAATCTTATTGCCAATGAATACATACAAAAAGATAATAATGATTTAAAATTCATATGTATATCTGAAACATGGTTCAAGTATGAAACTATTAATTTAATCGATTTTACAGATTTTATCTGTGCATCTAGCTACTGTCGTTCTATTTGTAAAGGAGGTGGAGTTGGAATCTGGTCCTATAAAAAAATTAAGTTTCAACCCTTAGACCTAAGTATGTATTGCGTAGAAAAAGAATTTGAAATATGTGGTTTGAAATGTAACTCAGATTCTAATCTCACCTACATTACATTAGTCTTTTACAGATCACCAGCCAACATGAGTGTTGATTATGTGACTGCTTTGATTAAAAAATTCAATTCTTTCCTGGACAATATTCTTAAACCTGAATACAGACTCATATTGGGCGGTGACTTCAATTTAGGCCCTACAAGAGATCATCTTTGCTATAAAATGCTAGAAGACTTACTTGTAACTTATAACTGTATGAATAGAGTGCATGATCTCACTAGAGGTATTTATAAATTAGATCAAATTTTTTAAAACTTTGATATAACTTGCTATGTACAGAATAAATCATTCTCTGATCATAAAAGTCTTTTATTTAACTCTAATTTTAACATTGGTACAACTAGCAGACCTATTATTTATTATCGTAATTTCAAAGAGTCTAGTGTGAGTCATTTCACAACTGATCTGTACCTACAATGAATCGGGCAGAATGTTCTAGACCAGTCCGATATAAATCGTGCATTTGACTGTTTTCATGAGATATTTTTTTATGTATTTCAATTATCATTTTCCTTTGAAAAGTAAAAATAATAGAAATTCCTCTAAAAACTGTGTTCAGACGGCATCGTATTCTGCGCGCCAGCTAATCACGGCTCCCACGAGGCGCAGGCGCGAATGTCCGGAGACCACTTCCGACCACGTTTTTTCACTAGCTTTTTGAACTCTGAACTAGTACCTACGCACGCTAAAGTTACCTGAATTTAAATATAGTTTTATCTACGGTTTTTTTTTTACATTTGCAATAAGAATTTTCTTATTCATGTTTAGTTTAACTCAGTTTAAATTCAGTGCTTTATTTATTTTATATTTTTTAGCTAGCCCTTTGGTTGCACGCATTATTGCTTTACAAAGCCTATCCTGGTTGTTCTGGACACATTACTTGCTAAGTATTTGATTTATTCAATTTATTCTGTTTTATTGAAGTACGATTTTGATTATTCTCATGTGTATCGGTTTTTCCAATCGTTTATCTGCTTTGAATAGTTTAAATTTGTTAATTGCTAGTTTGATTCTTGCTTTGTTGTATATTTGCTTATTTTGGTATTGCATTAAATTTGGTAATAGTTTATCTGCAAATTTATTTCGTATTTCGTATTTCGTATGGCTGCATTTTGTTAAATGCTTTGGGTTGCTTTTATATTAGATTTCAACTTTGACTTGTTTATTAAATCATATAAGTTTTGTGTGTTTGCGAAATTATCTTGTTTCCTACACCCTTTCCAGTTATATAGTTCATAGGTTATTTGATCCATTTTACTGTTTACAATTAACTATATTTGCTCATACTTTTATCAGTTTAATAGTTTATTTCACATTCGATCTACTATCGGAGTAATAAGTATAGTCACTCGGATGTAAAGTTGAATAACTTGTATAAAAATATTCCAAAAAATTTAAATACAAACTTTATACTAAAATATGCACATTTCTACGTTATTGTATAGAATTTCAAATTTTTAAATGTATATGTGTAGAAATAACAATAATTTATAGCAAAAATGAGCTATGATTTGACACATTTTTAGAACCTGTTAACTTTAATGACGTCTACTGTCAATATACATCATGCAAAAAAAATCAAGTTTTGGTATAGTATAGTTATAAGCTTAGTTAAGTTATTTGCTACTGTAATTTTTTATAAATATTTATATTTTGATTATAATAATAATATAAGTGAATATGTAATATCTTTGTTATTAGTAATCTTATAAGATTCAAATTTAGGTTAGCGATGCCTTATATAATTATAAAAAAGATTTGTTTATAATTTTTATTCAAAAATTATTACTTAAATTTTAATAAATTTTTTTCTGAAATTTATGAATCTAAATATTTAAAAAAAAATTACAGTAGCAAATAACTTTACTAAGCTTATAACTATACTATACCAAAATTTGATTTTTTTTGCATGATGTATATTGACAGTAGTTATTAAAGTTAACAGTTTCTAAAAATGTGTCAAATCATAGCTCATTTTTGCTATAAATTGTTGTTATTTCTGCACATATACATTTAAAAATTTGAAATTCTATACAATAACGTAGAAATGTGCATACTTTAGTATAAAGTTTTATTTAAATTTTTTTGATTATTTTTAAACAAGTTATTCAACTTTACATCCGAGTGACTATACTTATTACTCCGATAGTAGTTACATTGTTGTCACAATGTTGCACTTTTATCTGTCGCTATTTTACTCTTTGTTGCTTAGAGTCGGAACAACGTTTAGCTTTGTACATCCGTATATTATTTGTGGGCCTGTACCCTATTTTCCTATCTCTCCGCCAGATCTCTCCAGATCAGCTTCTGGAAGTGAAGAGCGTCTGCACCTGACCCTTCCTGCTTTGCACGTAAGCTTTTTTCTATTTTCAATCTGTTATTTCATTTTTATAATTTTCGCAATTTTTCATTATTCGCAAAACGACCTCTCGGTCGAACAAACTGGATACACTATAACATTATCAACTCAAACAGAGATCTACATGATTTGTTTGTACTTCAGATATCCTTTCCCGAATTGAAAGTGTTGTATAATATCAAGAAACGAGCACATTGTCTTTTGGTGGATGAAACTAAAAAAAATGTTATCAAAATAAAATATTTTTATCTGATATATTAAAGGCTCATGGAGGGTAATAAATGAACGTTCTAATAATAAACCTAATAGTGCAGGCGCTGAGAAACATTCCGTTTGCAAAAACCTATGACCTCATTCTGATTGATGATTTGAGTTTAGAAAGAGTTAAAAAACGATATTGTGGAGGTTGCCGGACGGAATTATGGTCCAATTTTTTTTTCGGCCCTATAATAGGAGTTTTCGGTTCCATCGTTGTAGCTGTTAGACCGGGAGCCGGCAGGTCAGGTGGGTGTATGATTTGCCACATTTAGAGGCTTTGGTGATTGATAGCCAGTAATACCCCCACCCGCAAAACGCAAGTATGGCGCCCCTAAAGTGTAGCTTTTACACGGGGCAAATTACCAAACTTGTCAAAAATTGACATGCCCATGGGGAATAGGCCACACGATGATTGTTGTTTTATGTTGTTCGGAAGGTTGCCAAAACACGGAAACGCAATATGCCATACCAATATGGCGTCGCCTAATGTCCGCCATACTAGCCGAAACGTGTCATTTTTTTACAGTCGACATGTATCATTGGCCACACGCTGTTCTTTGGCGGTATTAATCCCGAGCCTTTCTACCTTTTCAGGTGTAAGGCGATATTTGTTCGGGATTAAATATAGAACAAGGATATACAAACCCATACCGCTGGCGTGTCGCTAAGTGCCCGCCATACCAGGACAAAGATGTCGATTTTTCACCATGGCCATGTATGATCGGTACCGGTATGGCGCTTTGGTGGCCGCAAAATAAACATCAGCTTGTTCAATTTCTTTGCACGTATGCTCCAACATGTTTAAAAATCAATGCTGAAACAGAAATTTTCATTACCGGTGGGTACGAAGACCCCGAAAAATGCTTCAAGCTCCAAGGTAATAATTTATCCGGTCCTAGACTTGAAGTCCAATCACCTAGAAGCAGATTGTAGAATATTCAGCCATATATTTCATGCTGTTCGTGGAGGGATTGAAAAAGTCATTATAAACAGTACAGATACCGATGTTTTCGTACTTACCATTCACTTTTGGCATAAACTTTCGAACATTGGTTGTCGAGGTATTTGGTTTGAAGGATCGTACAAAAAAAATCTTTTAAGCTGTGATTCAGCAGCTGAATCACTTGGCGAAAAAATTTGTAATATTTTACCCGCGTTACATGCTTTAACAGGTTGCGACACGACAAGCCGATTTGCGACTAAAAAGCAATGTATATGCGCTGCATCCGAAGAATTCGTTCAGGATGTTATTTCTATTTTTGCAAATAACTCCGAAACTCCGATGAATTTTAATGACATTGAAAAAGTTTGCACTTATTATTTGCGAAACAAAAAACTACAGCAGATGAACTCCGTTTCAAGCTAATTTCTCGTAACATCGGCTTCAATTTCAATGTATCCAAAGTTATTTGCACTTCTGATGCTTTGTATTTACATTGCTTAAGAGCTGCAGCTCAAACATATTTGTGGAGAAATTCCTCAGAACCAACACAAGAGCCTCTGAATTTTCTCCAATTCGGTTATGAAAGACGAGATGGAAATCTGTACCCGGTGCAAATGGCAAAACCGCCTGTGCCAAATGCTTTAATCAGACCTTGCAAATGTAATGCTGATTGCAGAACAATGTCCTGCAGTTGCAAAAAAAGCGACATTAATTGTATATCCCTTTGCAAATGCATCGGCCAGTGGCGCACCCAGGATTGCATCTTGGGGGGGGCTAAGAATAATTTTTTAATGAAAGCTGTAGTACGGCACAAGGAAAAAATACGCCGCAGGCGAAATTTTTTTAGAGTTCAAGGTCAAACACCTTTAAATTGAAAGTTTCATGTTTTTAAAGATAAACAGTTGCACGTTTTACTCTCTTTCTTGTGCACACACATTGTTTTTTCGGCAGCTCTCTTGATATAATTTCATAAGAACGACTCTGAGCAGAGTCATGTCAGTTATAAATGTTGATATTAGTTCCAATAACATATATTTTAATTTTAGTTCATATTTAATGTATCAGTTCTTTCTTTCATCTTTTTAGTTTCACTCCCAAGTGCACCGTTGTTTAAGTTCAAAATTTCACCACAAGGTTCGCATTCTAATTAAAATAGCCCAATAATCGTACAGATGCGTTATACGGAGTGTATATTATTGTATATTTGAACTATTTGAATTTAAGATAATCATAAAAACAGAAAAAAGGCGATTATTTTTAGTCTTCAGTGAATTTAAATAATCTTACATAATGTTTAAAATGTTTAATGAAATTTTTTTTTTAAAGTCCAATCGTCTGGGGGGGCTCAAGCCCCACGAGCCCCCCCCCCCCCTTGAGTGCGCCCCTGGCATCGGCAATAATTGTCAAAACTTACCAGAATAAGAGTCAAATTTTGTTATTTTTCACTACTTATTAATATGTAAACCACTTTTTTTTAATGATTAAATTTGTATTGCATTATCATCGTGGCGTTTTTCATTTCATACCTTACCCAAACAACCTTTTAATAGTCAAGAACAACTTTTTTTTTTCACAGCTACATCGATGGAATGAAAAACTCTTATTATAGGGCCGAAAAAAACAAATTGGACCATAATTCCGTCCGGCAACATCCACGATATCATTTTTTAACTCTTTCTAAACTCAAATCATCAATCAGAATGCGGTCATCGGTTTTTGCAAACGGATTGTTTCTCAGCGCCCGGTCTATAAGCAGAAAAACTTAACAATAAAATGTGGAGATGAAACTGTCATAGAAAATATGATGTTTTGTTATTAATAATTATAAATAATTATGTATATGATTCCTGTCAATATTTTGTTTCATTGTTTGTATTCATTTTAGTACAATAAAGCCTAATTCAGGTCAATCGCTTATTTAATAGTTTATAACAATTTATTGTACTAAAATTCAATTGAATTATGGAACGTATTTTACGCCCAGAAAGGTTTAATATTAATTCAAACGAAGAAGGTGCTACTCAAGAATGGAAACATTGGTTTAAAACGTTTCAAAATTTTATATCATTAACTAACATTCAAGATTCAGATTGATTAAAAGTATTAATAAATTACATTTCTCCTGCGGTATACGAATGTATTAATGACTGTCATACTTATAATGATGCCATAAGTGTTCTTAAGAGTATTTATATAAAACCTTTAAATGAAGTTGAAGCAATAGATAGATGTTTGGAATCTCTTAAACGTTTATCAAAAGATTGTAATTTCAAGGCAGTTAGCGCAGAAGTTTACAGAGACGAATGTATTCGAGATGCTTTTATAGATGGTCTACAGTTATCAAATATTCGACAAAGGTTATTAGAAAACCGTACTCTATTGTTAGAAGCAGTTGCACAAGCAAGAGCACTTGAACTCGCTCAATATCAGTCTCAGGAGTATTTAACATCACCATTATCAATTAATGCTGTAACAAAAAATGAACAAAAAAATCCAGTTAAAAAAGAATCAGAACTAGAATCTACATCAGATATAGCAGTAGCTGCAGTCAATTCAATATGTTATTTCTGTGGTCGGCAGAAACACAGTAGAACTGTCTGTCCGGCTAGGGAAGCAGTCTGCAGAAGTTGTGGCATCAAGGGCCACTATCAAAAGGTATGTACGCAGAAATATAAATCATCGAGAAGTACACAATATCCAAACAAATTTTCAAATTGCATTCCTTCCTTCTTACCGACCTGTTTAAGTAAAGCAGTCGTAACAGTTACCATAAATGAAACTGAAGCTAATGCTCTAGTCGATACGGGGAGTTCAGCTAGTTTTATTATGCACGGTGCAAAAGCTTAAAATTCCTGTGATACCAGGTACAGAAGAGAAAGTATCTATGGCTTCTACAACCTCAAGGTCATCAGTCAAGGGACAGTGTAGAATAAATCTTCAATTACAAGGATATAAATATAGTAATATTTTAGTCAGTATTCTTCCAAATCTTTGTTCACATATTATCATCGGACATGATGTTTTAAAACATCATTCGAGTGTTCATGTTCAATTTGGAGTAGATGAAGCTCCCCTTAAAATATGTAGTGTAGAAGCTGCTCTAGTTGAACCTGCACAACTCTTACCAAATCTATCACCTGACTGTAAACCGATATCAATTAAATCGCGAAGACTTACAACAGTAGATCTAGAATTTATTAATACTGAAATAGAGTAGTTGTTAAAAGAAAACATCATCGAAGAAAGCGTATCGTCTTGGCGTGCACAAGTGCTGGTGGTAACCTCTGAGAATCGTAAACGACGAATGGTAGTAGATTACTCTCAGACAATAAATCGTTATACAGAATTAAGAAAGTGGAGACACTACCTCCTAGGAAGACAATTCCGTATTATAACTGATCAGCGGTCAGTCTCTTTTATGTACAATGAAAATCATTCAGCGAAGATTAAGAACGAAAAAATTATGCGATGGAAACTTGAGCTCTCTAATTATAAATATGAAATTATATATCGACCTGGAAAATAAATACTCTTTTTCAAGAATATGTTCTTCAGTAGGACAGTAGGAGGGAACTTGCATACGCTGAAATCATTTCATGAAGCTTTAAGTCATCCTGGAGAGACTCGAATGTACTATTGGGTACGAAGAATTTGGCTTTTTCACTAAATGAAATTCGTAGTGATTTCTTCATGTCGTATCTGTGCAAAAATTAAACCAAGGTTTCATAAACATGTAGATTATCTTATTAAAGCCACGCAGCGTTTTGAGCGAATAAATATGGATTTTAAAGGTCCCTTACCCTCATCATCTCGAAATCGTTACCTTTTAATTCTTGTTGATGAATACTTGCGATTCCCTTTTGCTTTCCCCTGTCAGGATATGACTGCAAGCACAGTTATCGCAAAATTAAAGGATCTTTTTTTCTTTTTGGTGTACCTGCCTATTTACATTCTGAACTCACATCATTCCTCTGTGCGTTGGGCATTGCAACTAGTCGAACTACGGCATACAATCCTCAAGGTAATGGCCAAGGAGAGCGTTATGTTGGGATAGTCTGGAAAACCATCGAACTAGCACTTAGAAATAAAGATCTGACCATTTCATAATGGGAAGAAGTTTACCAGGAAGCTTTACATTCAATTCGTTCGCTTTTGTGCACGTCAACTAATGTAACACCGCACGAAAGAATGTTTAATTTTACTCGAAGATCGAGTAATGGATCAACTACGCCATCCTGGCTGATGAATCCTGGATTAGTTCTGATGAAACGACCTATCCGTAATTCTAAATATGAACCCTTTGTTAAAGAAGTGCTTCTACTGGAAGGAAACCCTGAATATTCACATGTGAGATTACACGATGGTAGAGAAACTGTAGTCTCTACTAGACATCTTGCACCTGTTGGAATTACTCTGGAAGATTCGAATCCAGAAGTTCCTGCGCCTATTGTTTCTGTAGAAAACGAAGTAGAAAATAGTATTGTTCCTGTTCAAGAAAATATTATAACTCAAGAACCATTAAGACGAAGTACGCGGCAACGACAGCCACCATCTTATTTAGAAGACTATATCACCTAAGGGGGAGTGAATGTCATAGAAAATATGATGTTTTGTTATTAATAATTATGTCTATGATTCCTGTCAATATTTTGTTTTATTGTTTGTATTTATTTTAGTACAATAAAGCCTAATTCAGATCAGTCTCTTATTTAATAGTTTATAACAGAAACAATAATAAATCAAATCAAATGAATAATGCCTCGAGTCATATTGTTCAGAATATCCAAAGGCCTAACAATAATAATACGGAGAGCAGCAGCCTGATTACACAATCGAATAGCCTTTATGTGGATTCTTTCACGGAATCCGAGCTTATTTCACTAATAGATCTAAAAATCAGCTGGTCCAGACAATGTCTCAAGCTTTTTGAAACGAAGAACTGCTTATAGCATTATTAAGCTTTTAGTATATTTAGTGAATCTCTCGTTTGAGTCTAGATTCTTTCCTGAACTTTTAAAAATTAATAAAATCACTCCGATTTGCAAGAAAGGTGCAACTTGTGACCTAAATAACTATAGACCAATAGCGTTGACCTCTGTGTTTTCAAAATTTTTTGAATATGCTTATCTCAAGAGATTAGAATCATTTATTCTGAAAAACAACACTGTTGCTCAAAATCAGTTTGGCATTCAACAAAATAAAGCTACTATAGATGCAATCTAATATGGTTTAGAAGAAATTTTTGCTGCTCTGGAAATAGGCGAAAACCCCATTGGGGTTTTTTGTGATTTAAGCAATGCTACGACCTGGTGAACTTTATCCGAACGAAGTTGGTGACGTGGCTAGCTCGGGATCGTCGCTACCTAGGTTCTGTGAAATTTTGTGCGCCAGTTGGCCTGTAACGCCTCCAACTGACTGACCAACGCGTCTACGGGAAGGGGGTAGCAAGGTGACGTGAGAAAAGATACATAAATACAAATAATCTGAACTACGAGATATATTAATAATTAAATAAATGTACAGTAGAAGTATTAAATAATATGAGATAATTAAAGTGTAAGTATTGCAAATGAATAAAACAATATACGTAATAATTACATAATTTAATTGCAGTGCCAAACTAGGCTAGAGTATGATGCACTCACGCTGCTGGTGGCTGTCACGGGTTGACCGTAACTCGCACGAGGTCAACAATGACAGAAATGACTCTAAGGACGCTAAGGGGGTAGTACGCGTCGAGTAGCAAGGACGGGTGTGATTCCCTAAAAAAAACTAATAGCGCTAATACGCAGGGAGCGTCGGTGGTACCATCGAAGCGATGCGCGCGCGGCATAAAATGACTGAGTCCACAGTCCTGTGCTCTCACGGGGTATCTACGCCCTAAGGCCACGGTGACGTTGGTGAACAAAACGCTCGTACGTGCTACGTGCGTGCCGGACGTAGCCAAAATATAATCAATTCGGTACGTAATCAAACAACTAACATAAATAGCCCAAAATACAAAATATATATGCATAAATAAATAGTGAAACAAAGCTTATCTGTAGGCCAGATGTCGGTGGCGTAGGCGGATGTGGACGGATAGGAAGCCGACGCGTCGGGACGACCGTCAGAATCCAAGATGGCGGAATGTAACTCGACCGCGTGGATATCACCTAGGTGACGTCGGCCCTTCTGGAGCGGATCTCGACCTTGCTCGTCGCTCGTAAGCCCAAATAAGCGTCTCTCGAAGAGGTGATGCCGGCGGGGACGTTAACCAATTCCACCACGCCGAGAACAACTACAAACCAACACCACAACGGCAGTGATTCAGTAAATGAATTACGAATTATACCATACAGGTATAAACGGTAAAAGATAAAATAAAAGCCTGCAACAAAATATAGATCAGCCCACTGCGACGAGGCCAGCAGAGAACGAACCGAGGTTCAAGGAATAAGTTATTCACCTGTGCTGATGGGCGGCTAAGTAGTTTGAAAATAACGGCAGCGCACTCAAATCCGGGACTTTCCCGAGGAAACTGATTTCCAGTGGAGTCTTTGACTGGTTAATCCCGCTCACAGGCGGCACACAATAATTCCAACAGAATTTCAACCCAAAAATATCGCCAGCAAAGATTCTCCGACTACGCAATTTTACCGTTAAAGACTGAGTGAGTATTTCAGCCGAAAAATTACAAGTTGTTACTTATCCTTGAGCAGTCAAGGTTCACTGTACTGCCGCCGAGGTCAAGTGACCTCTGACTTCGCCTAGATGACCGGGCGTGAAGATGCAGTCGCGTAACAGGGGTTGCGGATCAGCGGCGCAAGTGTTTCCACGGTCCAAGAGTAAGGGCAGCCCGTAACAGCAAGGCATTTGATTGTGTAAATCATGATCTGCTGTTCTATAAATTAGAAAAGTGTGAAATTAGAGGAGTTGCTTCAAAATGGATACATAGTTTCTTGACAAATAGGAAACAGTTTGTATCCATTAAACATTCTAAAAACTCAGTTACAAAAGAGGTGAATTCAGATTTAATTGATGTTAGTCGGCAGTGCCGTACGGGGGGTTCTTTCGCTAGTACATTTCATTCTATACTTAAACGATTTACCCAAACAGTTCCAAAACAGTTGCGTTGTAACGCTATATGCGGATGATATAAACTATGATATGAATTAAAGATAAAATAAACTACAATGAACTATAGCAATTAATGGCTCAGGTCGTCAAACGCAGTGATAATTTCATAATATATTATCAAAACATTCAAGGACTGCGTAATAAACTCTTACAGTTTGAAGCTATGATTGACTCATACAACTTACACCCCGATATAATTTTAGGGAGTGTCTATTCGTACGCTACCGGTCCACCGGTGCACCGGTGACTCGGGTAACATCGGCTACCGGTGCTCACCAGTGGCACTGGCACACCGGTGGCACCGTCGCACGGGCAGCACCGGAGCACCGATCATCAGCACCGGTGGCACCGGTAGCACCGGGGCATCGGTCATCAGCACCGGCGTACCGGTAGCACCGGTAATCGGCACCGGTGGCATCGGTAGTACTGGTGGCACCGGCGCACCGACGTACCGGTGGCACCGGTAGATAGCACCGATACACCGGTGCTACCATTTTTCAACATCTAACAAATTGCAAAAGTTATAAACAAATAAAGATGAAGAAAAAAGGTATTTAGTTTTTCGCTAATATTTCAAAAACTATTAATAATTAAGAAATTTAAAAAAAAGATTATTAAAGATGAGGAAATATCCAATAAAAAAGTCCTACCTCCCGGAACTCTAAAGCGAGTACATCATGTAAAATAATTTTTTTACAGTATCAAATATCAATTTAAAAATTTGAAATTATGGTGTATTGTCAACACTTCAAAGAATTAGGCCCGTTGGAAAAAAGTTATTTAATTAATTTTTCGAAAAGTTATACAATTGTTAATTAACAATATTTTGTCGGACCTTCGTTGTCATTGAAGACAACAAAAAATGTTTAAATAATCGGATTAAAATTTTTCGCTTCTTGGAGCCCTTCTTTTATATATACAATATCACGTCATAAAAGTTTTTAAAATTTCAATATTTTGTTTATTATAATTTTTGCAAGTCAACAAAAAATTAAATATTGAAAAAATCTTATCAAAATTATTTTCTTAAACTACCTAACGTTAGATTATTACTGTTTTCGCAACTAACAATGACGTTAAATAACGTACCTAAAGATTTTTTTATCCCATTTGTTTACAAATTTTTTATAAACAAATGGACTAGTTTCATACTAATGAAAATTTTTTTTTACCATTTTGTTGTCTTGATAAAATAATGATTTTTAAGAAAAATAAGTTTTCTTAAAAAAATGTTTTTATTGTTTAAAATCGTTTTTTCATATTTCCATTGTTTAAATAATAAGTTAAGAAATTACTTTATCTTTAAAAATCATAATTGGCACTTTGAAATAGAACAACCAAAAAAAATTTTTTTGTTGATAATTTCATTGTTTATTAAGTTAACAATTTGTTATAAACAAATTTCAAATCTCATTATATTTTTTTCCTGAAACTAATAAAAATTAGAAAAACAACCATCTATTG
The DNA here is from genome assembly GCA_947534325.1 of Agonum fuliginosum. NCBI lineage: Eukaryota > Metazoa > Arthropoda > Insecta > Coleoptera > Carabidae > Agonum > Agonum fuliginosum. The sequence continues at coordinate 8,244,573 of OX384044.1, forward strand.
CAAAGTATCGAAAAAAGTTTATTTTAATTTTATATTGTACTTTAAAAAATTACGTGCTATAAAAGAAGCACTTGATTTTTCAAGAAAACTGCTATAACTTTTAAACTATTCGAGATAAGAAAATGAACATTTAAGTCGTTTATTATATGCATTTGTTTATAAAATTTAAAGGTTTTTTTGACATTTTCAAATCTTCTTATGGCTTAATTAGTTAAAAAATGCAAATACTGTGTTATTTTGTTCAGTGATAAAATATCTTCCAAAAAAGTTTTTGATTATATTGTTTAAAAGTAAATAGATTTTCCGATCAAATTTTTTAATTTTGCTCGAATTTTTTCAAATTTTCTCCGCTGTGTTTTTAAAATGTTTATAGATTAATAGTTTATACTTACTGTCAAAAACATTGATTCCGCACGCTATTCTATAGCGTTTATTGTTTTGTTAAACATAAAAATAAAAAATAATTTATGTTTGAGGGGAAAAATAATTTTGGCATCCATAATTGTAAAAAAAACTGCAAAATTTGTAAAAAAATAAATTTTAATATGTTGTCAACAAAGTTTGGATCTACGAAATAACCGATCGAATTTTTTTAATTCGTTTTAAAACAGAAGAATTGTCAAAATTCAAATTAGCATATTTCGCTTTTAAAGCAAAACTTTCAAATTTTGCATCGACCATTTTGTAGATTGTACTTTTATCTTCAACAATATCTTTAGATTATTATATTTAACAAAACAATAAACGCTGTGGACTGGCGCGCGAAATCCATGTTTTAGGCTGTTTTCTGGCGCGGTAGAGGATCGTCAATAATATTCTTATTGGAAATTTCCTCTTCTTTAAGAATTTTTTTTTAAATTTCTTAATTATTAATAGTTTTTGAAATATTAGCGAAAAACTAAATACCTTTTTTTCTTCATCTTCATCTTCATTTGTTTATAACTTTTGCAATTTGTTAGATGCTGAAAAATGGTAACACCGGCGTACCGGTGCGTCGATGTTGCCGGTACTACCGGTGCCACCGATGCACCGGTGCCTATGACCGGTGCCCCGGTGCTACCTGTGCGCCGGTGCCACCGATGCTACCGGTGCCACTGATGCTACCGATACCACCGGTGCTACCGGTGCCACTGATGCTACCGGTACCACCGGTGCTACCGGTGCCGACGACCGGTGCTACCAGTGCGCATCGGTAGCCGATGTTATCCGAGTCACCGGTGCACCGGTAGCGTACGAATATACACTCCCATAATTTTATTCAATGAACACTGGCTTAAAACTAAGGAACTCTTTATTATACGTGTTAGCTTCAGCATTCTGCAGAAGTAATTATGATCGAGGTGGTACTTGCATATTGGTGAAGAACCATCTGAGATTCAAAGACATCACTTTAGATATAATGACCTAATCGTAGAAAAGCACATTTAATTTTCTCTATCGAAAATAACACCTCTATATTGCCTGTTCTTATGTTGGTACTCTATAGGTCTCCTGATGGGAATCTGGACATATTTATATCTACTCTCGAGCAGCTTCTATCGCACATTTGTAAGAAAAACACGTCTATATTTATTTGTGGAGATTTCAACATAAACTTTCTTCTTGATTCGGCCGGCAAAACGAAGCTGACTTCTCTACTCTGCTCATTTGATTTGCAAATCCACATCTCAGAACTTTCGCGTATTACTGCTACATCCTCCATAGTATTGACAATATTTTCACGTCCATCAATTTAAATGCGACTACTCAAATTACTAATTGTGGGTTATCGGATCATGAAGCTCTTATCTGCGAAACACGGTCTATAAAACCTGGCTGCCAAAAAAGCGTTGCTTGTAAGAAAATAATCTTATCCCTCACTAATGATAGAAAATTTCAACACGAAACCTGGCTTGAAATCCTAGAACAAAGCGATGTTAACAGCAGCTACCAAATATTTCTTGAAAAGCAAAAAGATATGCATTAATAACTGGATAACCAAGGGAATAAGAACCTCTTGTTGCACTAAAAACAAAATTCGCTTGCAATTACGTCGCAATAATTCACCAGAACTTCTCTTTTACTATAAAAAATATTGTTCCATTTTAAACAAAGTAATAAACCTGGCAAAAAAGATGTTTATCTGCACACATTTCCAACTCTAAGAATAAATCGAGAGCAACGTGGAGCATAGTAAATAATCTAACTGGAAAAAATACTCGTGCCCAATCTTATACTGGAGATGCGGAGCAGGCCATCAACGAGTTTAATAATTACTTTACTCCTAGTTCCAGCACGGCACAAGGAACTTTTAAACATCATGATATGCATGCAAGAAATTCGCTTTTTCTACATCCAGTTTTTGAGGAGGAAATATTAAACATGATACATGATCTAAAAACACTTATTCCTGTGGTTATGACGGCATTCCATGTATTGTAATAAAGCTGAGTGCAGATTACATTGCCAAACCTCTGGCACATATATTTAATCTCTCGTTCCAGAAGGGAAAATTTCCTGATGCTCTAAAACATTCAATAGGCCATTTCATAAATTACCGCGACCTCTAGGTGGTTAGTTTTTAAACTAAAAAATCTAGTGCCTCCACTACAAGTGATTGATGCGCCATCTTGCAATATAGCTTCACAACACACACAAAATTAAAAATAAATTATTCCTATCCTACGTATCCATTCTTTTCTTTTAATCACATTTCGTGGAAAAAAATGGAACGATATAATATAAATTTTTTTCGAGTTGTTGGTACAACCAGGTACGCAATATATTGTACCCGTCATAATTACTATTTGCCCTGTTTACGCGAAGAAAGTTTTCACCACAGTTTTCACTAAACTAACCAAATAATATTACAAAATCCTTCAAACTCTCAGTCTCATCTCAACTGTCATAACATAAACAGACAAACAAAGATGGGTATAAGGCACTACATGTTCTTGTCTCTGTTTAACTTTTGCACATGCGCATTGAATTTTTGAAATGGTCTATTATTACACCAATTCATAAGAAAGGTGATCCCTTGAACATTGAAAATTACAGACCTATCTCCATTCTGACAAACTTCTCCAAATTACTCGAACGGGCAATGTATAAAAGATTAATAGAGTTTTTCAACAAACAACATAATTACAGACTGTCAACATGATTTTCGGGAAAATAAATCAACTCAAAGTGCTTTAACTTGTCTTGTGAATAAAGTAATTGGTGCCCTTGATAAAAAAAATTGTGTATTCGGTATCTCCAGTGATTTTTCATAAGCCTTCGACTCAGTATGTCACCAAACTTTACTCATCAAACTTTAACATTGCAGTGGTTTCATTCATACATCTCGGAGAAAAGTCAATCTACTAAACTTATATCCAATAACACCAAAAATCCCATATTTTCTGATTTGGCAATAATTCACAAGGGCGTGCCTCAGGGTTCAGTCCTAGGTCCTCTTCTGTTTATTATTTACATCAATGATCTGCCCCCAGCAGTCTGCAATACGTCTTGTGTCTTATATGCCGATGATGCGTACTTTCTGATAACTTGTAGGAAACAGGACTTCAAAACTGAACTTTTAAACAATACTGTTGATGATATTTTGCTCTGGTGCAATAGTAACAACCTGCAACTTAATGTAAATAAGTCCAACTTCATGCAGTTTCAACTGAACTCTTCAAGTCAAATACAAACCTCTGAGACTGATGTTCACGTTACCAGAACCGCTACAACAAAATATCTTAGTATGCTGCTAGACTCTGATACTAAATGGAATTCGCAGCTGAAGAATATGCTCATAAAACTGAATAAATGCTGTTATTGTTTCCGTGTGTTAACTCCTTTACTTGATATTCATATTCTCTTAACAGTCTATTATGCTTCATTTTACTCAGTAGTCACTTATGGAATCTCTATTTGTGGATCTTCGACAATACTCAATGATATTTTATAATACAAAAAAGAATTATTAGAATAATTATAAAGCAGCATCCACGAAATTCTTGTAAAGGGAAATTCCGAGAACTTAATCTTCTAACTGTACCATCTATCTATATAGGTACTGGAAAAACTTTCATCTTAAATAATATTCACAATTTTACATTCACAAATTCAGATTATGATACCAGACAGTCCAACAAATACTTAAAAATACCTGTGCATAAGATTGTAGCTTACGAAAAAAGATGCAAATATATTGGCATAAAAATTTTCAACAAATTGCCACCTGAAACTGGTTCCACAAAAATCATAATTAAAAATGTAAAATCTATACTAATACAAAAATAATATTACTCTATACAAGACTTTTGGCATGATTGTGACAGTAACAATTTTCATTTATAGGTTAGAATGTTAAATGTCATGTTAACTTTAGATTTTTGTAAACACATATGAAGTTACCTTTTCAACAACACATGTTCAGGGCCGATTTGTTCATTAGGCGTACTGCCTAGGGCGCCAAATTTTAGGGGGCGCAAAATCTGTAAGATATTTAGATATTTAAATAAATTATATTTCATTATTTTATTATTAGTATTACAACAATTTACAGTAATACTGATAATGAAGAAATAATATAGCAAAATATTAATATTTCTATTAAATTTTGACGTTTTAAACTGCTATTATTAACTCCATAGCAACAACTTTAAACAACTGTTTATTCGCAAGTGAATTAATATATTTTTAATCACTAACACATTTTTAAATCACTCTAACCTTTTAAACTGTTATTATTACGTCAAAAATGCATAAAAACAATCAATGACAATTTGCCACTAACAACTATTTTGATTAGTTTTTTTTGTTATGTCAAAATAAATTTATAATTCGCATATTTGAAATAATTTCGTCAAAATTGAATAAAATATTGTATAAACCACGTGAGATACGAATGTTTATTCACTCGAAGAAATTATCCCACTCGCCCTTCGGGCTCTATACTTTCTTCTCTTGAATAAACATTCATGTATCTCACTTAGTGTATAAATATCTATTAAATTATGTATTTAATTTTCGCAAACATATTTTTTGTTTCATTTTTAATATAAATAAATAAATATAAATATATAATATAAATATATAATATAAATATATAATATAAATATATAAATAAATAAAGGGCGCGATTTAAAATTGGCCTAGGGCGCCAATATCTTTAGCGCCGGCCCTGCACATGTTGACTACCTTAATGCCAACTATTTTTTTATTTTTACTAATTTTAATATTTTTAAATTACTCTATTTGTAACTTAAATTATCTTTTATCTTTTTTTTTGTAATACTGTTACTCATTGTTTTCTTTACTGGAATAGGTTGTAAATCAGCATTATGATGAATCCTGCCATTTTGTACTTTTTTAGTGCAATAAATTTATTTTTACTATTATACTTCCATGATTATTACTGAGCCTAGTGAAGATCTGCAACGAAATTACAAAGAGTATCTACAACAGTTTTCCGATTGGTTTTCTAATAACTGTTTATATTTCAACAAAACCAAAACTAATTATATACGCTTTCATAATAATCATTGTAAGAAAAACTTAGATTTAAATGTTACAATTGACAATTATGATATAGTTCTTGTTACCAATAATAATTTCCTAGGGATGACTGTGAATGAAAATTTAGTTTGGAAATACCATGTGGATCAGCTTATCACGATACTGAACTATTTGCGATATCAATTGTGGCATCTCAAATCTTTACTCACTACTACGGATCAGCTCATCATGTTTTATCATGCAAAAGTAGCGTCCATAATGCGCTATGGAATTATTTTCTGGGTCTCTCAAGCAACTCTAAAAAAAGTTTTAATCAACCAAAAGAGAATTTTAAGAACTACAGTAGGAGTACCTGCCTACTCTTCATGTAGATCTCTATTCACAAAATATAATATTATGACAGTCACTTCTGTTTATATATTTGAACTCTGTAAATATGTCTATATGCGTAGAACAAATTTTCAGATTCAGTTAGAGGTACATAACTTCAATACTCGTAACAAAGATAAGTTTTGTGTTCCGTTAGCGAAATATACTTGGACAAAGTCTGCACCTCACGTTCGAGGCTTGCTAGTGTACAATCATTTGCCTAATAACTGTGTTTCATTTAAATCTCTCTGCAGTAAGCTTCAAACATTTCTGTTAAATGCTTGCTTTTATACAATAAAAGAGTTTTGTGATCATAAACAATCATTTGTTTTGTTGTAAAGTATTATATATTTATTATATTTTTATACGATATATCTTTGACGTTATCTTATACATGTGTGCATGTATGTGGAAATAAATGTTTATTTTTATTATTAATTTAGAGTAAACAGGGCTACATTGATTCCAATTTTGTATTGGGTCACTTAAGAGGTTCGCTAGTTTTATTTTAAATATAAATTTAGTTCAGATTCAGAGTCAGAAGTATCGTTATCAGTTGTAGTTTAAACTAATTTATTGTGGGTACTTCAAATGTCCATATCTGCATCTGTTATTAATATCGGGGTAAATGATTTCTCTTCAGAATTTGATGTAAGTGACTCCGGTTCCGAATTTTGCTCTTCCAATCTTAAAATTCTCTTAAGCTTTCTGCAGATGTATTTTTTAAATCTGGAGTTTTAAAGTGTGGCTGCTGAAAATAAATGTTGATGTTCAATTTGCTCAAATCTTTTTTGTATTTCTGCAATTAGTGTGGTTTTTAATTTAATTGTTATTGGCTCAGTAGGGGTGATACGTTGATTGTGATCATGTACGCAATGGACAAAATGAATTACTTTACTTCTTCCTACGTAGTGTTCCGTACTTTGTCACTATTTCAAGAGGACGTAAAAATGACAATATCTCTCTTAACGTTTTCAACTCCGATGCGTGTACTATTGGAGGAGCAATCGGAAATTTTAATAATGCATTTTCAACTAATGAGACATTGCTAAAAAAAAACGTTCCACCATATAAAATTACAATCACATACGAGCACTATTGATAATTTGATAATTATGTATAAAATGACAGGAAATTCCTAAAAAAACTTCTCATTCTTGCGTCAGTCCATATGCCAGCAGTAAGACTAACGTTTGGTACTGAGTTTAATATTTTTATAATTTAATGACTAAATACTTCCATAATTTCTGATATGGTGGATCGTGATAATGGGACAACAGTTTTCAAAAACCCTTTCCCTCAAAAATTGAAAACGGTACGTTATTTTTGCATATCATTTGAGCAATTAGCGTGTTTATAAATTGTACTCGAGTTCCATCCTCTGAAATAAAATTAATATGATTTTCTCACGAACACGTTCACGGCAAAAATTTAAAGAATATTATAATAGTTTACTTGAATACGAATTTATTTTTCGAATAGATTTCTTTAAGGAAGACGAGGACATAACAGTATTAGAAGTATCATTGTCATCGTTATATATTAAATTTGATACTTGCGATGATGATCTTTTTGAGGAAATAGATCTTTGCTAATTGTAGCTGTAGTTCTAGCTTCATCAGCATCAACCTGTTCTTCGTTCATCAGCTTGAATAAAGAAAATATACCGGTTTAATTGAATTAGCCATAGCTTTTAGTTATTCAGTAATAACTGCCCACTTACCTAGGTGCTTATTCTAATTCACGTATCAACGTTGATATAGTTTGTACAAAGATATATCGTTATGACCCTCACAGCAGGCATATTGTTAAAGATTTAAGCGGATTTAAGTTTGATTTATGGCGTTAAAAGAACAGATACGTTCTAATTTTTTTCCGGTCACAGTAACAGTAACTTTATTTGATAACAAATATAAAACAATACAAAATTGTAAAAACAAAATTGAGTAAGAGTATAATTACTGTATTTACATTGTATCATTTAATATATGATAAAAATTATAAATAATAAAAACGTTGCACGTAACAATAAATAATCATCTGAGAAATAAATAAATAATATAAAACTATCCACTGCATTGACAGTACGGCATGCAAAAAAACTAAACAATTAAACAATAACAAAATAATCCATATATAACAATGATATAATACCTAGTTTATTGTATAATATAAAATATATTCATTAATAGACAAAAATACCTTAGTCACTGTCACTATACAATTCACTGTCATCACTTGAATCCTGAATATTTATAATAAAATATTTTATTATATTATTAACATCAACATACTCATTTTCTATATTTATTACATGACGCGCACATTCAGTCCATTTTTCCGGTGTTATATTGTCCATTTCAGTTTCAACCCTCTATGGCTCCGTGTGACTTGAAAGTTACAGATTTTACTTTAATTTTATTCAACTGTGTGCTCTACACCTTTTGTAGTCCCTTGTAACTTTCAAGTAACAACATGGAAGTGTATTTTTTAACACTGTGGCGGTATCTGTTGTACAATGTGTAAAATATTATGCGATAAGTTTAAGCGCGCAACAGAAAAATTTGAAAATGGCGCTGTGTGAGTTTCAGTGAAATAAAAATATTAAATTGATAAAGTGTAGTGTTTAGATAATAAAAATCTATTGAAAATTACTATCTTCATAAAAATTCCAGAATTATAGGCAGAGATAGGTATGTAACTTTCAGGGTATACTGGCCTTATATGGAATAATTTTTATTCTGAATTTAGGAAATGAAGCCAGCCAAATTTTACGGTGGTACGGATGCTAAAAGTAGTTTAAGCAGAACTAGAATAATTGTTGGTGATGTATCAGAAGACTCTTCACTGAGTGATAGCGATGTCGATAGGGAAATTGAAGAAAATATTCTGCTCGGAAATGATGAAATTCGATATGATTCTGAAGATGATGTTTCCCTAGCAGAAATTGCACACCAAATGAAGAAGAAGTAATTTGGAGAAGCAAAGGTACGCATAAAATAAGGCCAATATTTCCCTGGAAAGGAACTCTGCCAGATCTAACAGAGAAACCACTTTTTATTACAAAAAGAACATTATTATCAATAGCTCATAGAGTTTTTGATCCTATTGGTTTTCTTGCCCTGTAACTTTGTACCCAAAATTACTTCTACAACTTACTTGGACAGATAAGATAGGATGGGACGATAAATTGAGTGAAGATATAAAGAATAAATTTTTAACGTGGGTTTCAGGTTTGTCATATTTAAATCAAATAAAAATTCCCAGATACATTTCAGGTCTTAGTAGTAGATTAGTTCATATAGGTATTCACACTTTTTGTGACGCGAGTCAAACATCTTATGCTGCTGTATCTTATCTTAGAATCGAGAGTGAACTGGACGTAAAAATTCAATTAATTCAGGCTAAGTCTAGAGTGGCTCCTATTAAAAAGATTACTATACCTCGTTTAGAATTAATAGCTGCTACTATAGGGTCACGACTTGCTCGTACTATACGGGAGGTTAATGCATTCGAAAATGTTGAATTTTTCTTTTGGACAGATTCTTCAACAGTTTTAGCTTGGATTCACAGAGATGAACAATGGGCAGTTTTTGTTCAAAATAGAGTTGAAGAAATTTTAAAACTTACTTCTAGGGACCAATGGAAACATGTACCTGTAATCATGAATCTTGCCGACCTTCCATCGAGAGGATGTTCTGCGAAGAAACTTTTAGATTCCAGGTGGTGGGAGGGACCCAATTAGTTAAAATATCCTTCAGCTATCCATTCATGAAACACATTCTCATATTGCAGATAACATCCGTCTGATTGTAATTTTTTTATAGTAGAATCTAGTCTTCGTTGAGCTAAACAATAGTTAGTAGGTAAAGGAGAATGTCCTTCAACCCATGGTAAATGTACTACGTATCTACCCTCTTTGTCAACTGAAACAGTTTCCTGAAAATGTTTTATAGCTGCTAATTCTAACTGTTCTTTAGATGATGTATCAAATGGATCTTTAATCCCTAAAGTATCTAATTGCCACAAATCACTTATTTTCAAGCTATCGACAAGCATCGAAGTTACAATCATTGCTGAATTATTTTTTCTTGAATCTAAACTCTTAGTTTCGCGATATTTTCCCATTAGAGTCCAACTTAAATAAGTTTCTATTGCTGTTAACCCGGAATGAAGCTGAATAATTTTACCCGTAAATAATTTACCAGCTATATCGGCACCTATCAACACTTCTATTTTATCAGGTTTGTTGTCTGTTAAAATGATGCCCGAGTCAGCTAATTCTTTTTCCCAAGGTCCTTTACTAACAGCACAAATTTGTCCGCAAATTTTAGGTTGAACTAAAGTCACAAAATTACAATGATAACTTCTATCCCAACTACTCAAATGAATTCTATATGATTTATGCTTAATCTCTCCGGTATTTAATCCACCAAATAATGATTGAATTATTTTCTCTTCATTAATTGTTTGATATCCTAATTCAATAGCTGTATCAGTTAAAATATAAGATCTCTGTGACGCGGTATCAATTAAAACTCTCGCTTGACGTTCAACGTTATTTTCACCCCTTAAAATGACAACTACAGTTTGTAAAAGTACTTCGGGATTACTAATGAGACTAGTTAGAGAATTTTCATTTGTAACTAAACTGTTTTCATTAGTCATTGGTATCTTTTCGGAAAGGACAGTTTGAATAATAGTCTGACTTTTATTACTTGGCAATGGGGGTTTTCAAGCCTACGGCTTTTAAAGAAATACTTATTGGATATCAATTTTCAGCATGTATAAGTTATAGGAAAGTGATAATAATTGTTAATTTTGATAGATTCATTACCTCTTTATCGAAATGAAAATGTAAGTCTTTTGAATCGTTCATTGAAATGCGCCATGTGTGACGTAGCCAACATTGATATCAAACCAGAGTTGGTTCGTGTAAGTTCGTTTTTTGTCGTTTGGACGACGGACCGCCTGTTGATTTTTCGATTTTTGACACGTTCACGGGTTCACGTTGTCGAGTTTGGTTAGGTTCAAACACGATTACTTACAGTTTATTGAAGAATTTTTGTGTTGGTTTTAATCGAGATGAAACAGCATGAAAAAGTTTGGTTATGTTTTTCTATTCAAGTTGACAAGATGTTGACTGTGTAAGGTAAGACCTACGTATCGGTCCTTGCCAGCGCGTTGAACGTATGTTCTAGGTGTTGGTGACGTCACACTGTTACACGCGGCATCGATTTTCGCGACACTTATTTCTTTAAACTTTATGAATTTTTTTCTGGCTGATTAGCAACTTTAAAGCGAAAAGAAAAAATACGGGTCTTATATTTTAATGTATAGATTAACATATAAAAAATCCAAAAAATCGTGAAAACCCCCATTCTGGACACATTACGAAGGAGTGCTTTTTTTGACAATTATTACATTTAACTTTAACTCGGCACTTCTTAGCAATATGGCCAGGTTTTAAACATATAAAACAACATGCCTTATCTATAAGTATTTGTTTTTTATCAGCTAGTGACAACTTTTGTGCACTTGTACACTCATGGTTTTTGTGTTTATCACTGTTACAGAAAATACAAGCTAATGTCTTACTATTTGTTGTAAGAAGACCAGCAGCTGTTGGAGTATTTTCTCTCTCCTTCGGTGTTTCTGTTCTCGACGTCTTCTTCCAGTGAATCTTAGTTGATGTAGATCCAAATCCCGCCATCGCAATGGAGACCTTTTCTTCATTTTCAACTTCCTTTCCCAGAAACGTCATTAGCTGTTCCAACTTGTCCTTGGAGTTTGTGCTTTAGCAGTGTTTGATCTCTGCCAAGCTCGGAGAAGTTCTTCTGGCATACAGGACTCTACTAAAGGAAACAACATGAATGAGCATTTATCAGTAGTAACCCCTAAAGAATCCAATGCTCTCATTTGACACTCCAATTTATCGTAGATTGTGAAAATTGATATAACCGTTGAAGATTTCTGTAAAACCAGACTTAGAAGGTCTCGAACGTATATTTCAATGAGTAAATCTTGACGGCCAAATCTTGATTTCAACGCATCCACAGCTTTTTGATAATTTTCCCCTGTAGGTGGGAAGCTTTCTACAACATTTCTTGCTCTAGACCCCGGAACAGTTGCTTGAAATAGGTACTGGAACTTTTCTTCATTTTGAATACTTGTATCTTCCTCAATTTTCTTAAACAAGCCCCAAAACTGCAACCAGTCTTTTAAATCGCCGCTAAATTTTTTAATTTCGATAAGCGGTAGTCTAAAATGTTTCATGACAGAGGAATTTTCACTACGAATAGATTCATTCAACTGATTAATGGTTTCAGATATATTTTGAACCTTTTATTTAATTAAATTAAATTAATTAAAATAATCATCTGCAACTGCATACTCAGAGTCTAAATCGTTTTCAGTAGTGTCGATATCAAGCATGTAGTTAAATATTTCCTTGTCGAGTAATCCAATGTCCATATATTTAGCTTCGAGATTACTAAATGCAACTTTTATTTCTATTAATGGAGGATTTTCTGCATCAATCATAGACGTAATGCTGTTATGTTGTTTCGTAAAATATCTTCTCAGACTTTTTTGCCTTTTCCATCGTCCTGTCACGGTCGCCAAATTTTATATTTTTATAACGAAGTAAAAGGCAGAAGAGAAGAGTAAACAACAATAATAAGAACAATTTAAAGATGTCACTTTCTAAAACATTTATTTTTTAGACAACAATGAAATCAACAACAACTCTTTTTTTGTTACTAAAAACATAAGACTGAAATGTATGACATATCACTGCTTGCTGTATTAAAATAAGTAATATTATGACATTCACAATTTCAACTGACAGTAATATGTCATCATTGACTTTTAATATACAAATTTATAACACCAGTTATTCCTTTATTCTATTTTAGTAAATTTGTGGACAAAGCTCTACTAGATCATATTGTTGCACAAAATAATTTATATGCACTCGAACGTGATGTAAATAAATCTTTATCGTTATCCGTAGACTACTTTTAGATCGCCATAATTTGTTGAATTTGGTCGAAAATGGATGAATCCTCGAGTTCTGACAAGATTGAAGTTTCCTCTTTAAAGCCACGCAAGTTAATCTGACGCCAATTTCATTTATTATTGGTTTATATTTTTGTTATTTAAAAAGAACAAACTTTCATATTTTGGAACAAACCAGCACTAATTGCACGTACATTTTTTTTCATTTTCTCATGTGGGTGTCCCCAACTTCACGGACATTAAAACAAAAAGTTAATAATTGTATAAAATAGTTTTATTGGTAACTGTATGATATATCTGCCAAAACCAATTAAATCTATATATATATATATATATATATATATAGGTAGAGTTAAAAATCTTGGGAATCGGTCAAGGCTCAAATACAAGTTGTTTACGTACTTAAATTTATATCAAAAATTCCAATATTTCGGACATTAGTTGTGTCCTTCATCAGGGATACTGTCAGGAAAGATACACAAATAAATAAATATATAACATAAAAATTACACAAATAAAATACATGGAAACATTTTTAAAAAATACTTACGAAATGTATTAAGTATTAAATTTCTGAACAAAAACGCTGTCTGCAATAACGGTTTTCTTCTTGTCAACATTTAAATATATAAGTTTTGTTACTTGAGAAAGTTTATACATTGAAAGGAACAAATTTTTTATAACTTAGCAAACCGCGTGTCTAATTAATACACGTAAAAGCAAGTGGCGTAACCGTTGGTTATTTTTTAATTTCCCGCTCAAATTGTTGTTGTGTGGTTGGTAGTTTCCCACCTGTTGAGTTTGGCCAACTTCACGTTGAAAAGTGACGTTTTGGAAAGTATTTCGCACGTGACAGAAGAGGTTATTTATGTTTGATTCCAATGTTTATTCAAAAGGAGATTGTAATTGGTGTTGATGTTGTTAATGTCCTTTTTACTGTTGATGGTGTTCTTGTTGATAGCTATGTGGAACATCTCTAGCAGTTTCCTTTTGCTTGTGTTGTTTTCAGTGGATAAAATCTTAACGTTTTCTTTTTTAAAGCCATGTTTTAGGTTTCTGCAGTGGACAGCCATTGTGCATGTTTTCGTTGGAATTTTAATATCACTTATGTGCTGGGTTAGTCTGGATTTGAGTGCTTGACTTGTCTCCCCAATGTAACATTTGTCGCAGTCTGCGCATTCGATTTTATATACTACATTGCTTCTTTCAGGTGTTTTGATTTTTTCTTTAGTTTTAAATTTAAACTACAGAAGTGAACAACCATTAAAAGCAAAAATAAACTTTGTACAAGGATTAAAACAACGAATTCTTAAACTGTCACACCCAATGTACCACAGGAAATATTGGAATTTTTGAAATAAATTTAAGTACGTAAACAACTTGTATTTGAGCCCTGACCGATTCCCAAGATTTTTAACTCTACCTATACTACAAACGGTCGATAACTTTTTTTCTCTCTCTCTCTCTCTATATATATATATATATATATATATATATATATATATATATATATATATATATATATATATATATATATATATATATATAAAGTAAAGTGTCCTGACTGACTGACTGACTCAACAACGCCCAGCCCAAACCTGTAAGCCTAAAAATGTGAAATTTGGACAGTATATTCGCTTTATGATGTAAGCGCTCACTAAGAAGGGATTTTTTGAAATTCGTCTTCTAAAGGGGGAAACGGGGATAAAATGCGTTTTTACGAATTTCTCAATATCTCTTAACTTAGACGAGATATCACTGCAGAACCACTTTATCCAGCAGCTGGCTAAGTCCCGTCACCTAGATTACCCATACCCGGAACAACTCCTGGTGGCAACCATAGCGCGCCAGTTCCCACCGCATATAGCTTGCACGCTTGTGGGGGAGCAGACTACGGAGGAGGCCCTCGAGAGGTTACGACAAGCCGATTACTATAGCCGAGCAGAGGACACCACAGGGCTGACCACCAGGGAACCAAGCAACGCACCGCCGCCCACTCGGCGACAAAATCATCATTCCGACGCCGACCATGAGCGTGGTGTTTTCCACGCTAGCCACCTGAAGCTGTACAAGGGGGTTCCTGGTCCTCCGCCTTCAGCACAGCGTCGGGCCAGGAAGGGGGCAGTTGAAGCGAAACCGGTGCCGCCATCTCCCGGCGTCGGTCGGTGATTAGGCTTCGCGGTACGTCTGTCGCGACTAACTCCAGCGGCCAGTCGCCTCCGCACGTGCAGTGTCGATTCGACCGCGGCAGCGAGCTGTCAAACATTTTGTTCTGAACGTTTTGTATCAAGTGCAACCACATGGTTGAGTGATTTCAAGCCTGGTGTATAGGTATTTAGAATGGTATGTTTTTGTATAAAGCTTATATTAATTATTTGTAATAGATATAAAAACTTGATGAGAATAAAGGTTATCAGCACATGTCATAAAATAAAGAGTTGCTCGCTCCATTGTGTGAACCATCTTACTCGTTTTCGTCCTACTTCTCCCGGCAACCCACCCCGTTCTGTTACAATATATATATATATATATATATATATATATATATATACCAGGTGTATATTGAAAAGTGAAACATAGGTGTTTAACATGGTAAATCAGTTTTTCCGTTCGCATTGCTTCCCTAATTATTTTAGACAAAAATGTTTCAAATAAATGTTGTTGAGCATAAAATTCTACATCCGGATCAGTAAACAAAATTTATTTTGGTTGCTTTATAACTGAATTTATAACTAAATTTGAAAATACACAGAATAGCGAATTAATAGTAACAGCCATGGAATTAAAAACAGGAGATGAACAAATGCGTGATTTTCAAATTTGATTTCTGCAGTTATAAAGCAACCAAAATAAATTTTGTTTCCTGATCCGGATGTAGAATTTCGAAATTAATTAAATTAATGTTTTTAGGCATAGGACACCTTTTATAACATAAGAAGATGCAAAAATACACACAACAGAATAATAAAATATAGGCTGTTCCATTTGAAAATGACGAGTTATAGCCATTTGAAATTGAGTAAATTTGATTCTCTGTACTGAACACCCTGTATAATAACATTTAAAAAAAGTTATGTCAGAACAAAGAGTATAGTTATAGTTGTACAGAAAAAAAAATGCATAATTTTTACTATTGAAATAACTTCAGTACGCCCTTATAAAACAATACGTGTATTCGACTTTTTTTAGAGAAAAAATTGAATAACTTGGCAACGACGCGGAAAACTAAAATGAAATTTATATGTTCGTATAGGTAAATAAAATACAATTCAAAATATATAAAAATATATAGGGTGTTTCATTTAAAAACCGACGAACAATTATCGCCAAGTCATTATGCAACACCCTGTATATGTGAAAATAATTTTAAGTTATGCTCCTTGAGTAGACGAAAAATTCTGTTAATAAATTTATGCTGTATTTTTAACGACAAGGGAGATATCGACGACGGGCATTTCGATGACAGCCTGTATATATAGGTATATACTTTTAAGTTTTAAAGATATTTTAAACCAATTTATTTATATTTTGAAGATAAAACGTTAATAAATATGGAGATGGCCGCTTTTGAAAATGAACAAAGGATTTGGCCGCTTTTGAATGAAACATCTATGGAGAAGGCCGGATTTGAAAATGACTATTATCAACAATAAAATAATTATTCTGTATGATACTTTTTAATAAATTACAAAATATTTATATAATACACATAATCAAAATAGAAAATTTAAACGACACCATCAACTTCTTCAAGTGGCTCACAAGTCAAGCCTTCATCCTGATTTGTTTCTTGAGACTCTTCTATCTCTGTATAAAAACTTAATATTTCTATCTCCCTCCAGTTTTCTCCATAATGAGCCGTTAACAATGCTGCAACATCTTTTTTTTTGTTTATATTGGTAGCAATCCCACATCTTAATACTGTCGGCATTAAATTTTGAATTGACTTTCCTTTCTTCGTCACTAATTTAGCGCTGCCGATATCAGAACGATAAGCTTCTTCCCCACGAATTAATATATTATTTTTTTGAGTTTTAGTCAAAATTAATCTCTTACTTGTATTAAATTTAAAATGCCACTGTCCTGGAGGCTTTATAACTTCTTGCGTAGGTTTTTTAAAGTCTTGTATTGGAAAATCAGTTCCTAATTTCCATGTAGTACCATGTTGTTTCATAATATTTACATATTAGTCGGGTTTTATTACGATTTCTAGTTTATTTATTTATTTTTTATTCTTGGATAACATTCCCATGAGCGTCGAGTTTTATTTTGACCTCCACAGCCATCCGCAACAAGTCTTACAGTACTAATATTTTCGAAATTTGTGTTAGATAATAATCGATGTAAAACAGCGCTAGCTATTTCGTTAGAACCTTTTGGCCTTTCTGTTTCATTCCAATAATAAATGTGCACATTATCTTGATTTAATGTAGCGCGTGAATTGCCTACAACAATAGTAAAATTATAAAAGCTCCATTGTCGGTTAAAGTAAGCTCTCTGATCAGGAACTTTGGGTAGCGACATATTTTTTTGACAACCAAAGGACATAATGAGTAGGTCATCTCGTTCTTCTTTTAAAATAGTAAATAATGCTTTAGCCTTTAATTTGTGAACTCGTTTAATCGTAATAAGATGAACTTTTTCTGTAGCATTTGGGGTGGCGGATAGCTAGTTAGCTCGAATTTTAATTTAGTGGACTGTATATAATAGCGAGGAGAATACTTTGCCAAATTATATTTATTTAGGAAAGGTAAAAGAAAAGGAACATACCTTGGAAGCTGACTTGAACGTGCGTACATGCGTAGGTAATATCCTTCCTTGGTCCTTGGCTATGTCTCGAGTGGTCCCACAAGCAGAATGTTTAATTTCACTAAACTACACTTATGCACTAATACTAAATAAGCGAGTATATAAAATATAAAGCGAATATAAAAAATATTAATGTTTGTGTGCGCGTTGTCAATGATAGACAGCCAGACTACGACTGTTTGTTCTTGCTGGTTTTACTGCGCTGCGGGGCGAGAAGATATTGCTAATTGTTTATAGTTTTGGTGTGATTGTGCCATCTCTCGCACTTACGGCCCACCAAAGGTATGATTTATGGAAGGTGCGGTATGGACATATAAAAATGGCGCAAACAGCATTAGCAATTTTTATTTTTTCACCTAGTTCCAGACATTTAGAACACACATCGACTCTTGGGCTCCCGAAGCCCAAATTGTATTTTGTATTGAAAATATGTCTAAAAAAACCTTGTTTCACAGCAAGATGTTCTGGTACATCTTTTAAGTACATTTTCCACATTGAACGTATACTTAAATCAGAAGGTAAAGCGACATGATGTTTTACTACGGAAATAATGCGGTTCCATGCCTTTAAATTTTTCGATGAACTTCATAACTGATTACCGTTTAAAAATTTTTTGGCACTTTTTCGATCACCATCTCTTTAAATTGACGACTATTGCACCTGTGGCAGTTACCGTGTCCAAGTTAACGACCTGAACCGATCACCCGTGTTGAACACTCGTGCAGGAGTGCCAATGGCCCATGAACCTGAAGAAATAACCTGTGGTGTAACCTGCGCTAATGAATCATGTGAGATGTGGATTATTTAAAAAATATGTTAAGTAGTGTTTCATTAATATTTATTACAACGGAGCCAAATAGAATGGAGAAATTATAAAAGCCTGGAACTGTTGAAAAATTTTGAAATTCAAAACATTAAAATAATTAAATTACTAAAACAAAGAACTGCGAATGGATTCCTACGTTTACACGGGTGTCTACCCAGTTCTTGAAAATTCATAACTAGAAAATTAAAGTACATTATAAATAGTTATCTTTAGATGTTTTGTTCTTTTGACATTTTTTCGTTGTTGTAGGGACTGTAGTATCAAGATATTTTGAAGGACGGCCTTTTGTCTTTCGAGGTACCGGCATCTCCACTTGAGACAAATCGACCGACCCACCTGATGCCAAAGAGAGACATGAGATAGCTAATATGTCATTAACCAACGATCGATTGGTCTCAGAAGCCTAAACATCTTTTTCTGGAACATTTTGACCTTGAGAAAAACAAACGTCTCTCAACGATATGTCTACATCTTTCCTCATTCTGCACCATTTATCGAGATTTTTCAGCGATTCCAGACGTTCTGCAAATTTATCTCCACGCAGTTCGCTACAAGATGTTAATATACCATCAAGTACTGGTTTTAGAAGTCTTCTCTTCTGTGGAATCGATAAGGTATTTGATTTTTTAGCATATTTCCTGACGGAAGTACTTGGTAACTGAGAATCCCTTTGGCTTTCAGTGTTTGAGACAAATCGTGGATGGTTTTGCAGAACGTATTGTTTCGCCCATCTATTTGAGCATAAATCTTTAGAAAATAATGAAATTTTTTTACCTTTGTCTATCTAGGAGAATATGCTTGAACGGAAGCATCGACGATTTTCGAAAAGAATAATCGCAATCGTCGGGAGTAACTAAAAAGTCGTGACATCCATCTTCGACTACAAATGCTTCATCACATTGTGTTTTTACGCTTAGTGTAGAAATTTCTTCTACTTCTTTCTTCAACATATCATATGGCTCAGGCATTAAATAATCCATGTATGAAATCAGGTAGAACATTTTGAAGTACCAGTGTTTTGAGCAAAGCTTTTGCAGTCATTTTCGAAGTTATGAGATAAAATCCAGATGAATAATGTTCGTAAAAACTCAAGCACAGACCTCCTTTTTATCTACAACTGACTTAATATGTTTGTTGATGGACCGATTATTCGTGTAATTAAGGAGGTTAGATTGAGTCATGCTGAATGCAGTGAACTCGCTCCGAATCACATGCCAATTAGTGTTAAATTACACGGCCAAATCATCATATTCACCTTCAGAGGAACTGTAAATCATTTTCTCCGCAAGTGTGAATTTATTTCAAAGTTCTAATATTTCGGACATTAATTATGTCCTTCATCAGGGAAACTGTCAGAATAAGGAAATACAATATTATTATAAATTACAATAAAGTTACACTTTGTCAAGTCGACCAACGGTGGTAGCCACATGCAAATTCTTGTAAAAAAATTAAGTACGCAGTTTTTAAGATAAATATTGTTTTTTATTTAATGTATAAACAAATTCAAGTAACTTCAATTTAAATGTTGAAAAGAAGAAAACCGATATTGCCAATAGCTATATGTTCATACTTTTAACACTTAATACTGTTCGTAAGTATTTTTAATATGTTTTTCATGTATTTTACTTGTGTAACTTTATTTTTATTTATATATTGTATTTTCTTATCCCCACAGTTTCCCTGATGAAGGACACAATTAATGTCCGAAATATTGGAACTTTGAAATAAATGTAAGTAACGAAACAGCTCGTAATTGTGCCCTGACCGATTCCCGAGATTTTTCACAATTTCTATATTTTTTTAAACAATAGTTTTTGTTAAACGATAGTTTTTGTTAAACGATTGTTTTTGTTAAACGATAGTTTTTGTTAAACGATTGTTTTTGTTAAACGATAGTTTTTGTTAAACGATAGTTTTTTATTAAACGATAGTTTTTTATTAAACGATAGTTTCTGCTATACGATAGTTGTTGCTATACGATAACAGGATACCGAAAACGGACAACGGAGCCAAACAGAATGGTGAAAATATAAAAGCCTGGAACTGAAAAGATATCTGTTGATAAATTTTGAAATTCAAAACTTTAAAATAATTAAATTACTAAAACAAAGAATTGCGAGTGGATTACTACGTTTACACGGGTGTCTACCCAGTTCTTGAAAATTCATAACTAGAAAATTAAAGTCTTGAATCCGATGGATACAGAAAACGCATGTAAAGAAATATTCAATTCGAAATTGTTTTTTAAAAGTATAAGATCTTGTAGATTGCAGATTTTAATTTAAAATAAAAATATTATTTGTACAATGTAACTTAATAAATTTTGGTTAATATTATACAAAAAAATTTAAATATTTAAATTACTTATTTCAATACGGTCTTTCAAATTAGCAGATGTATGTATTTTTGAAAATAAAATGGCACGTAACTGTAATGTATGACTCCGTTATTTTAGGTGATGTCCAAATATATGTTGTAAGTGATACCCATTCTACGGTTTTGAGTATGTTTTTTTAATTTTATTGTAATTTTTTGATAAATGTTTGGTAAAATTGTTTCTTTTAATGCTTTTTTATTTGGGATTTTTTATTTCTGATCCAGACTTGATATTAAGTCTCGAAATCCTTCATCTTCAATTATTGAATATGGCTTGGTAGTCTTTACAGATCATAAATGCTATTTTTCTATCTAACTGAGCTTTTCTTTTACTATTTTCGGTGTAAGAGTTGGCAGTGCTACTATTTACGACATATTCCGTTAATTAGAGTACTACATTTCTTATCATTTTCTTCAGCTTCATTCTAGCTCTCTGAAGATGTACGTTTCTCTTCATTTTCTAATAAAGCTTCTTTATGTTTTCTTGAAATATGGTCGGGTAAATTACTGGTGTTTCCCCTAAATTTGAATTCTTGTTTACAAATCAACCAATTCCTTTTTCAAAATGTTGCCAATTATTTACTTCAGGAATTTGTTAGGAGTAGTAAGTAGGTAAACATACTAATAGTCCCCACCCCTAGGAGGTTTGGGAAAGGGGGTAGGGGGTGTCGAAAGGTTCCATTTTTTGGTTTTTCGCTTATATCTCAGAAACGGTGCATGTAGGAAAAAAATGTTTCAAATAAAAATGAAAGCTAATTAAATTTTCTATAAAATTTTCTATATATATACATATTTGTCGAATTCCTAACGGTTTCCGAGATATAGGTACGTTATTGAAAATCGATAATTTTCGAAAAAAAAATTTTATCCCACTCTTTTTGTCGAACATTTGGTTCTAGTGCCTCTCACGATCGTTTCTCAAGAAAATTGTCTAAAACTAAGTTGTAGAACATTAAATTTCCTTCAATTTGATATAGACTTTTGACACTTTATCTTCAACTAATCAAAAGTTATAAAATTTCTAACATGTACGCTCAATTGGCAGCAAACGAGCAAATAGTACAGTAATATTAGCTCAAAATCCAGAAATTTAAAAAAATAAAGGTTTGAGTGCTCCAAATTGTTCATAAGCCTTTGCTCTAAATGTGGTAAAGTCCCCGAAACAATATTGTCGGGTTTGGCAGCGTGGGAGGGGTGGGAAGTGCCAGTACCGTATGTTTTCTCACAAAAACGAATGTAACTTTTTAGCAGATAAGAATATCGACTTCCGGTTTCAAGCATTCGATTCTGCAGACTTTTTTCTATCAACAATATAATTTTGAAAACTTTTGGATGCCCTATTTTAGCCACAATTTAAACAAAGAAAATAAATGAGTTTTAGTATTTTTTCAAATTACTGTATTTGTATAGTATATTATATTTCAAATTAAGATATACAAATATCATAACATTTCGGCAATATACCTGGCCGTCAGGTGTCGTGCTTATATAAGAATGATATTTTGTTAAAATTACATACAAAAATGTATAGTCATGTGTACAGTTTATAGCCTTACTTAAAATCGTTAGTTCAATTTACATACAATGATAAATTGGTTACTCGCTACCACTCCTGATTAACCGGATGGCTCTTTTGTCAAGCAGAGTAACCGGCACTTTAAAAAGTTGAAAGTTCCACAAACGCGCCACGTATTACAAGGTTCACTACACACACGATAACAGGACATTTGGACTCTTTCTCCCTACTGGAGGATGATGTTATGGCTGCTGGGCTCTGATATGTCGAGTAGCTGGCTGCTGGGCTCCCACGTTCGACGTTCGCCTGTAGAAGTCGGAGTGGATTGCCCATCCTCCTTTCAGCGTGTCCAGTATCGTCAACACCTTATTCCTGTCGTCAATGGCAATGCGGCTGCAGAGGGTTTCATTGAGTTCACACCAGGTTCCTCTTGCGCCCAAGATATAAGGGGCAACGGTGATTTGCTGGTCAGCACCGAATTTTTGACGAACACCTTCGATAAATGAGGAGGTGCCGTAATAGGTGGCCTTCCGCTGGTATGCCACTGACAATGGGGTTGGTCCCTCCCAATGTATACCGACGTCCGATATTATGATTTAATTGCCGCGTTGGCAAATCAGGTCTCATTTTATTTTATATATCTAAATAATTTTATTTTCTGTTCAGAAGCAATCCACACTTCAAATATCTATGATTCAATTTTTGTTTGTCATTTGCTATTTTCACTTGTATTCATACAGGTATGTACGAAACAAGTTTTTATACGTTTCTAACTCATGTTTTATAACAAAATATAGCAACTAGCGACAAACATTAATAATTTGGAAATCATAACCTAATTCGCTGAAACGTTTGACGTTTAAAGGGTGACGTCAATGGACAAGGGGAGAAGTGGTGCATTTCAGCCGCGTTTTGAGGAATATTACTTTTAGTAATTATTTTCTCTTGAAATACATTTAATAAAAAAGAAAAAATAAGGGGTAGATATTTTTTAGAGTTCTTTCGATTTCAGTAAAGAAAAAAAAATCGTGCAAGACCTCATGTATAAAAAACATTTTCGTTTTCAATTTTTAATTAATTTTAAGTTTTAAAATATTGTATTTTTCAATGTTTATCATATTGTGGCATAGTTTTTCTATAATAATGAATATTTAGTACAAAATATATATATATATATATAATTCTGTTTCAAAAGTAAATTTATACAGAGTGCCAATTAAAAATGAGATTATGTGCGTAGAATATGAGAGGAACTTATGTTATTTTATTGCTCTTTAAATATTATGGTATTGTATTACAATGCTACACACAAATATTGTGGAAACTGATTTGATTGTCAGAAGTTGTTATAAAAGTTCATTAAACAAATTATTTAGCTTTTAATCGGTTTTTAATTAAATCTACAGCATTACAAAGAAATTATTATTTATCATAATAATTATCTTATTCAATGTAGTTACTTTTTGTATAAGTTATTATTGGCGAAATTTAAATGATACCTATTAGAAATTTATTTGTTAAGTATGAAAGTGCTTTTTCTTCAGCTGCATCCTAAAATATTTAATACTTTTATTTAAATAAATCAAAATAGTATACCTTAAAATGACCATAGAGTATTGCATGTTCAACTGAAATCCGCGCTATAGTTCTTGTGTTTATATAGATTTAAAATACTGTTTGTATTATCAAAAATAATTAAGAGTGTCGTGACCCAAACCAAAACAAACATTAGCAAATAAATTCTTGAATATAAAAACATTGTACATTGTTCACAAACTACTAATTAATTAAAGTGCATTATTTCATCTGTATACTATTATACCTGTCATGAATAAATAGAAAGGAATATTTATAGAAACAAAATTATAATATATTTGAATTTATTTTCATGGCAACCATTTCACAGGACTAACTCCTTTTTTATAAAATGGTAAATGTTATCACAGTGGAATCCTGTGGATATATAATATTAACATGCGTAATATCAAGCGTAATATAGATAAATAAAAATTATATTTCATTTTTTATTAAAAAAAAGAAGAATTCTCTCGTCAGAAAGATAGCACAGGTTGATCGATTTAAATCACGCTAAAATAATATGTATCATTAATTATAAATGACAAAACTTATATTAAAGAACTAAACTTACATTCACAAATATACCCGAAATTACATAACAACATCGCCATCACACTCTGGACAGTGCTTGTTTATAATAAATATACATCCAGCACAGGTGGACATGTGGCACATGGCATAATACAATGTGTTGATCCAGCGTTAAGACATACCCTACATATAGGCTGCAAAGTAAGTGAAACAAATTAGTGAAAGTAAAAACAGTATAGTGTTAATTTAATGTTACTGTGTGATATATCCTTCTTATCACAACAAAAATTTTCCGACATACTGGACATTTCTCACAAGTGGCCATATGGCCACATGGTACACAAATATGTGTTGTTTCTGCATCAAGACAGATGCTACATACACGCTATGAATAAAAAATAAAAGAGTTATATTAATAAAAGTAAAAATAATAAAATATTTTATTACCCTATTAGCTGCATTCCCATGCACAGCATTTGGTACATGCATGAGGTGAGGCTCTACCATGGCATCTACCTGAACCTCTGGTATGAGGTGGTATTCTGCTACAGGCTCAATTAGAATTTCAGGCATAGGCATGAACTGGAGCTCTGCCACGGCCTCAGGTTCAGGCATAAATTGTTGTTCTGCTACGTGTTCAACTTCAATCTCAAGCCTAGGAATTAGCTGAGGTTCAACATGCGGTTCAACCTGAACCTCTGGCACAGGCATAAGTTGATGCTCTGCCATGGGTACATGAGCTTGTACCGGGACAGCATCATTTTCAACTACGAAGACTATCTCGTCATCTTCTTCAAGAACAATCTAATAAATAAATTTAAAATCATCGTATTTTGCTCACTCACAGTTAAGTTAGTTTTGTTTAATAAGTGTTTATTTTTATTGACGAATATAATACGTACCTCATCTAACGTCTGACGTGCATGATTCTGAAAAATAGTAAAAATAACAAATACTACCAGTTTCAATATTACAATTATATTACAGATTTATCTTTACTCTCTCAACAGAATGTGCTACAATTTCAAAAAAATTAAAAATTGTGTGAATTCCATTTTCTAAATTTCTTTGGGCATCACGAACACATACGTCATTTGCCAGATATTTATTAGACATCGGTCGCGAAACGCGTAGTCCCCGTCGCAGGTTATAAAAAAAATTGTATTGAGTTTGATTTACTTGAATTAATTTCTCTAAAACAAATTTGAACAAAATTTTATATAGCTCAATAACATATTATAACGTTTAATTTTTCTATAAATTTATTTAAAATTTACATAAAATCAAAATATAATAAAATAGATAAATTAACTTAATGCCACCCTGATTTTTAACGGTCGTTCATTATTTACGTTAAATTTAATTAATCCCGGTGAGTCTTGGACCGCTATTTACTTGCGTTTGAGATGGCTTTTGACTTCTGACCGTTGAAGAAAGAATACGTGGTCGTAGTTAGCTAAAAAGTTCGAGCTCACGAGCCCTGCAATAAGTTCACGCCACATATATGCCGCTTTTGTTTAATCTGAGTGCTAAGTTTTGCGTTTGACGTGTGGATATCGTCTACACTCAGTTTGAAAAACTCTCCTTGGAGGATTTAAGTTTGTGCGCACGTGGTTGTGATCCAGTTTTAATTTTGTGCTACAGTTTTAAAGTGTTCAGCACATCTCGCACAATTAGAGTGTACCCTATATTTAAAGGGGATCTAGTATAAACTTTAGCAGTGCCGTTAGCCTTGAAAAGCCAGCAGTTACATTTTATCATCTTTGCCAACTATTGGGACCTGGTTCCTCGCTCCGCTGATACCGTGCACCATCGACCGTGAGGGAGTACGCTCGTACCAGCCTGCCGAGTTTGACTATCATCATAATTTTTACAACACCGCTAACACAGATGAGTTTCAGGTCCGACGTCAGTCCTGGAATAACGAATATTGTTAGACCGAATTGAGTAACAAATGGGGGGGGAGTATCAACTTACATTTCCGGTTTAATGGTATCCGTAACCATTTCCGGGACGGTCGTAATGTTCCGTGAACGCAATCTTTTCCCAGGCTTGCCGGTCGCTGTTGTCCGCGTCCCAACCGTTTCAGCGCCTGTTCCGTTTTTCTCAACCGCTCTTACAAAGAGATTATAAACCGTGTAAATTGGAGGAATGAAGAGTAAAGGAATGCGAGTGAATCAGAGTAAACTACAGTGACAAAGCGAGTAATCTAGAATTCACGCTTCGTCTTTTCCGTGGCGGCGTACCGGGCCTCGTAGCAGTCCTTGCGGTCGACAGCCGGCTCCTCGCGCTCGTCGTGCGGCACCTCGCGCTCGACGCTGGGCTCATCGCGCTTACGGCGCAGCTCACCGCCCACGCAGCGCGGCTCCTCGAGCCCGTAGCGGTATTCCTCTAAACCGTCGCGCTCAGGACTCCAGGACGGTGGTCTCTGCGTGCCCACTGTTTTGGTGCCTTTTTCGGTTTCCTCACCGTAGTCGTCTTCGCAGCTGCCGGCACACCGTGAACCATCAGATTGTTGTCCGGATTCAGTATCGTCAAGGCTGTAATCAAATTTTTATATATATTGTGATAAAAGTACTGTTGTTTGAAATGAATACCAAACATCAATTAGGTAAATAGTGCCATGCTCTGTGTTTAAAGTAAAAAAATCCGTAATCGTTACTACTCAAAAAGTTGATAATAAATTATTATATTGTTTTAAAAAATACGTGGAATCGATTTCTCAAATGAAAAACATGGGTTATCTAACGATCCTGAGAAATTCGATCATCATTTATCAGGATCGGGTTGATAACCTATGTTTTATATTTAAGAAGTCGATCACTCGTATTTTTAAAACCGAAATATTTACTTTTTATCAACTTCTTGAGTTGTTTATATTCTACATATCCTGCCCACAAGACCTTCCTTTAATAACAAATCTTAGTCTGTGCACCATTAAAAAAATCGGATTAATTCTGATAAAATTAAATTTATTTGATATACATCAAATCAAACGAATTAAATCAACGAAATCTTAAGTACTAATAATTTAATTTATAAGATATTTTTTACTTCCTTGTCATCCGAATTATTATTTTCATCGATTTGGTTGTAGACAATTTTCAATTTGTCTTGCAAATACTGAATGTGCTTGTCCACAAACCGATCGACCCTCATCGGTTTGGTTTCATACTTTAAAACCACGTTCTTGAGTTTATTGAACTCGCTCTCACATCCTGCCGACGACGTGGGTACTCGTCCGTACCCAAATTCGTCCCTGACGACGCTCGACCAGAGAGGAAGAAGTTCGACGTGTTTTAGAAGTTGGTCCGCAAGTTTTGGCATGTAATAGGGGTTTAAGTGAGCATTTTCACCTTCCTCTTGAATAGTGCTCAGGACGTCGCGTTTGATTTCTTGGCCCCAGTTACCCCACGAGTTGACACAAGTAGTCGCATCGTTGGTATCATCTGAAAGCTTGTCGTGGTTAGAATCGTTGGTATCTGCTTTTAGCGCGATCTCCTCGACATCGGAAAGATTTATCGCATCATCTGAAATTACGAAAGGAAAATGAAATTAGATGTTAGTACTATGCTACCGAATGCTATAGAAGTAAAGTATAACTTTACAATTGTTAAATGGGAGCAAGATGCAGTTATGCAAATTGTTGTAATATGGAATATTGTAAAATATTAACATAAATATAATTTAATCCTAGAAGCATAGACTATATTTTTCTATACACAGACTGGGGTCCAAAAGACCCCATTTTCAAATCGCGATTGTGAGCTTAATTTTGCACGGAATGATTTCTGCTTTAGTGCAATTTGTTCCTTTTTTAACTTATAATGAAAGGAGTAAATAGCAGCAAAATTCAAATGATTTTTGGGTTAAAAAAACAGGTGAATGAAAAAAAAATCGCTAAATGGACGATTTTGCGAAAAAATTCATAACTTTCAACAGTCTACTGCAATGATCTTATTGGCAATAAACCTGCAAATGATTGAATTTTATAGGGAGTATAGTCACCTTGCTGAATAATTCAAAAAATGAAATTTGACTTGGTGAAATACGGTCAGAAATTGAGCTTTGTCAATGGATTTCTGAACACCACGTCAAGATATCACTTTGGTACGATGACTACTTCCTCTTAAATAGTTAAAATTGAATTACTGATTGGGTCTCAAGTCGGTAAAATTACTCACTGACAAAATATACAACTTTTAAGAGCTGCTGGGGTCCTTTTCGACCCCAGTCTGTGCCTCTAAGGTTAATATATTTAAGAAAAAATAAATACGAATCAACATCATTCAAACTTAGCATTTCACAACTAATTTTGACTAGTAAACTACGATTACATGACTCGAGATTAATAACAGATTATTTAAATAAATAACCTGTTAAAAAGACTCGAGTAGCCTTCTCTCTCTCGCAAGATGTCAGGTCTCCGTTTGGCAGATCCCTACTGGATTCAGACAAGACACAACGTCAGCAGTGCTTTCGTGACAGAGTACGCCTGTTCTCGATTCTGGCTCAGAATCAGCTGGCCGATCGATGTAAACTAAAACTTTTTCGCCTTCTTCATCTCGTAATTTTCGAAGAACCTGACGTAGATGTGCATGAAGTGTGCTACGTCTACGCGAACGTAGCACACCGGAAGCTCCCCGCGGAAACAACTCTCTGCGTATTCCTCGATATCTTTGCACAAGTTGAACGCTTGCGTGAGTGCGTTCAGGAGGACTCGGGAGAAGTCCACGATTACTTCCAGTGGAATGGGAGCTTCCAAGTGAACCCACCTCGTCAACCACGACTTTATGGAGTCAGTATTGTAGGACTCCGTCAACAACTGCGCAACGCTAAACTGTTGCCCGTTTGTGTTTACGACTCCGTGGTAGAGAAAGGCGTTCTGCGATTCTTTGCCGTACGGCTTGCTCAGTTTGTCGCAGATGCCTCCCGTGGCATCGAACGACACGGTACTAGTCCCGCCCGCGTTCAATTTTGCAACTGCTCGTTTGTGCAGTAGTGGACGGTAAATGGCACCGCGTATATAAGATTGAATCTCGTTTTGGTACTTCGAATATTTCATCTTATAAAGCGCGGTGAAGGGATCGGGGTCCACACAATCTGACTTCACAAAATCGTGTTTCGCGCCGTGCAAAACTTGGGACGAGTACATGGTCGGCGGTTGAGCGTCGCCAAGCTGCATCGTGTCCTTCGCCTGGTCGCATCTGTACGCCTCCACGGTTTGCCCAGTGAGGGATTTCCCCGTTTCCACACGTTCTTTCCCTAGTAAAAATTATGATGCTGAGCTGAGATAAGGACCCTATCACGAAGCCACATCACCTGATCAGGAATCCCCATCAGGTCCCCGTCACGGATGTAACGGTTGGAATCTATGTGAATATGATAAGGAAACCTGATCAGAATCCGATTGTGGCGACAAAAATAATTACTGAAATGAGAATTGAACTGATATGGTAAGTTGTTATTGACTTCCTAACTAACATACAAGTCCCCATCGATATTCGTGTTTAATTGTACTTCTTCTACATGATGTGTTTCTTTTTTTATAGTAGCTACTCCACCACATGCATGTGTTCTGTTCATTCTGTCTTTTCTGATTATTTTGTATGATTTTAATGATGCATTTTGTTCTTCTTTTAGGTGTGTTTCTTGTAGGAATAACATGTAGTTTGGTTGGTATTATTTAATTAGTGTTTGTCTCCATCGTTTACTTCGTTAATGCTATTTTTAATTCCATGTGCTCTAGTAGTTGTACTTTCAGTCTGTTTATAGTACTTGTAAATCTGTATTTGAAAGTTTTATCTTCTAGTCTGTTGTATAATTCTGATATCATTTTTTTGAGGTTGTCTTCTGTGTAGTCTTTTGCCATTCCTAATTTGTTTCTTGTTTCTTTGACGTTCTCGTTAAATTCTTTAAATTTTTCATAGTTTAATAGTTATTTAACAAACTAGTGTGTTAATGAGGGCGATTAATAATTGAGACTGTTTAACGCGTGAGAGAAGCGAACGCGTTAATTGTTGAGATTATTAATCGCCTATTAACACATGAGTTAGTTGCAATATTTTTCCGTTGGTCATACCTTTTTAATTTGAAAAAATTTCAATTTTATTCCATAACAAATTAGGACAACTTCAAATGTTCACCACAATTGGATCGACAACAATGGACAACTCAACAATAAAAATCAACTGTTTTCAGGGAGAAGCGGGTGCAGTCAGTTCACTTAATATTGATTAGCAGTACTAAATCTTTAGGTTTTTTCGTTTTTAGAATGATGTTATTACTTTTATATTCATTTTAAAGCAATTCTACGTAAATATTATTTACCTAGAAGTGTGAAAATCATTTATTTTAATTCTGTTTTGTATTTTGGTAAAACTTAGAGCTGGTCAATATAATACAATATTACGTGTATTGAACGCATCCAATAAATCGTTGATTAATAAAAAATCATGCATTTATGCCCCCTATAAATGCATTTACATTAATGATACTCATTAATAAACGATCAACGGAAAAATATATTTTTATTAATTATTATTTATTTCATTTTTAATTGGTTATAAAGCTTTTTCTATGTATGTCTTTTTTGGGATTTTTATTGGTTTGTTTTTTTTTATTGGTGGCATTTTTAGTTTTTAATGTGTCTTCAGTTTCAGTGGTTTCAGTATCTTTTTCTATTTCTTCATAATTGCTACGAGAATAATTACTTGTGCTTTTATTTTTCTTTTGTTTTTTGCGCTTAGTATCTAATCTTGTTATTTCGTCTGTTGACAGTTCTTGCGTACTTTCCTGTTTTAATGTATTTTCCTCTGATTTAATGTATCTTTATCATTTTGTGTTTCTGATGCTCCATTATCCTGTGTCAGAGTCAGATTCTATTCTTGTTCTATTACTTGTTGTGGATTTTGTTCTTGATTTGTTGTTGTTGTTGTTTTGGTTTTTTTTTCTCCAACATACTGTACAATTATTATCTGTATCATCTGAGAGTAATATGCGGTACTTTCCCAAGGAGCACACGAAGCTGTAAAAAAATGCGGTGACGTTGCTGCAGCAAATAATAACAGCAATATAGCTACCGCAGCTGGCATCGCAGCGTAATTATAACGTTGTTAATGAGTTGTCATAGTCAAAGTGGTAAAAGATTTTCTTGCTTTGAAAATATTGTCACAGCCACTTAGCTGTGACCACTTGGCAAGTAATACAGTCAAAATACAGCCATTTAGTTGTTTGACCTTGAAATAACTATTTGGTTGTAGTACGTAGATATAATAGCTGTATTTTGTTTGTCTATGTTACATATTTATGCGTGTACCTAAGAAACTAAACCTACAAATATTCATGATACCTATATCAAAATCATAAAGATTATAAGTCAAAATTTGCACTCTACAATACTCAAAATTTACAAGAAACAGCATTTGGTCGTTAAATGTAGTTATGATACTTCGAAATACAAGATGCGCTTCGAAAATAACAATAATTGAGTTATTTATTTATTAATATGGAAATTAATTTAATTTTTCTTTATGGCTAATTATAGTTTTTATATGTTTACAATGCAAAAATATCAAGTTGCAAATGGTTATCCGTTATGTGTAATGCAGCAATAGTGATTAAATACTACTTGTTTAAGTAAAAATTTCTTGTTTTCAAAATGGCTGTCTCTCTTCACGGCTACATCGGCTACTTTGATTAAAAAAGATGTCTACTTGTCTGAAATACAGACATATAGCTTGTGTGGAATGAAATATTGCCCAATTATAGCTATTTGGATTATACAGTTATTTGGTTGTAATATGGTTGTCAATGTACATGCAATATACTAGAAAACAATTATTTGGCTGAAATGATGTACAATAATTTACATATGAAACCCAAATAGTTGCAAGAATAGTCACTGCAGCCATCTAGTTATATTCATCCCTACTACAGCTACCTACCAGTAATTATATGAAAATATAAACATAACCTCTGCATAAGATCCGGCTACCTTATTTTTCAAGTTAAATGTTCAAAATTGTACAAACAATAGAAGACAACGGAGTGACACTTTGTGTTGTGCCCGAAAACTGGGAGAAAAATGCAATATTGTTTTTGCTTCAGGGTAAGAAGGGCGTAGCTTAGAAAAGATGCCAACAGTGTTCCGAATTGACATACGTGATCCAAACAAAATGGGAGCTCTCAGGTGCTGCTGGTGTTCCATGCACTTTTGGAACCACAACTACCCCCTCTGACCCCCTCCTTGACCTACATTGATTTGAAATATAGAATGTCAGATTTCAAACCTCCTAATATATACGATTGAAAATCATGGCGAAGTGTTGTGTTTTAAGATACATAAAATAAATTACATAAAGTGCATTGGCCGCAGTGACCTCTAATAATTACGGACGGGAAAGCCGTATACTTTCAACACATAAGGAGCTAGCTCCTGCGAACTGTCATGGGAGATAATTCTTCCTTGTCTTTTTAACATGCCATCTCTTTCTAATGTAACGCATTGTGCATACTCTAAAATTTCGCAATTTCAATACTGTCATTGGTTAGAAAGAGACAACCTCTCTGCATTGTTGCGGGTTGCATACGATTTTTTTGGAGCCACGGGCAGATGTTTTCTTTCCGGTCCATAATTAATAGAGGTCACTGATTGGCCGTAATCAATTTCGTACTTTTTTCAAATTTTATAATCCTAAAATGTCTTGCGCAGTATCAAAATATCACATATTAGTAATTTTCCATAACAGTGTCTACACTCTAAATCTTCGAGACTTAAGTGGGTGGCACAAAACTGTCATCTAGAATAGTTTTGCGTGAAAGCTCCCATTGTGTGGTAAAAAAGTATAGTATTGAAACTTTCTCTGAGGCCAATAAAATGTTGGTCTTCTTCCCGGAAATTATTGAAACACATAGGTTCATCTGTGTTTTCATCCAAACTAGTTTCTTCCAAAGTATTTGGAAATTCGTTGTCACCGAAAGTATCTGCAATGCACTGACTTGGCTCAGTTACAGTCAGTTTTGGAATTGTGGCTGTACTTGTAATTATTCAGGTAGACTGAATGTTAATTATTTTTAAGTGTTGTTTTTGTATTCACTTCGGTATTCTCTTGATACCGACTAAATTTGGCCATGACTTTGTCGGTTAAGAATATAACAGATAGTTTACAGCTAAAATTGTGGAAAATTTCGTAGATTTTCTAAGCTTCAGAATGTATTTTATAACCAAAATTACGTACGAATTTTAAATCTTTGATTTGGTGTTTATATTTTGCTTTAACATACATTTTGCAACTAAAATTGTGGACATTATTGCGACAGCTGTTAGTATGAACTTATAGCTGTAAAATACATTTCATTGCTCACAATACAGATATAAAGCTTTAGCTGTTATTTTTCTAAATAAGTTAGTAATCAAATCTATTTTACAGGTGAAATTGTACACAATAAAGCTGTGGCTGTATTTTTGCATTTTTGATGATTGTAAAGCGAACTTTACTGACAGAAAAATGGTTGGATGGTTAATATAGCTGCAATTTAGTTTGCGGTAACACTTATTTGGACAAAAAAAATAACACAAAATACAGCTAAAAATAAAGCTATATATAGCTAAAACAAGGTTGCCACAACGTTTTAACAGCCTTGTTTTAGCTGTGTTTGCCAATTTTTCCAGACTGTGCTGCTTGGGTTGTGTCTTCGTATTTGATTTCTATGCTTTGGGGTAGCTGTTGTTTTGTCTCTTAAAACTAAGTATGTTTTGGAATGATTCCTCTTTCATACCTATTCTTAAGTATTGGTCAAATTTGTTTTATTTCTATTTCTTTTAGACTTTTGTTAGGCATACGGTGGATATTATTAAGTTTTTTTTGAAGAATTTATATGTCTTCGTACGTTAATTG
Source organism: Agonum fuliginosum (assembly GCA_947534325.1). Classification (NCBI taxonomy): domain Eukaryota; kingdom Metazoa; phylum Arthropoda; class Insecta; order Coleoptera; family Carabidae; genus Agonum; species Agonum fuliginosum. The sequence goes on from OX384044.1 coordinate 8,278,987, forward strand.
TTTTGTTCGAGATTGTGATTGTGGGATATTTTGTGATGATTTGATCTACTAATTTTTTATTAATTAGTTAAATACATATTCTATTTTTACTAATTCTAATATGTAGTCCCTTAGAGGTATATCATTACAGATAGATAGATAGATAGATAATTTGTTTATTGCACTATAATTAGTGAAAAGGGGTAAAGGGTTCATCAATGCTGATTTTAAATACTCTCCAAAAATACAAATTTTACTTTAGAAATATAAACATTTAACAGGTTATAAAGACAGCTGATTAAGACGTGAAGTACATGAAACTAGCAAACGATAGTAAATAATAATTATAGCCAAAGTTAATAACAACAGGTAAAAATACGATATTATTATAAATACCTAAATATAAATTAAAGACTAATATTAGTATTAGTATATTACTGTTAGTATAACAATCGAATTAATTGTGATATGTTCGAGGAAAAAATTACAAATAACGTAAAGTATTCCTAAAATTCGGTACAAAGAACGTATCACTTAGCTTACTACTATATCAATGACTTCACGTTTGTTTTTAATTATGTTGACAGCATATTATTTACGCAATCAAACATGAAATCATTGAGACTATAATATTCTTTTTGGAGCAGAATATTTTTAATTGTGTTTAATATTGAGCAGTTTAAGACAGTTTTAATATTTGAAGGCAAAGCATTCAAAATTTTTATATCGACGTATGTATATATACAGGGTGTAACAGCTAAACGAGCTACCTCGAATAACTTCTATGTTATTAAAGATACAATAAAATACTATAAGACAATCTTATACAGGAGAAAGGGGGACATCCAATTATGGAAGAAAATGTTTTTTTAAACCAGTGGTTCTCAAGCTACAACACAAAGTTATATTTTTTCAAATGAGATGCTGTATATTTTTTAGGCCCATTCGACGGAGTATTTTTTTCTGAATTCAACCATGTAATCGTTTTATACCCTTACATAATAAAAATATTGAGAAAAATGTGATTGAAATTTAAATAAATTTTATTTTTAAAGTTATTTTTTAGTAGGCTATAAAAAACAATTGAGCTTAAATACAACGTAACATAAATTAATACATTAAATTATTTGTTAATAACTTTATAAATAGTGTTCTATCTGATTTCCATCTCTTTCTAAACATAATTCAAATCTTTTTTTGAACTGATTCAGAAGTTGCTTTATTAATTTCTTCCGATGTTAGAGTAGCACACGCATCTCTTACGCGATCCATTAAATTTTCTTTAGTTGTTACTGGTGAAGAGTACACTTTATTTTTTAGGTATCCCCATAGAAAAAAATCTAGAGGTGTTAGATCTGGGGAACGGCCAGGCCATTTAGATGGTCCATTTGTAGCTATCCAGCGATCTTCGAACATATCTTGTAGCCGTTCATACACTGGACGAGTATTGTGAGCCGGCGCTCCGTCCTGCTGGAACCACATATTTTGTCTTTCATTTAAATTTAGATTTTCTAGATAGTTTATTATTTCGTTTTCTAAAAAATTTAAATAACGTGGCCCATTTAAATTTTCTTCATAAATATGGGGACCAATAATTTTATTCCCCATTAATCCAATCCACACATTAAAACCCCACCTTCGTTGATAATTTCGAACTCGAAATGAATGCGGTTGTTCTTCCGCCCATACATGTTCGTTATTTCTATTGAACAATTCATTATTAGTGAATTTTGATTCATCCGTCCATAACATTTTTTTAGGAAAGTCGTTATTTTCATAGTATTGTACTAAATACCACTCGCAAAACTCTATTCTACGTTCATTATCTGTATTATGTATGCCTGCAATAATTTAGTCGGTATCAAGTGTATCAGAGAATACCGACGTGAATACAAAAACAACACTTAAGAGGAATCCCCAGTGGCTTGTAAAACATGGTTTCGTATTATACTGATAATTAGTTACCTATATTAACATTCTTAATTTTTTTCTGAAATATAGCAAGTTTAATGCTTACTTGGTCTTTCTGTTGTTTTGAATATTTTTAAAAAATTCTTATTAATTAAATAATAATATCCAAAATAAGGCATATTTTACGATATTTTAACTAAATGTAGATATTTTATTAAGGCTTAAATTAAAATTTTAAAACAAGAGAAAGTAAGTATGAACCTTATACTTCAATGTAGTGCAAGTATTTTTTATGAAATTTGCACGTAACTGCAAAATTTAGTATAAAACAAAACCCCTTTTTCGGTACAAATTGGCTAAATATGGTTCATTCCTCGAATCAACCGATGTCGTCACAATGGATAACAATGGTTTGTGACGGCATCGCTTCATTCGTTAAATGGACCTTCAAGGCTAGTGGGGATTCCTCTTAAAAATAATTAACTTTCAGTCTACCTGAATAATTACAAGTACAGCCACAATATATCTATATATATATATATATATATATATATATATATATATATATATATATATATATATATATATATATATATATATATATTGTCCCAAATTGATTGGGTCACCATTGAGATCTCGGAAACTATAGGGCAATGTTGTGCAGTTTTTAGGGCTTATTTAGATTCCTTTGAGAAACATTTAAAATTCCAAACAGTTTGAAAGTTATTCAAAAAAAACTGAAAATCGCGATTTAAAAAAAGGCAAATTACTCCGTAATTATTTATTATTATTATTTACAACCACTCAACAGGAATGAAAATTCCCAATTACTGAGGGTTGGTAAATCCAGCAAATATAAGTACATAAATTAAATATAACAATGAGTAACTTAAGCTCAAAAAACAACAAAATACATAATATAAATATAAGTATAACTTAAATCTAGTATATAAACAAAACAGCATTACATAATGTGTGTATAACTTATGATTATGAATTAAACATAGAGGTAAAAAATTCAAGTATGACATTTTTGAAGTGTTGAAATGAGTAACTGAAAATATCAATATCTACCTTACTTTCATAATAATTATAGATGGTACCTAATCGTCTAATTGGAGCTCTAAGCTCATAATTAGTTTTAACCATTGGTATGTTAAAAGTACCTATTCTCCTACATGGAAGTCTAGGAATTTTTATATTTATACGGCCCAAACTTGAAGAATCATCAATGTCACAATTTAATAACTTATGTAAATATAAACAAGACAATAAATCACGTCGGTGTTCCAATTTTAATATGTGAAATTGTGACAAGCATTTTGTATAGCTGTACGTAAGTGGATCGAAATTAGAGCTAAATTTACGGGCACAAAATCTTACAAATTTTCGTTGCACCCATTCAATCTCAGCTTTATGATTATTGTAAATTGGGTTCCACACAACTAAACAATACTCAAGCTTGGACCGCACAAATGCAAAGAATAAAGATTTGAGAGTATATAAGTTACTAAAATGATGTGAATTTCTAATAATGAAACCTAAGTTTATATAAGAATGATTTACAATATAGTTCAAGTGAATAGAAAAGACTAATTTAGGATCAAATATTACTCCCAAATCCTTAAATTGCGACACCCTATCAAGACGTGTACTACCCAAGATATAATTAAAATGAGTAGGATTTTGTTTCATGGAATAAGTCATTACTTTGCACTTCCCTGTATTGAAAAATAAGTAAGAGGAAGAAGACCAGACATGTAAACTATCAATATCAGATTGAAGAGCTGTATAGTCCGAGTATGAATTGATAACTTTGAAAATTTTCAAATCATCAGCATATAATAATAGTTGTGACGACTTAATATATTCGGTTATATCATTAATAAATAAAATAAAGAGTAATGGCCCAAGGTTTGATCCTTGAGGAACACCAGAAGTAGGAGAAAAATAACTAGATTTAAAATTATTATAGTACACAAATTGGCAACGGTTGCTAATATATGATTGTATGAGTAATATTAGGTCAGGTGAAAAGTTGAATTGATGCTGAAGTTTATGGAGTAAAATACTATGGTTTACTGTATCGAAAGCTTTCGAAAAATCAGTATAAACAACATCAACCTGAGTATTTTTATTTAAGGCATTAATTGTAAATTCTGTAAAGTTCGTCAAATTGGTGGCAGTAGACCCTTCTTTCATGAATCCATGTTGAAAGGATGATATTGCATTAGATACATTGTAGTAGATCTTTTTATATAAAAGTTTTTCATAACATTTGGCAATATTGGATAATATAGCAATAGGACGATAGTTAGACATACAATGCGCATCACCAGATTTAAAGATAGGACAAATTAATGATTTTTTTAGTACATCTGGGAAAGTATGAGTCTCAAGAGAAAGATTAAATAAAATAAATAAGGGTTTTACGAAAATGTCCTTGCATCCTTTAAGGATGTAGGCTGGTAAATTATCAGGACCAGGAGAGCAAGTTACTCGCAGATCATTAATTGCACATAAAATCTCATCTTCCGTAACATTTTGAATATTAAGTTGGTTTGACATAAATGAGTTATTATGAATTCTAGAGCAATCAACATTAATATTCGGAGAGTATACAGACTGAAAATAATCAGCAAAACCTTGAACAATTGATGAGGTATCATGGTATTCATTTTCGTTTAAATGCATGTGCCCAGGAATACGAGAAGTCTGCTTTTTATTATTTAGAAAAGTCCAAAATACCTTAGGATCACTAGATATATTAATTTCAGATCTCTGAACATAATCTTTATAGGCAGCTTTAATATCAGATTTAATTTTAGACCTTAGTTCTTTAAAAGACTTATAATAGCTTTCGGAACCATATAATTTGTATAATTTATGATATTTCTCTTTACATTTGAGAGCGGAAATAATATCTTTATTGAACCATGGGGGATATTTTACCTTTTTTCTACGCGTTCGCGGAACACATGCACTAAATACGTTTTCTAAGATTTCATAGAATTTATTAAAAGCCATATTAATATCATTATAGGATGACAATATATTCCAGTCAACATTATTCAGTAAGGAGTACATGCAGTCAAAATTTGCTACACGGAAGTTAAATGAAGTATCATTATTAAATGAAGCATTATTTTTAATTTTAATGTTTAAGTCTAATGTTATTAATAAAGTCGGATGATGAGAGTCCTCGGAAACCAAAGGAAACAAATTACGAACTACGTTACATACTACATTTGATAAAACAACGTCGAGAAGGCGATGTTCACTGTTTTGAATTTTGTTAAATTGCGTAGCATTAAGGAGGTTACAAAAGTTATTAAATCTGGTAATGCAGTTATTATAATAACCAACATTGTAGAAATCAACAAGTTTTGTTAGATTCATGTCCCCAATTATGATGAAGTCAGAATTCATAAAAGAAATGTGTGATTCAAGACATTCATAAATGTACTCGTGTTGTTCTAGAGTTACAGGAGGTGGAGAATACACAACAGCAACAATTAAACATTTATTAGCATTAAGTTGCATTTTCACACAAACAATATCAGCAATCATATTCATATTTTTATTAAGTGTAATAAGAGATGATTTATATTTAGTACTCACCGCACAAAGTACTCCACCACCGCGAGATTTACCAATTCTGGAGTTCTCACGATCTTGCCTATAAATTACGTATTCACTACAATCAAAAATTTCATTATTATATACTGAATCATTAAGCCAAGTCTCAGTTATTGTAACAATATCATAATCATTAATAAAAGTATTGTTATAAACATCTTCAAGTTTAGTATTCATTCCTCGTACATTTTGGTAAAATATTCTTACCATCGATAACAATATAACAATGTAAACGTATTGGTTAAACAAAGTAGGTAATAAAATAAAGAACTAATGTAAATCAAGCAAAGTAGACAGATAAATAAAACAAACGTATACTTGCAACAAATTATTTAGTTCAACGACCTTACAGTTACTCAGTCCAACGAAAATTACTAAATATAATTGAATGTATTACACCCACAACACACCACAAATTGAAATTAATAAATCCAGCATTGACAGTGATCACGCACAAATACAGATGTCAATGAACTCAGTTTAACTCACCAACTAATTACAACAAGTTACTCAGCTTGTGAGAATAAAGATATTTAAATATCGGAAACGTAGTAGTAGTAGTAGTTAAGTAGTCAAATGTAAAATTACGAATAAATACAGAGTATTTGAAGAAATAACGGTACGATTTAAATTTCCATAAATTCATGCTTAGCTCCAATTAGGAATAATTAAATAACAATATGATAATAAACTAAATAACAACAATACAATGCAAAAATAATATCACTTATACTTCTAACTGTTCAACATTACTGATTCGCGTAATAATGCCTGTATCAGATTTAACAAAAATAGTGCCATCATATGACCACACGTTTTTAAAACCATACACTTTAGACGCAGCATTTAAAAGTTCAAGTCTTTTGGCGGTCAAATCTTCTTTAATATTCACTTTTGTTCCTTTTAGAAGTTTGCGCGCTTTCATGATGGTTATAAAAGATATAAAAAAATATTTCATATAAAAGTTACATGATTTGATGAGAGAAACTCAAAAATGATGTCAGAATAAAATTCAAGATGGCGGTTTCCAAGATATTAATAGTAACTTCTTTATTTTAAATGGGCGCCATATTGGATTTTTACGTGGTTGAATAGCGTTTTTTTTCTCTCTTTTCAACGATGTATTGCAACATATGTGGGATGTTTTTGGTTGGTTTTGATGTGAGTGGACTGTAATACTGGTTCAACTTGTTGGTAGTTAATAAGTAATGTTTATTAACTTTATTTGATATTACAATTAATTAATAAATTAACTTCAATAAGCACAATGAATTAAATTTAAATGTGCAATACAAAACAATGGCGTGTGCTGTCTGTCTTTTTGGTACCCGGCGACATCATTTGTTGATGCGTTGACAAATTTATCCAATATGTTTAAACAAAAAATTATTAAAATATAAATTATTTTAATCCTAAAACAAGTACAATTACCTACCAACTTACCTGTATTGTTTTCTTTAAAGAAGAAATACAAGTTAATTAATTTCGGTAGGGGGGTAACCCCCCCCCCCCGTGGGTACGCCACTGGTTTGAATAACCGGTTTAAATTTGTTTTGGTTAATAGTTTACCGGTATTTTAGTAAATTTAAATATCGGTTTCGGTTAAAAATCAACTGGCACAAAAAATTGCGGTTAACCGTTTTTTTACCTTCCGCTTACCTGTAAAGGAAGGTATTGGAATCATGCAAAAAATCGGGTGGTGAATTTTTAGTGGATGAGCACAAATTAGGGTCCTTACAACTCATTTTTGATAGTTTCACGATGATGTCTGTGTGTATGTGTGTGTGTATGTGTGTGTGTGTGTGTGTGTGTGTGTGTGTGTGTGTGTGTGTGTGTGTGTTCAAGGGGTGTTAGTCGCATAACTCAAAAACGAATTACCCGAAAATTTTGATATTTGGTATTTAACATTTGTATATAAGTTGGAAGAGCTCCGTAAATTTTGGTACAAATATCTTCATCGGAAGTGATATTTTTTGAAGATTGGAAAGGTTAATTGTCAAAATTGTATATAAATTTGGAAAAATATAGTATTTATTTGTAATAAGAATAAGAGGAAAAGTTATTTGCAACTTACGTTATAAAAAAATTGTCTTTATCTGGTAGCATTAAAGAACTGTAGTAAAATTTAAAAAATAAATTTATCAAATAAAACGTTGATATCTTGTAATCCATGATCGGTTGATTTTTGTTTCTGCGTAAAAAATATTGACAGGTGAGACGGGTGACAAGTTGGCATACTAGCGCTATATAAGTCCTAAGTAGATAGATAGATAGATATTTTATTAACCACTTTACAATACAGTTATTGTTTGCAGCAAGTCAAAGGCAGTAGGTACTTACAAATTTAAAAATGGTTTTTGTTTTAAAAAAAAAAAAAAAACACAATACACAATTTAATACATTAAAAATCAGTATCAAGTCCAGTCACCATCCACCCAAGTATGGTTAAAATACTCTTCAACAGAGTAGAAGCAATAGCGTAAGAGGAATTTTTTAACTTTAATTTTGAAAACATTTATATTTAAATTTCTCACATTTAATGGTAAGAAGTTATACAAACTAATGTCTAAAGAATTTTTCTTAGACTTACTAAGTCTATAATACTCAGAACGTATTAAGTCTGCTGACCTTGTATTATAATTATGAACATTTGATGAAAGTGTATAATTCTCTTTATTTTTTTGAATTTCTAAAAGTGTACTAAAAATGTACAGGCACGGCAAAGGTAAAATACCTAATGAGATAAATAACGGTTGGCAATGATCTCTAAAATTTGCATGTGCAATAATTCTCACTGCTTGCTTTTGAAGCCGAAAAATGCAGATAGCGTTGGAAGAATTCCCCCAGAGAATTACCCCGTAATTGATACATGAATGAAAAAGACCATAATAAGCAGTCAATAGAGAATTTGAATCCAAAATGCGAGATAATTTTCGTAATAGAAAAATTACACTTGCTAGTTTCTTCGCCAATTGAATAGTCTGATCAAACCAAGACAAGCGGTCATCAATTAGCATACCTAGGACTTTAACAGAAGTGCTTGTAGATATGTTATTTTGTGATGAGATTATAATTTCCTGTGTTTTATTAGTATTCAATTGCAACTTGTTACTTAAAAACCACTGCTCAGCTTTCCTTAGATTTGACTGAGCTAAGCTTTTTAAAGTTGTAATATCTTTATGTGATTCTAAGAGACTGGTGTCATCTACAAATTGAACAACTTTAATCGGTTGCATGAAGTGAAAAAAGTCATTTACATATATTAAAAATAGTACAGGGCCTAGGATCGACCCCTGCGGAACTCCGTGAAAGATTGGTAAATAATCAGATCGATTTTGTCCAATAGAAACACATTGCTTTCTATTTGACAAATAAGACTGAAATAAATTTAATGTAACGCCAGATACACCATAGTGAGCTAATTTATCAATTAAATCATTGTGTGACACACAGTCAAAGGCTTTTGACAGATCACACAATGTAACGGCTGTGTGACATCCCTTTTCTAGGCCCTGTACTATGTTTTGAACTAATTCCAGAATTGCTTCTATTGTAGAGTGATCTTTACGATAGCCATATTGAGAATCATTAAACAGCTTATTATTTTCAAAAAAATCTACTAATCTGATTTTGATAAGTTTCTCAAATATTTTGGCAAACATGGGAATGATAGATATCGGTCGGTAGCTTTCAGCACAACCCCTATCTCCTTTCTTATAAAGTGGATACACTGTAGTGACCTTTAAAGAGTCTGGGAAAATACCCTCTGAAAAGCATTTATTAAAGATAAGCGTTAGAGGACTAGCTATAAGATCAATACAATCTTTAATAATTCCAATGTTGATATCATAAATATCACGACATTGTGAATTATTTAAAGAATATGTAGCTGTTAAAACCTCGTCTTCTTGAAATTCAGACAGCTCAAAACTTAGATTATTGTTTGTAGTATTAAGCAAAAGATCACTAGCTTTGTAGTTGCTTTGTGGTAGCTCTTTAATAATATTCTCTGAAATTGAGGTAAAAAATAAATTGAAGTCATCACACGAAATCTCCAGGTCCGGATTTACTTTTGCGTAACTATTTCTTTCAGAGTTTATTAACTTCCAACAATCTTTATTTCTGTTGTTAGACTGTAGAATAAAGTTACTGCATGCTGATTTCTTTGCTTTAATAATTTCTGTTCTGTACATTTGACGATAAGATCTAAAATTATCAATGTCGCTTTGTCTCTTAGTACAAGAAGCAATCGTTTTAAGACTCATTAAAACATTACGCATATGAGATAAATGTTCTGAAAACCAATTTACTACTGAATTTTTGTAATCACTAGAACATTTTTTGACTGTAAAATATTCTTGGATTAGAAACATAAAATTATTAATAAAGTAATTTATTGATTCTGTTGCGTTCATATTGGAATCAAAAATGTGATTCCAATTAAACTGCAAGAGACCAAGTCTAAATTTTTGAACATTCATTCTGGAATAAATTCTCTTGAAACAGTAATGATTTGATACATGACTTACGTTCTTGATTTTTATATACTGCGCATAATGGTCTGACAGTAATGGATCAAAAACACCCGTTTCAATCTCATCATTTCCCATGTTTGTCAAAATATTATCTATGCAGGTAGAAGAATGCTCAGACACTCTTGTAAAAACTGAAACAGTGTGCCGAAAAGCAAAAGTCGCAATTAAATTTAATAAATTGTTTGTTTTAGTTGACAAAGATAAAAAATTGGTGTTAAAATCCCCAGCAAGAATAACTTTACTATATTTGCCTGAAGCAAAAATTAATAAGGCTTGCAACTTTTCAAGAAAGCTATTAAAGTTTCCATCGCATGATCTGTAAATAGTAATTAAAAGAATTTTGGAATCCAATAACTCCACTCCGCAGAATTCGGCCTCAAAAGCAACAGTAAAATTATCTAAATTTACTGGTTTATAGAGTAGATTAGATTTTTAAAATATTGCTACCCCGCCGTGCCTGTTACAGGTCCTGCAGAAAGAGCTACCTAGTACATAGTTTGATAAACTTACCATTTTAATTGTTTCATTATCGAGCCAATGCTCAGAGATGCAAACTACATTAAAGCAAAATTTGTTTAAAAAAATATTTAACTCATCGACCTTGTTTGAAAGTGACTGAACATTGATATGTAAGACAGATAACATCTCATCACCTAAAAACATAGAATTAAAAGAATTTATATCACAAATATAATTGTCTTTGTTTGCTGTTACTCTATCGTCGCCTTGTACTGCACCAATTTCTTTGACATGATTGTCTTTTGTTAGTCTGTCGATGGGGGGTTGCGGCGAGGATAGAAAAAATTTCTTATACATGCACCCGTTGGCCATACGTCTGGAGACATCACTTTATCACGATTGTGTTCGTATATATCTATCTTGAATGATGCGTAGAAATGTTCGAATTTTGACTTAAGTTTTACGACAGTAACCTCAGGGCATAGATCTATTAAAAAGTCTTTTACATTCTCCACACATGTTTTCGGATCTAGTTTATATAAGTGTAGAGAAATAACTTTCGATACAACAGCTTTTAAATTGCTATTTGCTGATGCACCGATGATTGGAGTTACAGATCGTCTTCTGGAATTACGATCATTATAAGACTTAAATTGTTTATTTTGACTCAAGTTGCTACTAAAATCCGAATTTTTATTTTGAACTGTAGCCTTTTTGTTGTCAATTTTATTTGCTGATGGTGAAGTAACCTCATTTTGTGTCGCTTCTGTTTGTTTATTCCGAGGTTTATTCTTTGACAAGGTATCACATTCTTGTCGATATGACGGTTCTGACCTTGTAGTTGTAGATGGCGACTTCTGATACGTGTTTTCCAATTCGAATCATTCTTCTTATGATTTTTCTGCACTGCCGCTGCCGGTAATGAAGTTATCTTTGAGCAGACACAATTTGGAGATTTTCTTAAAAAATCATTTTCTTTTTCCAGCGTAGAAATTTTGAATTGCATTAATTTTTTATTGTCCTCTAACTGCAAAATCAGTTTCTTTAGAAGTTCAGACTCAAGAGCTGAAACTTCATGTTCAGATTCTAAAATTGTTTTGACAGAGTCCGTTGAGTTATTTAGTGAGTCACATTGCTCCTCAACACAATACCCACACTTAAATTCACTATTTGCTGAGGCATTGTTGAAATTTGCACATTTATAATGAAATAGGTTATTACACAGTGTACAATTTACACCGTTTGTCACTTTTCTGTTGCATTTACCACATTTGTCATTTGCTTTTGGATGCAGCTCTGTCACTAACAACTTATCAGTTGCCGCCATCTTAATACATAATAATAAGATATTAAATGTAGTAATTGAACGGAGGATGGCTTCAACACAGCAGAGTTTTCCTGTGAATGAATCTTTTTATTCAGGTGATGCAAATTTCTGTGTTTCAATATTTTAGATTTTTATTTGTATATTTTAAATGGGCAGCGGATTGTACGTATACATTTCTGTTTAAAGTCTAGATATGGCGGAAGGTTGTGTGATGGCCACGTCAGATTTTTTAATAAAAAAAATAAACCGGTTTTTTCCTCTGGTATATTTGCATATGAATTGTTGGGTTGATTTTTGTTGTTGTTTCTATTGATGTTTCTGCCATTTTTGTTTGTTTTGTTTACTACATGTTTATTTTACGGTGTTAGTTTCTTGGTTATTAACGTTTCTATTTGTGGGTATGTAAGTTGACCCCTCCCCCCACACAAATATTATATCAATTTCCTTACATATATATGATGCGCTCGTTGTGCGCTATCGTGCACCACTTTTGATTTATATTGCGCTGCGATATTTTTCGAATTACAAAATTTGTTTATTTGAGAGGGCCAAGTTAACGCTAACTCACCGCATTAACTAAAAAACATTCACATTACATATATCTCTTCAAAATTAAATGCGCTTTTATGCGCCACATTAATTTATTATTGCGCTATTTTAGTTTGCTCATAAAAAATATTTTAATATCGGTGGGGGAATCTAACTTTACTTATTTTTAATTATTTTTTTCAAAACTTTTTATAATTCTATTGTAAATATAACAATATGCGCTAGTATTTAATAATATTGCGCTGCTTATGTGTTTCAGTAACATAATTTGTTTATTTGGGAAGGCAAACATCCCCTCCCCCATTAACTAAAAAACATTCACATTACATAATATCTCTTCAAAATTAAATGCGGTTTTATGCGCCACATTAATTTATTATTGTGCTATTATAATTTGGTCATAAAAAATTAGCGTAAACTTAGTCCCACCAAATAAACAAATTATGTAACTAGGGAATGCAATTCCTACCAAAAAATTTAGTATCGGTTTTTCGGTATTTTCGTTTTAAAAATTGGCAATAGCCGTATTGATACCGATATTGGTAAAATTATAGAAAATGGAACAAAATTAAAATTAATTAGCAGTGGAATGTTTGGTAAATAAATAATAATGAATATGATTAAGTGAAAGTCAAAATAATTATCCTATTTTTGAAAATACAAAATAAATACAAAATTTAACAAAAATAAAATTTGTTTTCTTAATAATAAAAATCGAAAACTTTCTAGAAAATTTAATGAATTATTTATTCTATTTATTTAATATTAAACTATACTTTTAGAAAACTCTTCAATAAACAAGATTTAGAACCAAGCTAAACCGAATTTTTGAATGAAAAAAATATTTCGAAAAACCCGTATTTTATGTTTAATACCGGTATTGAATACCGACTAAATTTTGTACGGGAACCCGGTATTCGGTATCCTAGTATTACATTCCCTAATTGTAACTATTCCTGATAATGTATAAAAGTTAGGTGGTAGTAGGATCAAAGAAATAAATTTGTTTGTAACATTAATTTATTTTGAAACGTTTCTGCGCAGAAACGGCAACAACATCAGCCTTTTACAATTTTTATTATTACATGTTCTTCGTGGAATTTAATTGTAATCTTGGTAAGGTAATTTTCTAATTTATAATTATAACAACTTATTTTTATATTATATTGTAGCTTGATAATGGCCAAGACTCTGATCGAAACGCCGCAACTAACATAATTCGTTCTACAATAAAGCCAGTAATCCAAATAACAAGGAATTATTTTTATATTTCAATCTTAAATTCCATTCTCGCCTTATTTTATATCTTTAAAAAGTAAATAGATTATAACATTATTTGCTTTTATATACCTATTTAAACAAATACTAATACAAATATATTGTTAAGAAACAATTATTGTAAAGTAGGTAATAATTTTCACGGATACACATTTCGAACACATACATATTTATAGGTAAGTCAATATTTTAGGTAAATACGAGAAATGATAGTAAATTAATTTTAGAAATACGATGTAATATCGACATCACAAAAAGTCTCTCTTTGCGATATCGCATTTTCAAGCTCTATGCAAGGTCACATCACAATCTAAGTCACGGCAGGTGGACATTCGCAGGAACCAGTACAAAGCTGATATAGAAATATGATGTAAATATTGACCTCATAAAAAGTCCCTCTTTGCGAGGTCACAATGTAAATCACTGAAGGCGGACATTCGCAATAGCCAATTCATAGCTGAGATGTACTTGGGGCAGTGCGACATTGTATGTTAAAATGCGATGTATCTGGTACATCGCAGGTCTGTAAATTTGTTCACTAAGTTATTAAGTTAACCCAGATATGCCTAAAATTTTTGCAAGTTAGTATGACTAAATTTTTTTCTAATATATCTACATATGACAAAAAAAGGTTTTTTACATATTTTTTTTATGCACACATAATACAAATTTGAAGCTGTACTATTTATAGTACGCTAGGAATATACGGTTACACTACATTTTTTACTTATTAGTATGAAAATCAAAGCACTTTAAATGTACTCCTATATCACATTTAGAACATATTGTTTTAGCTCTTTCATGACAGTGACCGCATCTAGTTTGTTTATCTTGAGCTATAATCAAATAATCTAATCGATCATACCGCAAGTTTGCGCCTTCGCTTGCAGATGGACGTCCTTTTGAATACGAATATACTTTTTTGTTTTGAACTAAAAGTGTAGTAGCAATAATGCGTCTAAATTTCAGTACTTGTACGTATCCACTTAAAACCCAAAGAAAACATTTTATTTCAGACATTTCAATTTTATGATTTGTCATTTGCGCATATTTGTTACTTTTAGCTACTATCAATTCTAATAGTTCTTCATAAAAAAAAAGACTAAACATTTCCAGAGGACTTTCCAAATTTAGAAAATTTTCAATACGCTCGAAATTGTTTTGAATAAATCCAGTTGTAAACTTTTTTCTTTTTGTTTTTCATTTGTGATTTTTGAGTTTCACTTATTACTTTTGGACGAGTTGCGGATATTTAGTAGATGTGATAGAGGATTATCATCATCCGAAGAAAATTCATTATCCCCATGGTGAAATTTTATTTCGGCAGGTGCTTGTAATTCCGACCCTGGCAAATTATCCAATGTTAGCAAATCTTCATATGTTATTTCTGCACATGCCGTTTCTGGAAGAAATATAGTCACTTCTTGGGCATTTTCCAAATAATTGTTATCTTCATCCAACATAGCAAGAGCTTGTTTATATTTGCCTAGCGTACTATTTATAGTTCATCGATAAAATCATCAATACAAAATCACAAAATTTAAATTCAAACAAATTTTTAGTTATTGTTTAGAAAAGATACACTATTAAACAATGTAAAACTAAAAAATAAAATACATAATATATATGAAACTTAGCCTAGCGAATTTCGTAGTCGTCTATAATTGCACAATGACGAAAAACAAAGTATATTTTTATTGGTAATATACAGAGTGTCCAAGTTCACGTGGTCACCATTGGGTTTCTCGAGAACGGTAAGAGATACGAAGTTGGTTACATTAGACAAAAGTTGTCCTTTTAGGGGGCCAATTTAGAAATGTTTTTGTTTTCCTGCAAAAATACATAGGTGATTAGATATACGCAAAAATGTAAATTTTGCCAATTTCGTTTTTCACCTATAATTTTTTTGGTTTAATTGGTACAATTTTTTAATTTGCAAGTTCTATAGGCAGCTTTTAGCGAGGAATTCACAGCAGTTTTCAAAATCAAAATCTCCAGAAATTCCGAGAAATTCAAACCATATTAAAATTTTCATATGAAGCTCATAGTTGGCTATGACCCGTCTTATTAGATATTTTTTCTCTCTTTTCAACAATATAAAACACAAGTACATTGAAATCAAAATAAAGGCAGAAATTACATACCTAATATTATTATTTTTCGAATTGTTTTTATCAAGAAAGCCTATGAATATCGATAAAATAATTATAATTATTATCAGAACACATTGGATTCGAAATGTAATTAGAATAATCCGCTAATTTAAAAAATTTTTTTTTTCAACAAATGGCAAGTGAATATCTCGGAAACTAAAAAAGATTTTTAATTGCGGTTTGCGCCATTCCTCGTAGTTTAGATAGCAAAATTTGATACTTTTCAGAGAAATCAATATTCGTGGTCTCCCTTAATAAAAACAGTTAAAAAATATTATTATTACATTTCTGTCTTCATTTTAATTTCAATGCACTTGTGTTTTATATCGTTGAAAAGAGAAAAAAATCTCTATTAAGACGGGTCATAGCCAACAATGAGCTCCATATGAAAATTTGAATTTAGTTTTAATTTCCCGAAATCTGTAGGAGATAAAAAAAAATTGAGGACTGCTGTGAATTCCTCGTTAAAAACGTGCAAATTAGAAACTTGTACTAATTCAAACAAAAAAGTAATAGGTGAAAAACGAAATTAGCAAAATTTACATTTTTGCGTATATCTAGCCACCTATGCATTTTTGTGGGAAAACAAAAATATTTCTAAATTGTTCCCCGACAGGGGCAACTTTTGTCTAATTTAACCGACCTCGTATCTCTTACTGTTCTCAAGATCCCAATGGTGAGCACGTTTACTTGGACACTCTGTATATTGCCATGCATTAACTAAACGTCTTAGCAGAACAAATCTTATTTACTGAATGATTTTGTGCACAGAAAAACTTGACTTCTTCAAGCATCCTTGCAAGAAAAATCCTGTAAGAGCTGTACTATTTAAAGTACGCTAGGCAATCTGGATTAAACTTTTATTTTTATTGAATATTTGCACACAATAAATTCAGTAAGAAAGACTACTCCAGCTAAAACTAAGCCAAAAATAAGCACAATAAATCCAAACGCAACATGGTTTACCGACAAAGGAACCAAATCAGAACTAGCAACAACTTCTGGTAACCCAGTTACATCTTTATCCCATTTACTTATCATACCATTGGACGCTAATCTTAAAGCAACGTTATTAAATTTTTGTAACAGTGGATATCCCTTTCGTACTACAAATCTGGGAATTATTTGATACCCTTCTTTAAATCCAAACAACATAGACGAACCATCGGGTTTCGAATAGTATTTCTTCATTAGGTAGAGAGTTTGTCTTCTGTTTTTAAAAACTGCAAAGTCTTTTTGAAAAGCAGAACGGTTGACACATTCTTCTGTTACTGGGCATCTAATATGATTGTTAATTACTTTTACATGAACAGGATCATTAGAATCTTTGAACATTGATATAATTGGTTCGGAGAATCCAAATTTTAAATTAGAATCTAATAATTCTTCTATTGTAGATATTTGTTTTTCATATCGCAGACTTGTTAAAAAACTAACTAACTGGCTTGTGTAGGCAGTATACAAAAGTAAAGTAAACAGCACCCAAAAAATGAATACGAATCTCATCGAACTATTGTACGGAGACTTGACTCCTCCTTGTAGTAAAGTGCACCATGAACCAATCACGCATTCGCGTAACGTTTTATAAGAATCTACCTTTTCATGATGTTTACCAAATAGCCACCAAACTACCGCATTTATTAAAACACACAAAATTATATACAACCACACGAATGGTCTAAATATTTTAACCAAATTAGCCCATTGTGGGCTTTGTTGGGCAATTGGTACCCACCAAGTCGCCGCATCAAAAACAACCTGATCAAAACTGATAAATTCCTTTGCTGCATCTGTAGTCAAACCAACCATTCCGTAGATGATATCAACTTTTCCAGATTGTAGATCTCCGAACATAAAAGTAAAAGTTCCATTTGGTTGTTTCGCCCCCCAAGCGGGATATGAATGGTTAATGTAAGTTTCTGTAAAGTTTAATCGACTTGATAACATATTCATAATAGCTACTTCTAGGCCTGCTTTAGCAGAATTGTTTCGAATATTTGGATTGGCAATTGTTAGTACGTAAGGAGGTATACGGTATGCCATTAGTTTTATTTGACATTTATCTAAATGCAGTGGTATTGTATCGGGAAATAGTTCAACTGGTATGTCATCTTCACATGAGAATACGTATTCTGGTTTTTCGCTTATTGAACAATCTCTTGATCTGAATGGACTGTAAGTGTATGCTTTATAATCATTGTCAAACAAAAATAGCACATACACATTTATAATATAGTAATACCATAACACATTAAATATTTCATCCATTGATTCATATTTTGATACTGATATAATAAACTGTCCACTTGGATTCCATATCGAGAAATTATTAATTGTTTTCAAACAATATGTTAAAACTTCAATTGTGCTAAATACAAAGATGTACGAATCAAATCTTGTCACGTTTTCTAGAATTTTTAGTGTGCGTTCGTTTGCTAATATTCCGGAATGATTTATAAACAATGGTTTGCTATAAGATATATTTGCTATAATTAGAAAATGATCTGAAGAAAATGACATACTCATCTTTTCCATACAAATCATCAATTTTTCTTCGTTTGATATTTTTTGAATTGGTAATAAAGTTGAATTTGTACTTGCATATTGTGAAATTAATATGAATGTTAATAAAAACATGATGCAGCAGTATTTCATACGAGTATTACTGGTTAAGACCATCGGTATAAATATAGGTAATATCAATCATTAATTTATGGTGTCATTAATAAAAATATGTTTTTATAAAATAACTAAACGGTTAATAACATATTCGACGCTTGAAAGGCAAAAGGGAATAAGCGACACTTTTGGCTAAAATGAGTCATTCATAGCATTTTACTCAGAATTCTGCGTCGATTGCTCTTGCTCCCTGTATTCTACGATGACTTTTACGTCGCTTATCCCGTCAGTGTTTTAAGCCAAATTCAGCAACCGTTTTGAACTAAGCGACACTAATTTTCAACATTTTATATGTTTAGTCGTTTAAGTTGCTTTGAAAAACTATGAACATTTGCTTATAACTTTTAACTTCTCAGTAAATTTGCTCAGATGTGCAGGTATGACGTTCTTCTTGAAATATATAAAAAACGTTTATTCTTATGGACCGTTTTTCATCAAAATTATGCCTAGACGTAGGTAATGTCGGTTAAATCCTTTTACTTGTTTTTTTTTTACTAATTCAGCATGTTTGGTTATCCCAAAACACCTATGTCGCTTGTGTCGTTTCAAATGATAATAAAATTTGCATTGCTACATTCAAGAAAAAGGAATGTTTTAAAATATTTGTAAAATATTATACAGCGTGATTCTGTACTTATGGATCAAACTTTAAGGGTATATGTAACACGTTCTACTGATAACGGAACAAAATTAAGGGTGGTTTATTAAAAAGAAACATGTTGAGTGCCACTGGTTTCATAGATGTTTGTGTTGTTTTATTCAAATATTAACAATGCACGTAATTATCTAATCCAACGCTGATATTGTGTAATGAACAAATTTAATTAAAAAACAACACAAACAGCTTTGAAACCAGTGGCACTCAACATGTTTTCTTTAGGTAAACCACCCTTAATTTTACGAATTTTTGAAAATTCTGTTCCGTTATCAATAGAACATGTTACATATAAAGTTTGTACAAAAATATATCGTTATAGCTTTGACTTACTAAGCTTGCGGAATGCCGCACACAGCAGGGAGTAGCACTATCTGTCGCGAGGGGTAGGATTAGCAAAATTTGAAATACACTAGATTTTTTAATTTCAATTCATTAGACATTTTAAAATTCCGAAAATCAAATAAAGTATTTGATCTTTTCGTCAAATTAGGAAAATACAAGATTAGTGAGAACATATCTTGAGAGAATTAAGATTTTTAAATAAAATAAAATTGGAAAATATCTAATACGTACGTGTTCTTTCAACGCCATAAATCAAGCTTAAATGTTTAACAATAGGCCTGCTGTGAGGGCCATAACGATATACCTTTGGACATACTATACCCTTAAAGTTTGATCCATAAGTACAGAAACACCCGTATACACAGCTCTCCTTGTTTGGTTATCTAAAGAAAATCTTACAAATCGTACAAATTAAAACCGCAATATTTGTTCACCATTAAGCTTTCATTTAAACATTTTCTGCACCGAATTTAGAAATAATATGTAGGTTAGTCCTATATACCTAACCTTAACTAAATACTCTTTAGTAATTTACACTGTTTTTATGTGTTGAGAGCAAGGCTAAATTTGTAAGTTATATCCTTCTACTTTACTAAGAAAGTCAATTATAATACAATGAAAACTTTTTACTTCAATAATATATTATAATCGCATCATCAACTTTTATTACCTTTTAATATGCAACTTTTATTGATAAACATAAACAACATAATACATTAGTTACTTATAATACCTTAGATACTTATAATGGGGTTGTTAAAATTTTTTTGATGATTTTATTCAATCGATAAAATATATGGGTCTATTTATGAATATTGGAGTGAAAATTATTTTAAAATTTGCACTTTTCATTCATAATTTTGTTCATAAAGTATCGCGTATTTTATTCATACGCACACAACTATTAACATTTACATACACACTCTCAAATTACCCATTTCAAGCATAGACAATCCACAATAGATAGGTACATCAAAAGTGAAACATCAAAGATTTCACGCGATTTGTGAATATAACCTACAACCTACAAATTTTTAAATAATAAAACAAGAAACTTAGGTTGCATATACACTATATAGTAAATAAAATAGTGATAATAATTCAATATTTCAAAGAAATAGCGTGAACAAACATAGTTCAAAGTCATCGGGACTACGAAACATACAACCAATATACGAAGACTGGTGTATAAAATACGTCATTCAAAGAAGATTTGAAATTTGAAGTCGTTTTTGAAAAATCATACATCTTGAACTAATCACTTATGGAGTATAAAATATACACCTACTTATCAAGTTAGACGTATTCTTCCAAGAAAAAAATAAATCAAAAATTGTGAAACAACCTCATTCATAAGTTACGAACTTAATACGTTAGATACAACCATAATAACATCAATATACATTATTTCCATAATATGCAAATTGTCAACTGAGTGACAAAATTGTTGATTTGTTGTAACATCGCGATTAAAGCCCCCTTGGATATACAAAGAGATTTGGTTTCACCTCGTCGCTTAGCAACATCCTCGGTATTTTTTGCTAGATTTAAATGACATAAATGCGTAAGCGCCACTATTACTGCAATGCTTATAATTTTGCAGGTTAAATAAGGCGGCGCGCTTAAGATGATCCAACCTTAATAACTTGGAAACGGATTGTGATGGCCTATCCGGTTTGCGCTATATGTTTTAACATCTAGATGGACACATTTTAATAATATTTTAGTTTTTTTTAAATCACTCATCTGATCCCCACCACTCTCAATTTTAAAATCTTAAATGGCAATATACTCTGTACTGTATTACACTGCTTTATTAACATATTATATAAATTACAGATTATTTTACACAACAGAACACATGTCTTCGATATTGCTGTTCTTTAATGGAACTGCTAGTACCAAGTATCGCCATCTGAATGTGGCAGGAAAATACAATTTAACATACATAACATACTCTTTGTGGCATATTAATTGATAGCCCTTGAGAAATGCTACACAGTCATGAATAAACCATTTTAAAGTTAGCAACAAAACTTTATAATATTTGTATGTTTTATTAAATGCATGGAATGCTATGAAAATGACAAGAAAACAAAAAAAAGAACAATAATACCTAATAATTTGTTTTATCTACGACTACTATGAAAAGTTTATATTTATGCTTTCAATTGTCAACGTAAAGTTGATTGTTACTGAGGACCAAGCCAAAAAAAACATTTTAATGCACGTCTCCTATGACAACGCGCAATAAAGTACTTTTTGATTACATAAAATAAAATGAAAGAATCAAACAAATTTTTTTATCTATTTATTTCGATATTATTGGTATCGTCATGGTTACGAATAAAACATAAATTGATTGAACGCAGATTGAACTAACTGAATACTATTATTATTATAACAAATAATTTTAGTCGTAGATAAAATTATGTGTGTATTACGTGCGTAAAGTGTATTTGTTCCTCTTGCACTATTACCTACTATTACTGTGCGCGAGTGACAAAGAGTCACTTTACGCTCTTAATACACAAATAACTATTAAAGTTTGTGTATGACAGTTATCAGTTATTATTGTTTCACATTATATTATATTATTATAGTTTTATTATAAAATACATGGAGTGCTATGGAAATGAGAAAAATGTGAAACAATATTAATAGTACCGTCATTAAACGATTTTTGAACATTTTTGCGTATATCTCCTCCGAGTGTAGAGATATATTGAATCTGAATTTTTTGTATGAAAGGGGTTTGTTATCAGATACAATTATATGCATTATTTTTTTTTATATAAAGTGCTCCTTTTTTGTATTAATGACGTTCAATATAACCCGGGATTTGGGTTATAATAAACGTATGTTTTTTTCAATGATACATGTGAGCTAAAATGTTGTGCTTGACATATTCTTAAGCAGGGAGGGACCTTTATTGAACGATCCTATAAAAAAAAAAAATTCGATCAGGAAGAGCTGCATGGCTAAATAATAAAAAATGCACATATATGTGAAAATTATCACAAAAAAAATAAAAAACAATTCTCAAAAATATAAAAAAAAATATAAATGTTCTTTAACAACTGTGTCAAGTTACAAAACATTTCCGGGAAATGTATATTTTCCCCGAATAACATTTGGCTCGTGGAGTCTGTAGGCAATGTTTTTAAAATTGATTTTCGCAATATCTTCAATATTCGGGAAAATGAAGACATTGTCTTTTAACTCATAATTTCTCATGCAACATTTTTTGGTGCATTTTTTGCCAATTTTTATTATTTTGGCAACAAAATATTTCTTATGTTGTTTCTTATTTCCTGAGTTGTACATGAAAGACGCAATAATAAAACAGCCTTTTTCAATATCACAAATATTTCTTACTTCATTCTTTAAGTTTTTTGTACTGGTATCATCTACAAAGCTAATTTCTTCTTCCATTTCAGAATCGCTTTGTGTTTGGGTAATATCCATATTTATTTCCTCATTTGTTTGAATCAATTCTTCTGTACTATGCATTTCTAAATCATCAATGCTTACAGATTTGCCTGCAGGGACATTAAATCTGTTCTTCCGCTTCGAAACATCTTTTTCTTCTATTCTTGTAGCTTCTGTTATAATATTTTGAAAGCTTGCCACCAGGTTTTCATGTTCGGGAATTTCATCATATCTTGGTTTAATTTTCATTATACAGGATGTTCATTTTAAGTGGCGCACCATTGCTAACTCGAGAACTATAAGAGCTACGAAGGTGGTTAAATTAGCAAACAATTTCTATTTTATATGACTACTTTATTGAACGGAAGAAACAAAATTTTAGACCAGTGGTTCTCAAACTACGGGTTGCAACTTTCTTATTTCAAATGGGGACCTATTTTTTTTATTTGCTTATTCGATTCAGTATTTTTTTCTGAATTCAACGAGATATTAGTTTTATACTCTTGCATAACAAAAACATATGAAAAACGCTATTGAAAATTATAATAATTTAATTAAAATCTGATTGTTAGTTAGTGTTATGGAAGAAAACAATTGAATATTTTGTTTCATATTAATTTTTAGTGAAAAAGATTCTAGTATACTACACTGATCAGACCAAATAAGGTCGAACCACGTGTCCGTAGTTACCGCCACCTTATACCCTACTGAGTACTTAGTACCTTGAACTCATACACTCAGTAGCGGTCCTGATCTCTTGATTAAAATCAAAGAATCTTTTTCATTATCAAATAACAATTAATATGAAACAATTATTCAATTGTTTTATTCCATAGCACTCTTGTAACACTCAGATTTTAATTAAATTATCATAATTTTCAATAGCGTTTTTCTCATGTTTTTGTTATGACAGGGTATGAAACTAATATCTCGTTGAATTCAGAAAAAAATACTGAATCGAATAAGCGAATAAAAAAATATGTCCCCATTTGAAATAAGAAAGTTGCAACCCGTAGTTTGAGAACCACTGGTCTAAATTTATTTTTCTTTCGTTCATTAAAGTAGTCACATAAAATAGAAATTGTTTGCTAATTTAACCAACTTCGTAGCTCTTTTACTTCTCGAGATAGCAATGGTGCGCCACTTAAAATGAACATCCTGTATAATACCATTAGTGACTATGATTTTGCCCTCAATTTTTGCCGTCTGGTCACGACTGCTTGTTGCGTCGATAATAAGCACGAGTGCGTAGCACGAGTGTTTATTTTCTAAAGCAACAAGCAGGAGTGACCAGACGGCAAAAATTACCAAAAAATCATAGTCATGTATGGTATTCGGCTTGACAATTTCTCGAATTATGTTATTTATTCCAAAAAAAGTAATGTATATTTTTAAAACAATCATCAACTGACATAATATCTAAGCAACTCTTCGCGGCAATTTTCACTAGTGAAAATTGTCAGTGTAATTTTCACTAGTGAAAATTGTCAGTGTAATTTTCACTAGTGAAAATTGTCACAGTAATTCGTCTGTGATTGGTACAATTCAGCAAAATACTGTGTTTTGATTGGATGAAAAATTATGAGTGGAATTGTCTTTAAAACCTCTTCCGGGTTGAATGGTATTATGCCACACGCTTTAAATCCAGAGATTATATTGACACTCAGAGTAGGATTCGCCTTTTCCAACATCCTTCGAAATAATTTTGGGAATTCGGTTTTTGGTAAAACTACTTTGTTGTACAATTTCCATTCAGTCAAAATATCTCTCCAGCCCATTTTTAATGCTCTAAAGACAGCTACGTCGAGGGGCTGACATAAGTGACTGCTGTTTTTGGGCAAAAAGACGAAGGCAATATCGTTTTCATTACACATCTTCATCACATTGTACGACTACCAAGATTATCCCAAATGATAATTATTTTTCCTTGTTGGCGCCTCAGATAAGGCATGGCAAGCTTCTCAAACCAATCCTCGAATAAATCAGAATAAAACCATCCAGACATAGAACGATTGTAACGAGCGTTCCTGGGGGACCTCCTTCCACCCAATTTGGGTATACATATTTAGATTTGTATACTACATATGCAGGTAACAATACTCCGTCACCAGAAACACATGGCCGATGTTGATGATTTTGATGTATCCATCAATATATGAGGGTGTTTAGATTCCCCTCCCACAATGACTTTAGTTTTTCCTGAATCGTCAGTCATGTTGTTTCATCGTAATTTATAGTATTTTGTGGCGGAATATCTGCAATCGTTTCTTGCAGATGGGAGAAATAATCATGAATTACTTCTATATTTAATTCTGCTATACATCGTTTTATATTTTGACTGTTTCTCTTGGTTATTTCTTTATTTCGTTCAAAGAATTTCTCACACCAATCATTCCCTGGACGATTGTTTTTAAAGGTATTAATAGTTATACCTTTTCTATTCAAATACTGCTACTGATAACGACTTCAAAGTTTCTTGAGTAAAAGAAAATCTAAACTTAACTGCTACATCAATAGCAAGAATAATTTTTTTCTCTTCGACTGGACTCAAAACAGGTGGTCTTCCAAACTTGTCTCCGTGTAAACCTATGTATTTAGTATATAGTGTAGATTTCGGCACATGATACATCTCAGCCGCTTGTCCAAATGAATATTGCCCTTCGACAACGCTTTGAAAGGCCCTTTCCATATCTTCTGATGGGTAATTCCTACGATATTCTGTCCCCATTTTAACGAGGCCACAACAAATTTCTTTAAAATGCAGCTAGAGGTATCAATCAAAGAAGAGGGCACACATGGTCACAGATATACCGAAAACATGAAGCAATTGTTGCTGGATATTTTATTAGAAAATGCCTATGGAAACACATGTGTGATAAATGACAACCATATTCTAAAAGTAATGTTGAGTTAAACGAATTTAGAGCATATTAAAACGATAAAAATGAAACCTACATTTGTAAACCTAATGATGCCGTCGCAATGTTTTAGTTAATATCTTAGGAATTAAAGTTTACGATCCAGGATAGTTAATTTTGAGTAAATGCTTTCAGGTTCATAAAAACAAAGTCACAAAATATATTGTAAGCTTTATTTTAATATAAAGTGGATGTTTCGGCACTCAAAGCCGCCTTCATTAGCATTATAGTTGTCCTCCAACAATATAAATAAATAGAATAAGGTTGTTTTATTCATTGTTACATAAACCATTACTGAAATAAAACATTTTGATGTGTGATCACTTCATTGGCCGACAACCTTATTCTATTTATTGTTGGAGGGCAAATAGAATTTAGCATTATTCCAATCCCTCCCTTACAGGTAAGCGAGAAGTAAAAACAAGAAAATTACTATTTTGCAACATGTTTAACAATGCAATCAAGCGTGCATCGCTTCTTATAATAATATTTGCGTTTTATTATTTTTTATTGTTCAATAAATTTCTATACATTTATTTTCTGTAATATTACTCTATCCTGTAAATTCTATCATTTCTGTAGAATAATAAATTAATACATATACGGTTGAAGGTTGTCTCAGTTTTATATCAATCAAAAAATACACAACATGATGATAAGTGTCAATTTTTTTTGTGAGTACATTTAAATTTCGCCGCGGATTTGGTTAGTTCTTTAAAACCCTGTTATGGTTAGAAAAACTTTGCTTTAAGAGATCAAAAGCGCCGACACGGAGTAAAATTACTGTAACTACCTTATACTGACTGTGGATTTTTCGCTGCCGAGAGGATCGGACAAATCATCTGCAGACAAAATACAAAGCGTTGTATCTACAACCCAGCACCCGCTGCCAGGTCTAGTCAAAATGCCGACCAGCTGCCCGTGAATGAAATGTGCTAAAACTACAATCTCATGTCGGGTGTATTCACTGTTTATTCACCTGTCTTGTTCATATATCAGCATCTTAAAAATATATGACATCTAAAAAAAATCCTAAGTGAAATTGTTAGGCTGATTTCAAACTTTCAAAAGATTTGTGTAATTTCTTTTGCCACGCCTGAGGTAGTGATAATCATGAGAAGTCTGAAGAGTCCTGAGATCTTAGAAGTGCCGCGTTTTTCGAAATAAGACCATCTTTTGCGCAGATTTTGGTTCTTTCTTTCTTAAATGAAAATTACTGTTTACTTCTTAATAACCCAGTCATCAATAATATTATTATGTTTAGAACTGCACGCACGTTGTGGCAGTGGATACAGGTAGTTTTAAAGAATACGCACAATCACTTTATAAATTTAGTCCTTTATTAAACGCACACGACGCACCGAATATCATCCAAATCTCTAGAGTCAGTGATGCCAACTCTGTTACATTCTTCCAATCTTTGGCAGTGTTACCAACATACATAACATTCCTTCCCAATTAGTTAATTTGACATGTTGAAATATTGAAATATTACATTGAAACATATGTTTACATATACAATTTAATTTTAAATACAATATGATATCAATTAGATAATAAACCCAACAACATTTACATATAACATTTAGCAACAATAAATAACGTACAGTTTCAAATGAGATCAAGGATTAAAGCGAGCGACTGGTTTCCTAATTCGAGTTGACCTTCGAAGGCTGAGAGGAGAGTCAGACTTTGAGACTTCCGGCGAAATGATTTTAGAGGGAGAACTAGGATTAGGTTCAAGAAGGGATTTTTCTTCATTGTTATCTGTTGGATTTTGAATTTGGATTTCTGATAAGAGCTTTTCTTCTAGGCCCCTCTTCCTCAAATGATTCACATGCACCGTTCTTGATTTCCCATTCAACGTAACTATATAAGACATTTTGCCGATTCGTTTTTCAATGGTTCCTTTTTCCCATAAGTATCTGTTATTTGGTAATAGTTTCTTGACAAACACTTTGTCATTTTTGTAGAAATTCCTGATGTGGTTTGGTGTCACTTCCGGAGATTTGGTAGTGCTTCCGATATTTGGTTTTAAGATCCCTAAGAGAGGTCTAGGTTAAAATTTACAGAGTATTTCGGCTGGACTTCTACCTGTAACAGTACTAGGAGTGTTTCGATATGCAAATAAGAGTTTGGTTAGTCTGTGATCCACTGAAAGATCATCGTTTGATTCACAGATATTTTTCTTAAGTAATCTTTTGATAGTTTGCACGGCCCTTTCAGCTTGACCATTTGAAGGTGCGTGATAAGCTGGACTGTGCGTTAAGATAATTCCGTTTGATTTACAAAAGGTTTGGAAGCCTTCCGAATTAAAAGGCGGGTTGTCCGTCACAAGTTGCTCAGGAATTCCGAAAATTGCAAAAGATTGTCGGAATTTGTTAAGAGTTTGATTTAAGTTAGTTCCTTGCATACGATAAACGTCAGTCCATTTTGACGTACTATCGATAATAATTAAAAAATAATTTTCTTTAAAATGAAAAAAATCAGCGTGCAAACGTACCCATGGCTTGATGTACCTGGGCCAGGCTGTCGTTACTGGCTTCGGTAAATTCTGATTTTCTTGACAAAGGCTGCATCTACTCGTCTTCTGTTCGATGTCTTGATCTAGACAGGGCCACCAAACGTAACCTCGGCTTAACATTTTCGTCCTCACAATGCCTGGATGTTGGTCATGGAGTAATTCTAGCACTTGGTTCCTTAATGCGCTAGGAATTATTACTCGGTTATTCCAAACCAGTACTCCTTCTTCTACCGAAAGTTCCCGTCTTCTGTTGAAGTATGGTTGAAGAGAACTTTGTTGATTATAATCGGACCAACCTCTTCGTGTGATGTCTAATACTTTGGACAAAATGCCGTCTTTCCTGGTCTCGCTGGCTATCTGCTCTGTTGATAACGGGGGAATTTCAATTTCTGAAAAATAGTTAGCATCTTCATTAAGAATTTTTTCGGACGGTATTCGTGAAAGTGCATCCCCGTTTCCTTTCTCAGATCCTTTCCTGTATTTAATAGTGTAATCATATGCAGCTAATGTCAGTGCCCACCGCTGTATTCTTGCGGCTGCCAATGTCGGAATTCTTTTATCTTTTCCCAGTAATAGTTTGATAGGTTGATGGTCGGTTACTATTTCGAATTTTCGACCGAATAAATATTTATGAAACTTTTTTATTGCAAATATAATTGCTAGGGCTTCTCTTTGTATGTGTGCATAGCCCTGCTCCGTTTTTGAGAGTGAGCATGACTCGAACATGACCGGTCTTTCTTCACCATTTACAATATGGTTTAATACTGCTCCTACTCCAAAAGGAGATGCATCACATGTTACTGAAGTTGGATAATCGGGATTAAAGAATATTAATGCTTTACTATTTTGAAGCATTTCTTTACTTCTCTCGAATGCTTTTTGACATTATTCTGTCCAGTCAAATTTTACTTTAGTCTCTAATAGTCTATGCAAAGGTTTTAATTCACTAGAGAGCATTGGTAAAAATTTCCGATAATAGTTCAACAACCCAAGGTATGATTTGAGTTGAGTTACATTATTAGGAGGTTTAATGGATTGAATTTGTTCAGTCTTACCTTTCAAAGGTTTCAAACCTGCACAAGAGATCTCGTGTCCTAAATATTCCACCGATTTTTGAAACCATTGACATTTGTCGACCTTTACGCGAATATTGTGGGTCTCCAATCGTTCGAGTACTGCTTCCACATTGTTATAGCAATCTTCTTCGTCTTCCCCGCCTATCAGGATGTCGTCCAAGTAGCATGACGTCATCGGTATGTCCTTGAGTACATGATCCATCATGGATTGAAATATGCCTGGAGCACTAGAAATTCCGTAAGGTAAACGTTTAAATTTATACAACCCTAAGTGAGTATTGACAGTTGTCAGAGCCTGTGACTTTTCTTCTAATTCCATTTGAAGATAAGCATTTGTTAGGTCGAGGACGGTGAAACACTTGCTTTTTGATAATTTGGCAAATACATCGTGAGGATGTGGGAGAGGATAGATATTTGTGTTTAAGTTTTTATTTAAGGATATTTTGTAGTCGCCACAAAGTCTAACTTTATTATTTTTCTTCATTACGGCTACTACAGGACTCGCCCACTCGCTATGCTCAACTGGTTCCAATATTTTTCGCTTTACTAGGTCCTTGATCTCATCTTCGACTGCTTGTTGTACAGCATATGCGACTGGATATGACCTACAATATACAGGAATAACATTATCTTTAAGATTTAAGCTTGCTTTGAATTTTTTTATAGGTTCATGATTATTTACATCAAAAACTTTACTAAATTTATTTAATAAATTATTTTTCTGAAATTCATTATCTCTTAAGTTTACGAATGATTTAGCAGATTTAACCTCAAAATTATCCCGCCAGTTTGGCTGTAACTGATCTAACCAAGATCTGCCTAACAAAGGTGTACAATTTAAGAAATTACTTTTAATAACATAAATTGGTAATTTTCTCTCTAAGCTGCTGTTAATCAGCTTTACAGGAAGCTCACATTTTCCGAACACCTCAATTTTCTGACCCGAAACATTTCGTAAATTAATGTGTGATTTTTCTAATTTAATTTTAGAGAATTTATCATTGTACATTAACTCTGGTATTAGTGAAATGCTCGCACCTGTATCAACTTCCATTTTTAACTGAACACCATTTACAACAATTGTACTAATTACAGGTTTGTTCGAATTTCCGATTACATTGTTAATGGAAAAGAAGTTACTTATCTGCTCATCATCTTCTGCTTCTGATTGTGAACTAGGACTTCCTTCAACCTTATGGACTCTTGTTCGACACATCCTTGCAGAATGTCCCTTTTTCTTGCATTTGAAACATGTCCAATCCTTGGCTGGACATTGTTGTCTTGCATGTGGTGCTTTTCCACATCGCTCACACTGGCTCTTCCTGTTTTCTTCTCTCTTCTTTGAGAAATTTCTGTCTTTGTTGTCTCGGTATTTTTGTGGATATCTTTTATAAACTTTATGTACTTCACTTGCTTCATCTTCTTCATGAATCTCCTTGGACTGCCTTTCCGCTGTTTCCATTGCCTGAGAGATTTTTATTGCTTTATCCAAAGTTAGGTCATCTTCAGCTAACAATCGCCTTTGAATATTTAGATTAGCGATACCAGATACTACTCTATCTCGTAGAGCTTCTTCTCGAAATGTATTGAATGCACATGTGTCAGCAAGTGCTCGTAGGCATATGATATACTCCATAATTTTCTCATTTTTCTTTTGGTTTCTGCTATAAAACTTGAACCGTTCAATTGTGGCATTCCTTTTCGGACAAAAATGTTTTTTAAGTTCTGCTACAATTTGCGCATATGTACACTCTGAGGGCTTTTTCGGCGTGATCAAATTTTTAACTAGTGTATAGTTCTTACTGCCTATCACCGTTAGAAGGACTGCTCGTTGTTTTGCATTATCTACCTCGCTTGCAGTAAAATACTCTTGCAAACGTTCTTCATATTGTTCAAAAGATTCTATTTCTTCATTGAATTCACCGATTCTGAATCCTGAACACATTTTTTCACTTGCCACGCGTTTTATTTAACCTCACTTATTTTTCTTTTTTGTTATCCGTTAACATTGACTTAACGGTTTGTCTTTATCCTCGTCGCCAATATTATGTTTAGAACTGCACGCACGTTGTGGCAATGGATACAAGTAGTTTTAAAGAATACGCACAATCACTTTATAAATTTAGTCCTTTATTAAACGCACACGACGCACCGAATATCATCCAAATCTCTAGAGTCAGTGATGTCAACTCTGTTACATTCTTCCAATCTTTGGCAGTGTTACCAACATACATAACAAATATCAGACATAACTTGAGGCCAGGAAATGTTAAGTTTAGTGGCACGACAGTTTCTAGCAGAAGCGGGCAATTCTTAAGTTTTAATATCTTTGATTTGAGTGATTGACCTTGCACTTTAGGATTTAGTTGACCAGCCAGGTACCAGTCGCTCTACATGCACTGCTGGATCATTGAAAGAAGAATCAAGAACTATTTGTTTAGAGGAGAATCAAAACATCCGAACATCTGAACCATTGAGACCATGGTGATCGTCTCCATGTCTTAAATCTTTTTAAGAATAATTTAACTTGTTACACATTATAACTCATTACAATTGCACAATCACTAGTCCATAGTTGACGTACTATTATGTTATACAATTTAGACTTTACTGTACACATTTATTCACTATTTTCAAGATCATTTTTAAAATTTTAAACTCAAGAATATTGTTACTACACAGGGACGTAACTAGGATTTTTTTGGGTGGGCCAGTAAAAAATTAAAGTGGTCCACACACAACTCAGACTAACAATTTAATAAATTATATCTATTAAAAAATACAACATTTACCGGCAATATATATATATATATATATATATATATATATATATATATATATATATATATATATATATATATATATATATATATATATATATATATATATAAACATTAAGGTAATCGTGCTGTGTAGCCCAAACAGTGCGTTTGTTGAAAAGAAGTTTTTTACAGAGCAATGGTATCCGACTATTTTTTAACTGAAATTGAAGACATGGATGTGGACTACCTCTGGTCCATGCAGGAAGGCGCGCCATACCACACAGCCCATGCCACAATCGATCTTTTCGGCACCAAATTCCCAAATCATAGCCGTCTTGTCGATGTCAATTGGCCGCCTCGGAGCTGCGATTTGACCCCTTTTTTGTGGGGAACCGTGAAGGACCGATGTTATGCCAACAATCCAGAAACGATTCAGGCCAATATCATCCAAGCAATCGGTGAGCTACAGCCCGAAACCATCAACCAGGTCTTGGAAAATTGGAGTGACAGAATGAGCTACTGCGAAGCCAGCCGAGGCAGCCACTTGAACGAAGTTGTGTTCTATAATAAATGGGAATGTTTGTTCTTACTAATGAAGCCATATTGAGAAACTGTATATTTTATTATATTTTTTTTATTAATTATTCATACTTAATTTAAAACTATTGTGTATCAATTAATAATTTAGCAAACATTGTTTCGTTTTTTATTTATTCTGTCTTTGAAGCAGGATACCAGAAACGTGGAGCAAAGTTATGAAAATTAATCGAACATATAGTTTTATTCAAGACGGTTTTCAACAGTCAGTGGTCAGTCAGTTTGCTTTTGAACATTATAATGGATGGATATATAAGTGCTTCATAATTTACACGCCATGTTTTTTCTTTCAAATCGTCCGATTCATAACATGCCCCATTGGGCATGCGGCTGTAGGTTTTGTAATGCCCAACGTCTTTCTCAGATAACTTTCGAGAGTACCTTGGCGCATCGTAATGGATCACACCCGCTAATAAAAAATATTCGTTGGCGCTGCCGTTATAGATTTTTATGGTCGTCGGTAAGTCTTTCAGCTTCATTTTGTTGATATTTTCATGCCGGAAGTTACGTCTAATAATATTAGTGGTCCTATATTGAAATAAAAATTGATTAAAAGGTGATTTGAATCTAGTAATGTGGAACTATAGTTTGCAGAAATACGATTTATATTATATATAGCAGTAATTCATACCAAGTTTGTTGATGTTTGTAGTAATGTTGCCTCGCAACCGCTGTACCTGCACGGTTCTTCCAGGCACTTTTGGCGAAATATTGCTGATACCACGTCTGAATTGTGGCTTCAACGTTGTAAGCGACGCATCCAGCTGAACACTCTTTGACTAAAACCACGCTCGGAACATTAGCGAAATCGCTCTCAGTAATTTGGCGCACGATACTGGTAGGGTCGTTCACGAGCACTCTGGCAGACTTTTCCCCGAACCCCCCCCCCCACCCAGTTTTCCACTTCTCGGCAATCCAGAATCTCGGACACCGCCTTAGGCCCCATTTTCACGCAACCAGCACATAGGTACTCTTCTTTGCCCGTAGCCTTCTTCGTCCCCTGGTCGCTGGAAGGAGCATCCGTCCAAGGCGTGGACAGCCTTCTTGCATATTGCGCACGTATGGGCTCCTCCGGAAAGATTGCCATCTCGACACACTGGGCATCCATTTATTGGTTGCTCCTAAAAATCAGGACATTTTATCATATTTATGATGTCAAATCGACGTTAAAAGTTATATAAACTTAATGTACTTTTCGAATCGGGCTGCGAAGAATTTCGGCCTCTGGTTACTCATGCGCGCCGATCAGCTTCCCACGATTCTGAATGTAGTCCGCATGTTTCTCCACGAACAAATCGACTCGCATGGGCAGTTGCCCCTTAAAAATACGACTCTTCAAGTTGTTGAATTCGGACTCAATCGGAGCGCTTGAAGCTGGCTTGCGACCTTACCCGAATCTGTCCCTTACGATGTACGACCACATGAATATCGTCGAACAATGTTTGACTATTTTTACTGCTAGCGACCGTCCATGTGGGCGTTTGCGTCCTCGCCGTCCGACTCAGTACTGGTGTTGACGGAGTCGTCGATAGCCCGGACTCACTTGTAACTCGACGACTCGATGACAACATCGTCGACGTTATCGACGAACAAATCTGAAAATAATGCGTATAATTTAATTAAGAGTGAAATTCTGGTTGTTTTGTTTTTCCACTCTAGTTCGAATTTAATATATTAATAACATTTAAAAAAGACAAACTGATCGAGGTTAACTTGCCGCGTATTGTTTAGGACGTTGTCAACGTCCTCGTTTCCAGTCAAAAATTCGTCTGAGCTCAGATCTTTTATCAGCAGAGCTTTTAGTTGCTGTTTCGCTGCTGAGCACACAGAGTTTGCGCCTTGGTACGTGCTGCGACAAATTGTTAACACCAGGTGCAGTATCCGCTCCGCTTTCTCGATTGTTGAAGCCATAATTAACAGATCTATCACCCCCAGATAAAGGTTCCGCACACTTTTATGTTTTCCTTTCTGGAACTCGCTGTATATTTTCATAGTATGGGCCACATCGATTCGCACATAGCAAGCTGGCAGCGGGCCCGCCAGGCACGCATTACAATATTCGAGGATTGTCTGGCAGTGTGTAAATGCGTTGATTAGGCCCAATGATAGTACTTTGCATGAGTCTCTGATGACCTCTTGTGGAGGTGAAGCCCCGGACTTCTTCCACTCCAACAACCAGAAGAGAATGTTATTTGTCGCCTGGCGTTCGGATAGCATTTGTGTCACGGAGAACTGGCTGAACTGCCCTCCAGTACCTGTGTTCACAACACATTCATAGAAAAATATATGTGCCGTCTTTGAAGAGTCCGGGCGGTCTAGTTTTTTGACTATATTCGGCTGTTCGATTTTTTTCGCGTATGATTGGTATAAATTTAATTGGAAATTTCTCCAGTAGTGAACAAAAAAAAGGATCAATACCCAAATTCTGAAGAGTGCACATGAGTTTTTGAGTCTTTAGGAGTCAGAGCTTGACTGGAGTCAGAGTCGATGGCTTCCTTCATGAGGCACTCCGACTTTGCCTGATTCAGAACATCTCTTGTTGGAAGAAATGCTGGCTCTCTCTTATCTCCTTCCTGCATGCAGTGCCCTGCTTGTTCTACTCTATAAGCCGAACCACTTTTTCCTAAGTATAAAACATAATTGTTATCCAGAACAATTGTGGAAAATTTAACGTTTTTAAACAATATGAATCCCAAAATTCCTGTTTGACTCATTCATTGATTTATTTTTCTTAACATTTTTGTATTTGAAGTCTAACGCAACAATCTAGACATTTAGCCAGAAGAAAAACTCAAATTTTTACCTCTCACCACTCAGTCCTGTAAGAAAGGTATTGTAATCATGCTAAAATTTCGATAGTGAGTTTTCAATTTCAATGGATAAGCACGTTTTGTGGTCCCTACAACACGATTTTCATAGTTTCGCGACGACGAAACATTGTTTCTATCGCAACATTTTCCAATTACAAGAAGTTAAAATTCTACAAATTTGTTACAATTTTGATTTATATGCATACCAATGAAAACAAAAAATAAATATTTGAGAGTTAATGTCAAATAAATTTTTTACACTTTGACAAATTGAAAATATGAAATGTCATTTATTATATGATTATAATATGGTTATGAGTAAATGAGGTTAGGTGGATCCATATAATTCTTAGTTACGTGATAATACGCCTTAGGAATCCATGTTTTATTATATATATATATATATATATATATATATATATATATATATATATATATATATATATATATATATATTATATATATATAATAGACTCTTATGAGTATATCATTTTATTAAATATATAATTGACATTTGGACGTTTCGATTGAATACTTCAATCTTCATCAGCTAAAATCAACACATAATATTTAGGCTCAAGCCAACAAAATAAATCTTAGCACTTACCGATGAGAAAAGCTTTTAAACGTAAATCGACTAAATTAAAATACAACAATGTTTAGTCGAGGCGACATTATTAAGGCCCGAATGTAACTGTCTGCGAGAAAAGAATAGATTTATAGACTTAGTGTGTCGAACAAAGGCAGCAATAGGGAACGCGCTCTCGTAAAGGGATTAAAATTGCTACTAAATTTGAACGTATCATCACAAACAAGGGTTCATTTGAAAAATAAAAGTTCAATCTAGATCCGTCTAGTGTTGAAATTTGCAATTTTTGTTGATATACTGAGTAACAGTTATGTAAAGTTAGGCAAGTTATGACAAGTTTATGGCATTGTAAAATTGAAACACAAAATAAAACTAAAATTTCAACACTAGGCGGATGTGGAGTTCATCTTTATCTTTAAATGAAAAAAAAATTAAATCGATCCGACCAAAATTAGTCTCAATTTCATTCCCCATTCAAAAGCATGTTTTTGCTGCGCGCAACTTCACTGCATTAGGCTCTTAAAGTCAGGAAACTGCATGACATAGAAACAATTAACATCAAAAAAGTGATGTTTACGACTTGGCAGTCGGAGCACTTCTGATGCAAAAACAGAAAATCACGTAGTGACAGACCACCCCACCTAAGTAGATAAAGCGTAAACTAGTAAATGTCAAACGCAAGGAAATATAAATTTGAATCTTACGCGGTAAAGGATCTCAGTTAAATCTATCGATGAAGTTATTTATAAATCTTAAATTGTTTTTGTGATCAGTTTGAAAATATATATTCTGTGTCTTATACAAATTTATATAGAACGCTTCTTTTTGAAGTCTATTGTTGTAATATTCTAATATTGTGCAGAATCTAAAATTTCAACTTCTTTAAATTTAAACTTATGCCCGGTTTCATATGCGTGGTGCGTTTTTTAAGAGGTTGTTTAGTTTCTCCGACATAAAATTTATTGCACGAACCACATTTTACTCTATAAATGATATTTTTTATTTGTGCGAATGGTAATTTAGATAACGACCGCTAGCAGTCTTTTTTTGGTACCAATCTGTAATTATGTTATAATTGTTTCCTATTAAAGTTACATCTAAAAAGTTGAGTTTTTTGTTAACTTCATGTTCGATCGTGAATTTAATTCTAGGGTGGCAAATGTAAATTTTTTAAAGATCTTATCAATATTGTTTTGGAGCCAGTTTTACAGTATCGTCAACAAATCTCTTATAATAAAGAATACCATATCCTGGATCAGGTATTATGTCTTATGACTTTAATAATGTCGCCTCGACTAAACGTTGTATTTTAATTTAGTTGATTTACGTTTAAAAGCTTTTATCATTGGTAAGTGCTAAGATATATTTTGTTGGCTTCAGCCTAAATATTATGTGTTTATTTGAGCTGTGATGATTGATGTATTCAATCGAAACGTCCAAATGTCAATTATATATTAATAAAATGATTTACTTATGAGTATATTTTATCAATTCTCAATGAGCCACGATAGAGTGTAGACGTGTTGTATTGTGTGTGCAAGAAATTGGCGTTATTTCTTTCACTGTTCATAAGTTCACTAACAAAATGACGCGATCGCAGAAAGAAAAAGACGAATTGCTTGCTTCTGTAAAACAATCAGTTAACGATGCCATTGCCAGTGAAGAGTTTTTAAATACTATTGTGCGAAGTTTAACAGTTCATATTGAAAAAGTACTCGCTGAAAAAATGACAGAACTAACTAGCGAATTTCAGTCCATGCGTATGGAACTAGTGCAAAAGATCTGCAAATTAAAAACTTAAGTGACGATGTCGACAAACTGGAGCAATATAGCAGAAGAAATTGTGTTCGTGTATTTGGTGTGCCCGAAACGACCGCAGAAGATACTGATGACATCGTTCTCAAGCTTTGCACCGAAAAGTTTGGTGTTCCTCTCCAGCCCACAGCCATCGACCGATCTCACCGGATTGGGAAACCCAGAAAAGATAAGTGCCGCCCATTGATTTTTAAATTTTGTTCTTATAAATGTCGCGCTCAAGTGTACGCTGAGAAAAAGAAACTTAAAGGTACCAAAATTGTTGTTCGGGAGGACTTAACTAAAGCTAGGGTAGACATTATAAACAACGCCAAAACTAAATATGGACTAAAAAACGTATGGTCGCGAGACGGTATTATCCATATAAAACACAGTAATAACGTGTACAAAGTGTCAACTCCTCGCGAGTTCCATGATCTGTCAGTTTAAATAAAGTAATGACCTTGTATTTGTTTATTTACTTGTATAAATTCAATCAATTAATTTCAATTTATTTCTGTTAACCTGAGTATATTTCCGCACACACAATTTACAGTTAAAGTATAGTATTGTTTATTATTTTTTTACATTTTAGATATAGTTAGATTATTTTGTAAGTACGCTAAGTTTTAGTATATATTATTCTGTCTTTATTGTTGAAAACAATCAAGTAGTATTATGCATTCTATAAATAAGTCTTTATATGTTGGTCATTTAAATGTGCGCTCGTTATTTACTGGTTTTGATTCTCTAAAATTACTTATCTCTGAAAATGATTTAACTGAAACATGGTTAAGTGAGG
Source organism: Agonum fuliginosum (assembly GCA_947534325.1). Classification (NCBI taxonomy): domain Eukaryota; kingdom Metazoa; phylum Arthropoda; class Insecta; order Coleoptera; family Carabidae; genus Agonum; species Agonum fuliginosum. The sequence goes on from OX384044.1 coordinate 8,317,800, forward strand.
ATATAGATTCGAATATATTTAAAATTGATGATTACACTCTTATATGTAAAGACCGTCTTACCATGGGAGGAGGTGTAGCTGTTTATTTAAAAGCGACTTTCAATTACAAAATACTAGATTTTCCGACTTCAGTTAATTTGGAACACATGTGGTTGAGTACGAGTGTAAATAATTTGTCTATCATTATTATTGTTATTTACAAACCTCCTACGGTTAACGATATTCAATTCGTTCAATATCTTGAAGATACAATGTCGCATTTTGCGCTAAATAATAATTACATTATTTGTTGTGGTGACTTTAACATTAATTTATTAAATTCATCCAACACTGTCACAATCTTCAACAACATGATTCATATGATCTATGTCAAGTTATAAATGAACCTACTCGATATTCTGAGTTTACTGAATCATTATTAGATCCAATTATAACTAATAAAAACAATGTGACTTCCTCGGGAGTTATTGACACATATGGTATATCTGATCATTGTTTAATAAACTGCAAACTAAACTTTAATAGACCTATATCGCAACCCAAATTCATAACTTTCCGAGACTTCAAGAACTTCGATTACAGTCAATTCAAAACTAGTCTTCTCTCTATCAATTGGTCAGTCATACGACAAATTAATAGCATTGATGATAAATTAGATTATTTACAAACTAACATATTGCGCTTATTTGATATTCATGCACATCTAAGAACTGTACGAGTTACTAAACCTAAAGCACCATGGTTAACCGACAATATAAAGCTTCTTATGAAACTTCGTGACGATGCCTTGAAAAACTATAAAAAACTAAAGAATAACAACACTTGGGACTACTGTAAGCAATTACGCAACTATACAACTAGTGCAATTCGTAGAGAAAAATCAGCATTACCGAGTACAAATTAAAACATTCGAAAGAGTCTAATATATGGTCTAATTTACGAAAACTTAATATTACACTTCAAAAATACTTCCCTTCCCCCCCTGCCATCAACGATGTGGAATGCATAAATGATTTCTTTTCTGCACAATTTTCGATACCTTCGGATAAGCCCGAAATAAATGATTTCTATTTAAATAATAACTATTCGAACAACAGTACGCCTTTTTTTTTCTTATTTTGTTCTGAATGTGACATAGATAAAATTATTTCTGGAATTAAATCTAATGCTAGTGGTACAGATAAAATAACAATTAACATTAACACCCTATCTTGTTCATATTTACAATGTGTGTATATCCACCGGATACTTTCCATCCGTTTTGAAGCAAGCTCTAGTCATCCCTATAGCTAAAAATAAAAATCCAATCAACGTAAATGATTTACGACTTATCAGTGTTCTGCCAGTTCTCTCAAAAATCTTCGAAAAATTCTTAAACAATCAAATTGTGACTTATATGTTGAAGCTTCAAATATTCTTCCTGTTGTGCAGTCAGGTTTCCGTACTGGTCATAGCACTGCGTCTGCCTTACTTAACATTTGTGACGATATCCTTAAATCTACTGATGTAGGGAATGTTACTGTGCTTGTTCTGTTAGATTATAGTAAGGAATGTGACACAATTGATCATAATTTATTACGCTCAAAACTTCATTACTACAACTTCGACCCTGCTTCTATCTCTCTTCCTTCTACCTATCTATCTAATAGAAATCAACGCATTATTCTGAACAGTGAAATCTCTTCTTGCAACATCCCTTCCGGTGTTCCTCAAGGATCTATTCTGAGCCCTTTACTATTTTCCCTTTATACCTCAGACCTTAAAAACATATACAACACTGTTCTTCATTTCTACGCGGATGATACTCAGTTATATTACTCTTTTACACCTTCTTGTGTTCAGGATGCCTGCGACAAAATTAATTCAGATTTAAATTCACTTGTCCAGATATCTCTTTCACATTCCCTACGTATCAATCCAGATAAATCATCCGTAGTTATTTTTGGTAGCAACCATCATGTTTCAGCTATACGTAACTCAGTCCACATTGCTGTAGATAATACGAGAATACCTATTTCGAACCATTGTAAAAATCTAGGTGTTCTCATTGATTCTGATCTTCGCTTCATACAATATATTAATCTCCTGATTAAACATTCATATGGTATATTAAAGCAATTATGGTTGAATAAAGATTTATTAAATTCTCATTTACGAAACCTACTAACTGATACACTCATTCTCTCAAGGTTCAATTACTGCGATATGTTATATGGATCATGTATTGACAGAATCACCAGAGGCCGTATTCAAAAAGTACAAAATGCCTGTGTTCGCTTTATTTTCAATATGCGCAAATTCGACTCCATCTCTCAGAAACTGAATGAAACTAACTGGCTAAACATTGAAAATAGACGTAATTTGCATTCTGTTTGCCTTGTGTTTAAGATTATCAAAGAAGAAGTTCCAGTTTATCTTTTTAACAAATTAAATCTTCGTCAGACTATTAATTCTCGAAACACTCGCTTTAAATATCAGCTTCATGTTCCTAAATTTCGAACTTTACGTTTTAAGTCGTCTTTTTCCTATTGGTCAACTAAGTTGTTTAATGAACTTATATCTACTCAACTACCGTAACATGTCATTCGCACAATTTAAGAAACATATTAACTCTGTTATCAGGCATTTACAAAGTCAGCAAATGACGGGGGCTTGATTACTATCAACTAATTTATAATACGATTATTGTTTGTTAGTACTTCTTGTATATCTTTTTTGATTTGTTGTATTACTTTAAAAAAAATTTATTTGGCGTTTTTGGCAAAAACACGTGCAAATTTGGCCATGTGTACCCAGTTGGAAAAAATTTGCAGACTCGATCCACAGAAAAAGCATTGAAAATTTGTTCAATTACCTGTGCAGGACCCAAAGAACGAAGTTCCTACGACGATTTGGGACAAAGTTATGGGCGTTTGAAAAAAGTGCATTTTGTGGTTTTTTGACTCGTAAGTCGGAAGATTTTCGACGAAATTGTTTTTTTTTTCACGAATGAAATTTTCTTTCAAAATTTCTAATATTTTAGGCAATTTGAGTTATTCACACGAAATATCCAATTTCATTTTTAAAGAAGTGAGCAAATCTCACGAGTTTAAAGTTTAAATTTTCTCGATATTGAAGGTCTGCTTACAGGTCTGTAAACTTTAAACTCGTGAGATTTCTTTACTTCTTTAAAAATGAAATTGGATATTTCGTGTGAATAACTCAAATTGTCTAAAATATTAGAAATTTTGAAATAAAATTTCATTCGTGATAAAAAAATTTCGTCAAAAAACCACAAAATGCACTTTTTTCAAACGCCCATAACTTTGTGCCACATCGTCGTAGGAACTTTGTTTTTTGAGTCCTGCACAGGTAACTGAACAAATTTCAATGCTATTTCTGTGGATCGAGTCGACAAATTTTTTCCAACTCGATACACACAGTTGGACGCGTTTTTGCCCAAAAACGTGGTTTTTTTTGTTCGGGTTTTGAAGGGTACGAAAAGAGATCATACTAATCTGAGTTTACCCCCTTAAAGTAGAGCCACTATGGGCTTTTTCCCCGAAAAATCGTCTAATTAGGTTGAAAAGTGGCTGAGTTATGTGCGAATAACCAAAAAATGCTCTTATTAAAAAAAATCCACAACTTTGTACCAAATCATCGTAGGAACTTCGTTCTTTGAGTCCTGCACAGGGAATTGAACAAATTTTAGTGCCCTTTTGGTGGATCAAGTAAAAAAAATGTTTAAACTCCGTACACATCCTCAAAGATGGACATTTTTAAAATTAAAATTATTTTTTTTGCACATGATTGCTAGAGGGGGGCGGAGGAGGTTGCGCTTAAGTTTGCATGCATGACTTTAAAGTAGACACTTCAAAGTTTCTCGCCGTCGAAGATTCATCGATATCGATTGAAAATACACCGAGTTATGGCAGTTTGAAAATGGTCGATATTTTTACGAATTTCAAGGTTTTTTTCCGTCAGTGTATATACTTATATTGAAAAAATAAAAATCGTAGAGTATGGCTTGAGATCATGTGTTGGCCACATCAGATTTTTTACATAGAGTAATTAATTCAAGATCACAATCTTTGTGCTAAAAATTATAAGTCACTAATTTAAGTGAAGCCGGTAAACAATTAGATACACAAAAAATACATTAATTGCAAAAGCAGTTCAATGACTAGCTTCATTCTAGTATAAAATAAAATATTATCTTTTCAACTAAATGTATCCAATAAACGTATTAAAAAATCAATTACCGGTCTGAATAAGATGTTCTGCGGCTGCTTTCCGATTTTCATCTCTCAGCTGTCTCTTTCCACAAGGCTCGTCAGTTACGGTCTTCGTCATGTAACAATTAACGCGAAGCACTTAAGGCTTCAGCGTCAAAATCTCTCCTCTCAGAGTAGCTCTGCAGGCACATTTGGCTTGAAAGGTCGCGGCGTCCGAGGTGGGATATATTTTGTGAGTTTGAAACTGAAACCCACACTTGGATCCCCTTCTCGTCCAGGCCTCTGATCATCGTGACTTGCCATCCAACAAACATCTGATACGTCCTGTGCTTTATTTCAAGCCTCTTTGCTTCATTCCTAACTATATAAACAATTTAATAAGTATATTATGCAATAAAAGCAAGGTGGGTATAAAAATAGATTTTGTCGGCTCTGTTAACAAAGGTTTTTGATTTAAAAAAATGTCGGGCGTATAAACAAAATTAGAGGAGATTTTTGAGACCCTTCAAAATACTATTTTTAGCACATTTCTAGGCATTAGGCTGTATCTCGAAATGCATTGGTCATATGTTGTGTCCAGATAGATCTCTTTAATTCTATGATCCAGTGATATATTCTTACTTGGACATCAATGTTTTTCGCATTTATTTCTGATTCTGTAACAATTAATGTATTTTTCATCACTCAGGGCGAAAAAGTCCACTTTATCCTGTCCTCGTAATGAAAAATATCGTTCACTACGCGGCGGAAAATTCGATTTCTCACGCAATTAGATATTGAGTTAAATCTTATTTATTGAATTGTAACTAAGCTTCTCTAAAGATTCTGCTCCACTTATCTTGCCATACCAACTGGTTTATTATTAATGTGTGCTTAGATTACGACTTGCATTCGACGTGCGAAGTCGGTTTGTGTTAGGCAGCCATTGTGGATTTATGTAGCAAGACTTGCATTCGACTTGCGAATTCGGTTTGTGTTAGACAGCCTTGGTCGAATGGTATAGTTTTCTTATTTTCTTGCATTATTACACTCAGCAGTATTATATTTGGATTTCTTGCGTGAACTTTTATCTGATTTATGGTGGAGATCTTTGTGAATTTTGAGTAAGACTAGATTGTATACAGCCGTTCAAAGGCTAGGGTTCTAACTTAAGAGATTCTTGTCAATATATGGTGTTGAATTTGATTTTGCGTTTGTTATTTATGTTTCACGTATGCCCCACCCACTCTACCATTGTGAGCAGCCGTGGCACTGAGATAAATTATCTTGCGACAAGAGAGTTTTGAAACACTTCACCTAGACTATAAACCTGTATTTGATAATATTGAGATTTATTTAAATATTTTAAATTCAGATTATTCAAACGAGGAAACTGATATAGAGGATAATTATGTATCATTTAAAATTTCAAAAAAATATTCTTGTAATATTTGCAATAATTTATTTATCGATGATTCTGCTTTTACAAATGACAAATACATAATCCAGTTAAATAAAGGCATTTCCGTCACAAATGGTACTAGATATTGGGAAATATATATTTGCATATTTCAAAAATTAATATCTAAAGATTTTTGACTACAATTTTTGCGAGAATCTTTTAAAAAACTGATATTGTGTTATATGATATTGATATATCTATTAAAAAATTGCTCCATGAATGTTGCGATTTAGGTCATTCATATAATTTTATGTTATCAGAGATAAGTACATTAATAATGTAACGGTTTTATTTATTTAGGTAAGTGTAAAGTCAGAAAAACACGAGTATTTATATAACAAGTTTAATAACGAAAAGTAAAAGATAAAAGTTAATAATTATTAAATAAACACGCACTATTAATTAAACTTAAAACACTAATTATACACTAAGAATATTTATTTACACACTTAACACTACTACGATTATTTATTTATACACTGTAATTATTTATTTTAACCACTAAATAACATTAAACTCTATTTATGTCACAATACATGAATATTTAGTTCTATTTATGTCACTATTCAACCGTAGACTTCTATTTATGTCACCATGCTATCGTAGACTGACTCCCCGTCCGCTCGGGTAGTGTTTATATATCCACAGCCGGTAATTCTGGTAGATTCCATAAATTCCTTCCAGAGAGTCATTAAATTTTATTACCGTATCGCGTGACCCGATGAATCATCCCCCTCTTGCGTCATCAACACAATAGCGCGCCGGCTAGACAATGCAAACTGGTCCGTGCATGTCGCTTAGCCGCCGCCACCCAGGCGCCGCTCGTTACATTGCTCCCTCCTTAAGACTGTTTCGTCCCGGAACAGTCCTCGATGACGAAATCTACATGCATCACCCTTGATGCATCCGGATGTCTTGAAGAAGTGACAGTCCACGGTCGGTTCTGTGTTGACTTGTCTCTTTGGGTTGAAGCTGCAGATGAGGATTTCAATTCCAGTATACCGGAAGAGGATCTCTAACATGTTCCTCACAATCCTCCAATCCAAGCCATCTAGTCCACAGCCTATCTTCGGTAAAGCCAGCTTCATGATGTCGTTGTCCAATAGGTGGTCCCTCAGATCGCACAATGAATTCCACAAATTTCGATACAGTGGCTTCTGGTTTGATTTTGCCTTCGTAACTAAGTAGTAAATGTATCGTTTGTGTTCCACGTCATTATCCCTAAGTCGTACTGTTCTTCCGACGGATGGACGTTGGTTGGCCAGTTCTTGTAGTCGTCCAAACTTCTTCTTGAAGACAGTAGCGATTCCGCGGGACATTTTCGTGTCTTCGGCTATGCAGTGACCAAGGGAATAGTCTGGTGAAACCGTGAACAGGTCTAGATGTTCCTCTCGGGTAACGCCATACCGAGCTTTACGGTTAGTGGAATAAGTTTCCATGAAATCTTCGAATGTAGGTTCTTGGGCTTCAATTCTTCGAACCGTAGCTCCACGATGGTCTTCATGGTTATCGCCGGCGAAAGGAGCTAGACGATTAAAATGTACTACTCGCGGCTTCCCATTAGGCATTTTTCTTATCCGGTAGATGATGTCGTTAATCTTCTTGATTATTTCATAGGGGCCTTCCCAATTCTTCTGCAGCTTCGGCGATAATCCGCGACGCCTCTGCGGGTTATACAACCACACCAGATCTCCAGGTTGGTAACCACCTTCGTCAGCCCTGATGTCATAATGATCCTTCATCCTGTCGCTGGCAACCTGAATACTTGTACGGACTTGTTCATGAATGTCATCCATTCTTCTTCGCAAGTTGGTGACATAATCCTCCCCAGCCAAATCTTCTCCAGGTTTGCTGCCGAATACCAGGTCACATGGCAAACGTAATTCACGTCCGAATAAGATGTTAGCAGGTGTCTGTCCTGTCGTCTCGTGTACGGATGAACGATAAGCCATCAGGAACAGATGCAGATGTCGGTCCCAGTCTCTTTGATGGTTAGAGACAACCTTTGATAGATATCGGTTGATAGTTCTGTTCATTCGCGGATGTAGTGCAGTTGTCCTAGTCTTGTTGATTCCCATTGTCTTACAGATGTTTTGGAAAAGGGCAGACTCAAAATTTCTTCCTTGGTCGGAGTGTAGTTCACGAGGGACTCCAAATCGGCAAATACATTCTTTTACCAGAACTTCAGCAACAGTGACGGCTTCCTGGTTAGGTAATGGATAAGCTTCAACCCACTTGGTGAAGTAATTCATAACGACTAATATGTACTTGTTTCCCTCGTCGGATTCCGGGAATGGTCCGGCTACATCAATCGCAATGCGCTCAAATGGACTGCCAACATTGTATTGACGCATTGGAGCTCTTCGTCGCTTATGTGGCCCGTTAGTTCCAGCGCAAGCAACACACTTCTTGCACCACTCTTTAACATCTTCTTTGCAATTCACCCAGTAAAATCGTTGGCGCAATCTTTCCACGGTTCTGTTGACTCCAAAATGTCCTCCTCCAGTTCCATCATGGATTTCCTTCAACACTTCCGGTACTCGGCTCCGTGGAACAATCAGCTGAGTTTTCGTCTCAGTACCTTCGGTGTTCTCCATCACACGTTTCAGGACACCTTCTTCAACCACAATAGAGTCCCATTGTGCCCAGTACGATTTTATTTTCCGGGAATGTGGTGCAACATTTTCCCATGCTGGCTTTTCTTCACTATTCTTCCAATCCAGTATGATTTTCAAATCCGGGTCATTTTCTTGGTCTTGGCGCAGGTCGTCTGGATGCCATCTATCGTCAACTACTGTTGTCCTCGCGACGATGGAATGTTTTTCTTCTACTCGGCTACAGTGTTTACATTCCTCCTGACATGGTCTTCTCGACAATGCGTCTGCATTACGATGGCTCGTTCCTGCTCTATGTTCAATCACAAAGTCATATTCCTGCAGTCGTTCAATCCATCTGGCTACTTGACCTTCAGGATTCTTAAATTGTAGTAGCCATTTTAGAGCAGCGTGGTCGGTTCTAATAAGAAATCTTCTACCGTACAAGTACTTGTAGAAATGTTCAATGGACTTTACGACTGCTAATAATTCCTTCCTGGTGATACAATAATTTCTTTCAGGTTTTGACAATGTCTTACTGAAGTAGGCAATAACCTTCTCATGTCCGTCTTGTATTTGGGAAAGAACACCGCCAATTCCAACGTTGCTGGCATCTGTGTCTAGTATGAACTCTCCTTCTGGCAACGGGTAACTTAAAACAGGTGCGCTTGTCAATAAATGTTTCAGTTGTTTGAATGCGGCTTGACAGTCCGTTTCCCAGATGAATCTTCGGCCTTCTTCAGTAAGCTTCGTCAACGGTTTCGCAATGTTGGCAAATCCGGGTACGTATCGTCGATAATAGGTGCATAAACCAAGAAAACTTCTCAGTTCATGTTTGTCTCTGGGTACTGGCCAGTCTTGAACAGCTTTTATTTTCCCGGAGTCTACTGCAATCCCTCTGCCGGAAACGATGTGTCCAAGATAATGAACTTCCTCCTGGAATAGGTGACATTTCTTCGGGCTGAGCTTCAGATTGGCCTTTCTTAATCTTTGGAACACCTCTTCTAAATTCTTCATGTGGTCCTCAAACGTTTTTCCGACCACAATAATATCGTCGAGGTAAACCAAACAGGTTTTCCACGATAGTCCAGCTAAAACGGTTTCCATGAGTCGTTCGAAAGTTGCAGGGGCATTGCAGAGCCCAAATGGCATAACAGTAAATTGCCAAAGTCCCGTGTCGATGGTGAAGGCTGTCTTCTCTTTATCCTTTGGCTCCAAATCGACTTGCCAGTAACCGCTTTTTAAATCCAACGTGGAGAAAATCTTTGATCCAGCCAAAGTGTCCAGTGTATCGTCTATTCGGGGTAGCGGGTAGCTGTCCTTCTTCGTCACGTTGTTAAGCTGACGATAATCAACGCAGAATCGTGTAGATCCATCCTTCTTCTTCACTAACACCACTGGTGAAGCCCATGGACTACTTGAAGGCTCAATCACACCTTCCAACTTCATGTCCTCAACTATTCGCTCTGCTTCTTCTCGCTTTGCCAGTGGTAATCTTCTTGCTGGTTGGCGGATGGGTCTTGCTTCTCCGGTGTCTATTTTATGACGGACCACGTTGGTTCTTCCCTTGGAGTTCTTGTCATACTCAAATACATCCTGATATTTCCCGATTAAATTTTTCGCCTTGGTTTTCTGGTTGGCGGTCAATCCTTGGAATGATGACATTTGATTGACTAATGTGTTCGGGATTTTACTGCATGTCGTTTCCTTGGCCGTAACAGTTCGAATAATCGAGGAAACTGATGAACATTCCCCTACGTCTGTCCCACTTTTAATAACAACGGGATAAAAATTAATGTTCATTACTCGAACCGGTACTATCTTCTTTGCTTTTATTAGTGATTTTCCAATCACAACTCCAGGCCCAGTTCTGGTATCATCATTCTTGGGCTCCAGCATGACAATGTTTCCCTCGCAGAAACTACCCTCTAGTCTTCCTTCTACGATAGTCTCGCTTCGCTCTGGGAGGGTGACATCTTCGGCTATTACCACACGTACGGCTTCGTCGTCCCGTGGATGCAATACGAGTTCTTCTTCGTTGACCACCATCACGCCACTCTTGAGGTCCAGCTTGAAACCGTGCTTCTTCATGATGTCCATACCAAGAATGAGTTCATCTTCTACGTCAGCTACCAGCACACGATGTTCAAAGGAGGTATTCCCGATAGTGATGTTCAAATCCAGTTCTCCAGATGCGGTAGCTTGTTCCCCTGTAGCTGTACGTAATCGCCACTTGGTTGGATGGAGATGTGTCTTGCCAGTTCTTTTTGCTATGTCGGGACGAATAATTGTCTTCGTCGCACCCGTATCTAGCAACATTTTAAGTGGTCTTCCGTCAATACAGCTATCCACATAGATGCTGTTGGCTTGATGATGAAGGGATGCAACATAGCCGATGGAATGTGGAACTACTTGTTTACGGGTCGAATCATCTTCTTCTTTCTTCATTTCGGTCTTCTTCAACTTCTTGCAAAGCCTTTGCGGATGACCGAGCTCATCACAATTCCAGCAACGTAGTTTTCTTCTTTCCGGAATCATTTCGTTGACGATTCGACGCATTCTCTCTTCTAAATCTTCCACGTTCTCGGTTCTCTCAGCATCAATGTTCCTCACTCTGGATTGGTTACGCGAAGCTTGTTTAGCAGCTTCATGCTCTAATGCAATTGACAATGCATCACTTATAGTTTTTGTGTGCGCTATTCTTAAAGATTTCTGGATTTCGCTGTCTCGTATTCCGTTGACAAATTGTTGTATAGCCAGGGTCTGTATCACGCTTTCCGGAGCATCAGGGAATGCGAGGTGAACCAAGCGAGATATGTCAGCTTCGAATTCTTGAAGTGTCTCCTTCGATTCCTGATATTTGTTATTCAGTTGCGTCTGGTACACCTGTTTCAAATGTGCATTGCCATACCGCATATCCAGTTATTTGACTAGAAGTTCGTAGTCTTCTTGCTCTTCTGGTTTCACCGTTTGAATAATATTGAGGGCTTCTCCTTGTAAGGCAAGGGCCAGATTACTAGCCTTCTCCTCTGATGACCAACCATTTATTTTAGCAGCTATTTCAAATTGCCTCAAATAATTAGGCCACGCTGATTTTCCGTCATATTTTGGAGCTTTCACGTGAGATGTCGAATTGTGTTCTGCTTTAATGGTTCTTTCTATTTTAACCCCGTCTCCTTTGGTCGCTTCGGTTGTCGACATCGGCGATGACGTAATTTTGGATAAATTTCCTTCTAATTGTTCAACCTTCTTGTCATATTCTTGCTTCAAGTTCTTCAAATTCTCTTCTAATTTTTCTTCTAAAATTCTAGAATTTTCTATAATTTTTTCTTTGAATTTTTCTTCTAAGCTTCTAGAATTTTCCATTAATTTATCTTCCAAAATTCTAGAATTTTCGACTAATTCTTCTTTTAATGTTCTAGAATTTTCTTCTAAAGTTGCGGCTAATTCTTCCTTCAAAATTCTGGAATTCTCTTCACACTTTCTAGAACTCTCTGTTATTTCTTCTTTCAATGTTCTAGATGTTTCTGTAAATTTCTCTTCTAAAATTCTAGAAGTTGCGGCTAATTCTTCCTTCAAAGTTCTAGAAGTTTCCTGCAGTTGTTCGGATACGCTACACGGAACTTCAAATTCCTCCGGATTTTCACCAGCATCTTCTAGGGCTTTTCGTAGACGCTGTTGAAGTACAGTCTTGACTCCTGATGTCTCTAGATCCCGTTCTTCTAGTTCTTTCTTGAGTTCAGTCACTTTCAAGTCATTTAATTTAATTTTCTTTGTAGCCATTTTATTTATTTTTAATTACACTTCACAGTTTATTAAACCCCACACCTGACACCAATTGTAACGGTTTTATTTATTTAGGTGAAGTGTAAAGTCAGAAAAACACGAGTATTTATATAACAAGTTTAATAACGAAAAGTAAAAGATAAAAGTTAATAATTATTAAATAAACACGCACTATTAATTAAACTTAAAACACTAATTATACACTAAGAATATTTATTTACACACTTAACACTACTAGGATTATTTATTTATACACTGTAATTATTTATTTTAACCACTAAATAACATTAAACTCTATTTATGTCACAATACATGAATATTTAGTTCTATTTATGTCACTATTCAACCGTAGACTTCTATTTATGTCACCATGCTATCGTAGACTGACTCACCGTCCGCTCGGGTAGTGTTTATATATCCACAGCCGGTAATTCTGGTAGATTCCATAAATTCCTTCCAGAGAGTCATTAAATTTTATTACCGTATCGCGTGACCCGATGAATCATCCCCCTCTTGCGTCATCAACACAATAGCGCGCCGGCTAGACAATGCAAACTGGTCCGTGCATGTCGCTTAGCCGCCGCCACCCAGGCGCCGCTCGTTACAATAAAGATTATTAGCCTTATGGAGATTTACATATGAATATTTGTTACCGGCCACTAGGCTACGCCATCGTCGCCTTACTGCTTACCATCTTATGGCGAGCCACGTAAACAAATTTGACGAAGCACCTAGCGTACTCTTTGAACGGTCAACATGAATTAAAAGTGTTACAGCAAACAGCGCATGCTTCTTTCGAGAAGTATGAATTAAGTTTAAACGTTTCTCGTTGCATTTACGTTTTAGATTTTTGTGTTATTTGTAATAATATCACTTTTAGTTATAATTCATATTGTTTGCTCTTTTTGTATAATTTCTATTCGAGTTATTATTAATAGTTTTTAATTGGTGTTTTTGAAACGCAATTTACGGGTAAGAATTTATTATTATTATGACGTGGATCCGGTTTTACTCGTATTATTATAAGTTATCTCGTTTTTAGGCTGGTAAATATTTTATTTTCAACTAGACATGCGTCTTCAGATTTTCTAAAGAAACAGCCAGATGCGAAAAGTGGTTAATCCATACTGGAAATATTGAACTCATTAAAACAGATACAGATAAATTATATAATTACTTGATATGTGAAAATCATTTTTCTCGAAACTCATTTGTAAACGATTTACGAAAATCTCTTATACATAATACCGTACCCCTACACCACAGAGGAGAAAATGAAAATATGTTAACACCTGCTGTAAATAGCACTACTACAACAATACCAATCGGGAGAACAATTAGTGCTACTAGTGTTTCTGGTACGATACACTAGAACAATCTTTAATATGCTCGGAAAACATTGCTAAAGTACAAAAAATTACAACACCAACAAAAATTAAAGGGGCCAACGAATTTTTGTGCAATAAATTAAATGTACATATAATAATATTATAACTTGTCATTGATCTATGGTATTAACATAAATTAAATTAAATTGCATGGGTAGCTATGTCTTTTTTTTTCAAAAGTTCTACTGTCCTGTATTATTTGTATTATTATTATTTTACATTAATGGCCATTTATACCGCTATGCCTTTTTGGTACTAAGATTATAAAAATCAATAATATATGAAAAACACAAATTATTTTAAATATAAAGCCCTTTTTTAGTACCGAAAGCACGAGCTTATATTTGGAGGTTGTATTACGAAAATAAAATATATATTTTCGTCGTTGGAACCGGATTATTAATTAAACTTATATTAACGGTAAAGGTAACACTGAACGTCACAACCTGCAAATTTTAATCACAAATTTAGAAACATCCAGGAAAAAAAATTAGAATGCAATAAGTAATAATAAATTTTAAAAATTTTAAATTAAATTTGGTACAAATGGAAAATCGACGAAGAGGGTGATTAATACATTATTTTATAACAATAATACAAATGTATAAGTTTGAACAAATAAAAAATAAACATAGCTATTTACGGTATTTTGTATAACATAACTTGAAAATTATTATTCTACATTTTAATTATTAAGAAAAGTATGAACAATTTAATAGACGTACAAGGAAGTCATGTGGTGTCCACATCAGATATTTTAATTCCGATCAAGGATATTCTAAGTTGAGTTCTAGTAAAGAAGAAAGTAAAAAACGTAGGAAAATATCAAAATATGGCAACAAAAGTGGCTTAAAAGAAGGGAAGCTGGATGTAGTCTACAATCAACGGATGGCAGATATTATACCGCAGTGAAATGCGACACACAAGACAAGATACGTCTGAAATGAGATACGTTCGTTTCGTCGCAGAATTCTGCGATGAAAATAGCGGCGCCCCTAATTTCATCGAAGACGGGTGCGTTCTATAGTTTCATCACATATTTCTTCGATGCTCTGCGACGCTCTTCGACCAGTGTGCCATAGGCATTAAGCCTTTTTCTACACCTCAACAAAATTACAATTTGGATCCTTCAACTTCATTAACAAATAGTTCTTATAAAAAAATTTAATTTGAATTTTTAAAATTATTATTATTAATACGTCAAAAATCTTAACAAGTGGTTAAAAATGAACAACTAATGTGATGCCAATTATTGCCGTACGGCTTGTCGATGTAAAATATTAAAACTCTGAGCTGAGGTGCTAAGTTGCAATTGCCACTGAAAGCAATATTGGTTCCACAGGGTAGTACATCGTTTCAACGCAGTTGCTGAGCGCTAGTTCACAGACAGTTTCTCTTTCACCCGTAGCACCCTCGTCAACATATTTAGGCATAACACTTGCGCGCATAGGATTGCCACTCTTTATATAATTTATTCTCTTTGATGTTATATAAATTAATAGATACTTTCGCAAATATCATATTAAATACCTAATTATACAAAAAATAAATCAAATGATATTGATACTAAGAAAATTAAAAATACAGTGCGACAATTATTATCCAAATCGATTTAGTAATATAAGTAAATATTGTAAAGTATGTATAAATGTTTAGAATAGATTTAGGTTTATTACATTATTATTCACAATTCAATATAGGTAATTAAAATTCTAATTATATAGTTATTAGTTTAGTTTTTAACTTTTTATTTACTCCAAAGTATTGTTGTTATTAAAATAATAAATTATAAACGTTATTATATTGTGCAAACTTATTTATTTTATACATTGTCCAATTATACACTTGAAAATTCTATAATAAATCATGTTTTTACTGCATATTTTTGAAATTTCCCATACAACGTATAGCGCGTATAAAAATCATGCACTACCGGTTCTCGGTGCGCTGTTGCCAGTGTGAAGACTCCGGCCTGATAAATAGAGACGGCCGTGGATTAGCTAATGCTGCCAGTGAAATTGTGGAAAATCGAGCAAGCTACTTTACGGCTTTATTGTACTTCTCATTCCTACATAGTACATTGTTCGTATCTGAATCAAATAAATGTAGGTTTATCTTTCACACATTAAATTAATATTAACGTTATAATAATAATAATAAAATAATAATAATAATAACAATTATTGTAACAGAGATATGATTATGTATCTAAATCTCACGTTTAATTCATTTATATGTTTTATTTACTGACATTTTTCTACTGCTGATTAGTGATTGCTTTCAAATTGCTTTTGTAGGTGAATTTAAAAAATCACTGGATTAAAATCGAGATTAATAGTTATTTATAATATAAGTGTTAAAAGTGATATTATATGACTGAGTGAGGATCTTTGCGAAACGAGGTGAAACCGAGTGAAGCAACCCCACGAATGAAATAAAATCACTTTTAGCACATACATAATTTTATTTATTTATTATTACCACTCTACAGGATTATTATCCCAATTACAGAGGGTATTTATATAATTTACAATAATTAATTATAAAATTAATAGTATGTATGTACAGCAGTAAGCACAATATCCTTTCCAATATCAAATTAAAATATTATGAAGTAAATGACACATGCAATTTAAATTTATATACTGCACAAAATAAAAGATATTCAAGGGTAACTTACAAAAAATACTTATAGTAATACCAATAATAACAATAATACAATACCTATTAATTATCAAAGTAAGAAAGAACCATTGATTTAAATCTACTGAATGTATCATTAAATAAATCAATTTCAAAACATAATTCATTAAACAATTTACACATACGGTTAGTTGGTGAATTAATTTCATAATTTGTTCCACAATATTGTATAAAAAAACGTACAATTAAATCGAGACCTTAATCGAGGCAAAAAGAAATTTAATCTTGATAATGTTAAGCTATCTACTACTATGTTATTTACTAATTTGAAGACATGTAAAACAATTATGATGTTTCTCCGGTTTTTTAATGACATCATGTTAAATGTGCGTAATCCTAAATTGTAGTCTAAGTTATTATTATAAACTCCATTCTGCCTAAACCAACAATATCTGATAAATCTTCTTTGTATTTTTTCAATCATGTATTTATACTTTGAATACTAAGGACACCATATTTGACAGCAGTATTCTAATTTTGCCCGAACATAACAATTGTATAAAGACATGATTGTAGAGATTCTTTTAAAATTTTTAGACGACCGAATAACAAAATGTAGATTACGGTATGAGGCTGAAACTACACTAAGAATGTGTTTATAAAATAACAGCTTACTGCCAAATACAACGCCCAAATCTTTTGACTCAGTAACTCTCTGCAGTGGTTGTAAATGTATGTGATAATCGAATAAAACTGATTGTTGCTTTCTAGTGTATGTCATTATTTTGCATTTACCAATATTAAAAAATAACCGAGAATTATCCGACCAAGCTATCAAACTGTCAATATCCTTTTGAAGTTCAAAACAATCATCCAATGAATTAACTTTTTTGAATAACTTAATATCATCCGCGTACATAAGAATCTTGGAATAATTAACCGATTCAGAAATGTCATTAATGAACAATAAGAATAACAATGGTCCCAAATTTGAACTCTGAGGAACTCCAGAACTTGCATGAAAAATATTTGACCTAAATCCATTAACCTGAACAAACTGATACCGATCATTCAAATAGGACGAGAGAAGTTGACAAAGTGAAAGAGAAAAATTGAAGCCATTGTATAATTTATTGGTTGGGTGCGAGAACACGTGAAGGAAAGACGCGTATCACGAGCGGCGACAAAATATCCGTTTACGGTCTTTGTTACGTAGTGAATACGCGTGCGTCTAGCAAATAAAGTAGTGAGTAAGTGTAAGGTACAAATTGTGGAACAGAAAACATAGTGAGTGCGTGTGTTTGAATGAATAAAGTGTAAAATAGTGTGTAAGAAAGTGAAATAACTAAATTAGTAAAGAGACCTTGGGCGACAGAGCGCACAGCGCAAGTCACAGCGCTGACAGACAGCTGAGCAGTAGTGAATAAAAACACAGAGAGGTACGCAGTTTAAGTTTAAATATAAGTTAAATATAGGCAAAAGTGCAAATACACCGAAAATCAGCACACAGATGAACACAGAGGGCACGAAGAGAGTAAGAGAAACAGATAAAAGCTTCGAGGAAGAGTTAAAAGCCTTCACTCAAAGTAAAAAAGTAATGAGAAGTCCGGATCAGATAGCAAGGATACAACAAAAAAAAGAAGACAAAACAGAAAGCAACATAAATATGGAAAAGCTAAAAGAACTGAGAGAAATGATGACGGAAATTTTAAAAGAGGTTAAAAATAATAATAAAGAAATCCTAAGCATAAAAGAAGAAATGAAAAAGAAACAAGAAGAGTGGGGGCAAGAAAAGAAGATATTGCTGGAAAGAATAGAAAAATTAGAACAACACACAGAACGCCAAGATAAAGCATATAGGAAAAACAACATAATAATTCAAGACGTCAGAGATGCAGAACAAATACAGGAAAAATCGTTAGACAATATACTTTTAGAAAACTTCAGATCGATACCAAAAAGGAGAGAACAACAGATATCAGCAGGGACAAGCGAAAGAGAATAATTCGAATCGAAATGAAGTCTTGGAATGATAAACAGAGAGTAATGAGCAATAAAAAAGAACTGAAAGGCACAGACATATACATCGAAAACGAACTTACCTTAGACGAAAGAAGAATCCAAGCAGAATTAAGAAAAATAGCTAGAAATGGAAGAGGAAAAGGAAAAACGGTCAAAATTGGATATAAGAAAATCACAATAAACGGAATAAATTTTACATGGAACGAAAACGAAAAAGGAGTAGTCCAAACGGTAGAACAGGCAAAAAACAAATAAACGACAACAAAGCAAACCCACAAAAGATGACTAAGGCAATGACAACGGCAAAAGATAAAGGTAAAAGAAACAAACACAATAGCGGAAAAGAAAGACAAGATGGTAAACAACATATACAGCAAATAAATTGGGGAACGTGGAATGTAAGAGGAATTACGGGAAAAGAACAGGAATTAATGGAAGAAATAAAAAAGCAAAGTTAGATATTATAGGTATAACAGAAACAAAAAAGAAAGGCACACATATACAGCAAATCACGCAAAACTACTGGGCAATCTGGTCTGGAGTGAATGAGACACAGAGAGCGGCCGCAGGAGTTGGAATAATAATGACAAAGGAAATGATGGCAAGAGTGACAAAACAGAAACAAGTCAATGAAAGATTGTTAACAGTAGACATAGAGACAGGAAGTAAAGGAGAGCAATACACAGTTCTGGTAGCTTACGGCCCCAACGAAGATGAAAACAAAGAAACAAAAGATGAATTTTTTAAAATGTTACAGAAAGAAATAGATGACACAAACAATTAAATAATACTAATGGGTGACCTAAACGGAAGGGTTGGAAACGAAAATAAAGAGCTAGAAAGGCATCTAGATTGCGAAGGTGAAATAACAAGAAACTCTAACGGAAAGAGGATAATAGAATTAAGCGTTGAAAATGACCTAATAATCTGAAACTCAAAATTTAGGCACAGAGACATCCACAAATACACTCGAGAGGACATAAGTAAAAATCAATAATTGACTATTTCGTGGTAAGTAAAAATATAGAAAGGCAAGTAACAGACGTAAAAGCCAGTAAAGGACCAGAGATAGGAAGTGATCATTACCTGGTAAAAATGAATATGAAAGGCAAGATAGAAAATAACAAAAAACAAGGAAGAGTGGTGATAAGAGAAAAAATAAAAACACATTTGCTTAAAAACATAGATATAGCAGAAAAATTCCAGAAATTAATAGAAGAAAGTTTGGAAGAAAACATATGGAAATCAACGGAAAACAAATGGGAACTCTATAAGACAGCACTATTAAAAGCAGCAAAAGAAGCATGCGGAGTAGCAAAAGTAGGAAATACCAACTTCAAAAATCAACGAAAACTATGAAGAATACAAAAAATCTGACGTGGCCATCACACAACCTTCCGCCATATCTAGACTTTAAACAGAAATGTATACGTACAATCCGGTGCCCATTTAAAATATACAAATAAAAATCTCAAATATTCAAACACAGAAATTTGCATCACCTGAATAAAAAGATTAATTCACAGGAAAACTCTGCTGTGTTGAAGCCATCCTCCGTTCAATTACTACATTTAATATCTTACTTAGGACTTATATAGCGCTAGTATGCCAACTTGTCACCCGTCTCACCTGTCAATATTTTTTACGCAGAAACAAAAATCAACCGATCATGGATTACAAGATATCAACGTTTTATTTGATAAATTTATTTTTTAAATTTTACTGCAGTTCTTTAATGCTACCAGATAAAGACAATTTTTTTATAACGTAAGTTGCAAATAACTTTTCCTCTTATTCTCATTACAAATAAATACTATATTTTTCCAAATTTATATACAATTTTGACAATTAACCTTTTCAATCTTCAAAAAATATCACTTCCGATGAAAATATTTGTACCAAAATCTAGGGAGCTCTTCCAATTTATATACAAATGTTAAATACCAAATATCAAAATTTTCGGGTAATTCGTATTTGAGTTATGCGACTAACACCCCTTGACCACACACACACACACACACACACACACATACACACAGACATCATCGTGAAACTATCAAAAATGAGTTGTAAGGACCCTAATTCGTGCTCATCCACTAAAAATTCACCACCCGATTTTTTGCATGATTCCAATACCTTCCTTTACAGGTAAGCGGAAGGTAAAAAGCAAGAAAGAGCACAAAAAATATGATAATGGAAGCTAAGAAAGATTCTTGGGTACAATTTGGAAACAAACTAAAAGAAACATTTACAGAGAATCAAAAACTATTCTATGGAGCCTTAAAACAGATCAGAAATAGGAAACAACCCACCTTGCCAAACATCAAAGACAAAGAAAATAAAATCATCTACCAAGAGAAAGAAATTTTGAGCAGATGGAAACAATATTTCGAAGAGCTATTAAATGAAGACGCAACTGAACGACAGGAGGAAAGTAGAAGAACTCCGCAAGACAACGAAGAAGATCAGCAGATGACAGAAGCCACAAACCAAAACAACGAAGTAAGCGAAGAAGAATTAAAACAAGCATTAGCAAAAATAAAGATAGGAAAAGCGGCAGGACACGATAATGTAACACCAGAAATGATAAAATACAGCGGAACTCTGGGACATGAAAGACGCAGAGAAATAATGACACACGCACTAAAAACAAAGGAAGCACCAGAAGACTGGCAAATCGGGGTCATTATTCCACTATACAAGAAAGGAGACAGTAAGGACTGCAAAAACTACCGAGGTATCACGCTGTTGAGTGTAGCAGGAAAGCTCTTCGCAAGAATATTAGAGAAAAGGGCAAGGGAAAAAGTAGAACAGACAATTGAAGAAACGCAGTGCGGATTCCGAACGAACAGAGGGGTTCAAGATCATATATTTGTACTGAGACAAATTTGTGAAAAAGCAAAGCAAACGGGAAGGAAAATACACGCATGCTTTGTAGACCTAGAGAAGGCGTTTGACAGAATAAGGAGGGAAGACGCCTGGAAGAGCCTAGAGAAAAGAGGAGTGGACAAAGAAACAATACAACAAATAAAGAGCCTGTATAAAAGCACCAAAGTGTGTGTGCGAATGAAAAACCAAACAACAGATATGCTCGAGGTAAGGAAGGCCTTAGACAAGGATGTGTCTTAAGCCCCATACTCTTCTGACTAATTTTGGACGACGTCATAAAATGCTGCAAAGAGAAAATAAAACCATACCAGGTAGGACACTGGAAAATGGAGAAAGTAAACATCAGTGAACTCTGTTATGCAGATGACATGTTTATAGCGGCAGAAAACGAAAAAGACCTCCAGCAAAACATCATCGTTTATAACAGAGAAATGAGAAAGAAAAACTTAATTATTAACAGAGAACAGACAAAAACAATGATCATAAACGGAAAGGAAGAACAACACAGAATAAAAGTAGACAATACGGAACTAGAGCAAGTGGACTCATATAAATACCTTGGCGTTGTCATAAGCAAGACAGGAAAACTAGAAGCAGAAATACTGGAAAGAACAGGAAAAACGGGGAGACTATTCAACGCAATAAGATACACATTTTTGGGAAAGAAGGAAATACCGACGGAAACAAAAGTGGAAGTCGTGAAAAAAGTTGCTCTGCCCGTGCTTACATATGCGAGCGAATCATGGACAACTACAGAAAACAGCAGAAGTAAAGTTAGGAGCCTAGAAATGCGATTCCTAAGAAAGATAGAAGGCAAGACACGAAAGGACCGGATAAGGAATGAAACCTTCAGGACAAACCTCGGAACAAAACCTGTAGAAGAACTTATACAGGAGGGACAGCTGAGATGGTTAGGACACTTACACAGAATGACAGAAAACAGGTTACCTAAAAAAGAGTATGAAGCGAAACCGAAAGGAAAAAGAAGAAGAGGCTGACCAAACAAAACGTGGAGTGAAGAGGTTAAAGAAGCAGCAGAGCAGAGAGGAATCAGCTGGAGTCAGTGTAGAGGGCTGGCTCAAGATAGAAAGTCATGGAGGGAGCAATGGAGGAAGAAACCCACAGGACAATAAAACATCCAACTCCAACAGCTTTACACCTGAAAAGGTAGAAAGGCTCGGGATTAAGTAAGTATAATTTATTTATTAAAATACTATGATCCACTCTATCGAAGGTCTTGGCGAAGTCAGTATATATTACGTCAACTTGAGTATTTTTTAGAAGAATTGATGAAACATAATCAGTAAAATTCATTAAATTTGTAACAGTGGATTTACCTTTTAAAAAACCATGTTGATCAAGAGAAATGTATTTTTCGGTTATACTGGAAATATATTTACAGATAATTGTTTCATAAATCTTAGAGACATTAGAAAGCAGAGCAATTGGTCGATAGTTGGATATATCTCTAGGATCGCCAGATTTTATAACGGGACAGATACGAGCCCTTTTACATTTTATCTACGACCTTCGTAGTGTATTTGTAAAAACTAAAAATTGATGAATGACATTTCGACAGGTTAGATTAGAATGGTTGATTTATTGATACAAATCGTTAGCAAGCAACGTGTTAAAATTATGAGTAAAATAACTTTTAACACGTTGCTATGTTACTGTTATGATAATAAGTAATATAGCGTTAAATTGGTTGTCATAACAAAGTTATCAATTAATAAATTTTATATAACAAAATAAATTTTATATAAATAAAGTCATTTCAAAAGTCTCAATAGTTTTAATATAAAACCCACTCATAACATGGTGTCAGGTGTGTGTTTCTTTTACAATATAGATGCCTGACACTAAAACAGTCCAGTCAGAATCAACTCGAACAAAAAATTGTCCTGGTATTATCACAAGATAATTAGATAATTACCTGTATGCCATGGCTGCTCACACTGGTAGAGTGGGAGTGGGTAGGTATACGTGAAATAAGTACCAAAACGCACAATCAAATCTAACAACTTATATTGACAAGAATCTCAATAAAGACTAATTGGCCTACACGACCCTAGCCGCTGAACGGCAAATCACAATCTACCTTAAGCTAGACACAATATCGTTCCAACGACTCAAAAAAAAGCATACAATAAAATCAGACAAAATAAAGGCTATTGCAAACTGAAAATGCTCTGCACATGTAACTGGGTTACTGTATAATAAACAAAGCCTACACCAAGGCTGCCTAACTACAAGCCACTTCACACGGTTAAGCTTTACTTTACTAAACTACCGAAGCTCAAAGAAAACCACAGATCACAATCATAAATGGCTGCCTAACACAAACCAACTTCGCATATGAAAGCAAAACATGGATCTAAATTTTATAAACTACAAAAACAGATGGACGGTAAACGACGGTAGTGCAGAAACTTCTGCTGAACCCAATTACAAATACAAAAATAAACTAAACTCTTATCTCTACTTGCTGGGCTTGGAGAGCCAAAAACTGAGTGTATAACTTAATAAATAAGTGCATAAGACCTGAATACAGATGCTCCGGTTGTAAGGAGTGGCGTCTGGCTGGGGATGACAACGGATACTGCGGTCAGCTTGATTTATATGGAACTCTGGCTGTAGATGGAGGTCGAGCATCAGAGTTCTAGGCGCCAGGCAGAATAACTTCCACCACTGATAGCAGTTCCAGCCGTAGGTCACACTCTCCAAGCAGATACAGCAGCAAGCAGGATAAGCAAAGCACGCTTAGCAGCAATCACTAGGAACATCAAAGCAGGTGAATAGCAAGCAAGCAATAAATAATATTAGCAAATACCGTCCACAGAGGGCTGGCAAAGCTGATGATAATTCAATCAATATAATACACAAAATTAATAAAAGTTCAGAAAGCAAATACAATCTACAGAGAGATTGCAAAGCTTAACAGGGCTGCTACCAGTCTCTGAGAACTTGGCAGGCCATGCAGCGTGCACACAAACTAGCATAACTAAGCTAAGCACAGTGTAGACAAAATATGAATAAGTAAAAATATATAAATGAATAAATATAAATAGATAAATAAATAAATATAGATGAATAAATATAAATAAATAAATATTAAATAAATAAATAAATATGACTAAAATCTTCAATAACTCAAATAAATAGATCCAGACGGGATCAATAAATATTTATATAAATAAATCCATAGGAGCAAAATACTCAACTACACAAATAAATAAATAATGTGGACCCAGACGGGCAACGCACTGAGCCACTAATAAAACTAAATAAAAACGATACAGCCAATACTTTCCTGAGTGACGTTGGCAAATCACAAAACCTCAGGAAGTCTCACAAGACAAAGCTTTTCCACAAAGGATCAAACTAAACTCCAGCCGTGCTTGTTCAGCCAACGATCTTCCAAAACAATTATAAATTCCACAAAGCCAAAAGGTCGCAAAATGTTGAGAGACAGAGCTTCCAAATAAATGGGTGGCCCTAAAAAAACACACTGTACAAAAATTCCCGACAAAGTTCAGCCATGTGGTCAGAGCCACGTAACCTCAAAAACCAAAATCACAGCACAAAAGCCCACAAATTCACCGCAATGAATTGGTGCCACAAAATCACCTCAGCAAACCAAAAGTAATATTAAACAGTACTTAACTTTGGGCTGTGATGTACTAAAAAACAGGAATTACATGTGCTTCAATTCGGCCCCTCTCAGCACCGCCCTTAGATTGCACTTCAATACGCCGGCCGAACAAGCAAGAATTCCCGTTCCGCTGCTCTTATATATCAACCGTCCTACCGAACACATGCGCACCTTGACCGGAAGACGACCCGGTCACATTCCTCCCCGTCGCCTTAAATTTTTGACTGTAACACAGTGAAGACAAAAATTTTCCGTCACGCACAACATATGGTTTAAGTAAGGATACATGCCAAACACCACAGTTCCTCCGTGTATTTACGTCCTGCAGTTCATACCGCGTGTCTGACAGACGTCGGATGACCTGACATTTAGAGTATTTCGGAGCTAACTTGCTAGCAAAGTAATTTGCAGCATCAGATAAGAATTTAGTGCGTTTCAGAACCAGGTCACCAACTTGAAAAGTTACTTCCCGTCGTCGCAGATTGTATCTCTGAGCATTTTTCGCAAAAGCATCCTTTAGTTTGCGGCTAACAATGTCCCGGACACGATCCAACTCCCTAATTCGATCGGCATACAGCTCACGATTCTCAAATTCTACTGCATCTGCAGCCAAACAGGGTTCCGTCGAGCGTCCTTTGGAGCTGAGTTCTCGGCCAAAGTGCAGGAATGCCGGTGAAAATCCTGTAACCTCATGCACGGCAGTGTTTATAGCAAATTGCAGCTGCGGCAACTGCTCATCCCATTCCCGCTGAGAATCTTGCAGATAGGAAGAAATCAAGGTGCCAATGACGCGATTAGTTCGTTCCGTAGGGTTTGCAGAAGGATGATAGTTTGGAGTGTACTGCACTTTTATATTATAAGAAGAACACAAAGATTTAAAATCCTTTGACACATACTGTGTACCATTATCACAGACAAGATACTCCGGGATTCCTTGAGCTAACAGAACACGCTCCTCAAATATTTTACCGATAACCTTGCTTTGCGCTGTGCGAATAGGAAAAATCCAGGTGAATTTTGTGAACATGTCACAAACTACAAAAATGAAGCGGTTATGATTCTTAGACAAGGGCAGCGGTCCCATTAAGTCAGTGCAGAAGTACTGCAAAGGCCGACTCACCGTTCTCTTGCCCAAAAGTCCAGCCGGGGGTCACTGCTCCACCTTCTGTAGTTGACATACCTCGCAACTCTTGACGTAATGCTTCACGTCATTATGCAACTTCGGCCAGTAATACCGCTGAGCAAGCCGTCGTTCAGTTTTGAAGATACCGAAATGTCCAGCCATCGGGTTGTCATGAGTCTCCTGCAGCACAGTTTTCCGCAAAGAAGATGGGATTAGCATTTTCCAAGGATCCTCCTCGGAATGTGGATTAACTAACCGACATTGCTTGAAGATCGCCCCATCAACTACCTTCCATTTAGGAAACTGGGCTGGTGCCTGCAAAATGCGCGAGCGCAGATCACGATACTGCTGATCCAAATCCTCAGCTTGAAAAGCCAGCAGGCTCACGCCACGAGACAAAGCATCAGGCACAACATGTGAACTTCCCTTACGATGCACAACTTCAAAATCATAGGACTGTAGGAGCAAAATCCACCGAGCCAATCTACCTTTCGGTTCCTTCATCCGGTTCAAAAGAGTCAGAGCACTATGATCGGTAATAACCGTAAATCGCGAGCCCTCCACATATCCGCGAAATTTCTTCTCTACAGCCCAAACTACTGCTAAAATTTCAAGTTCTGAAACAGAATAATTCCTCTCACACGGAGTTAAAGCACGACTGGCATAAGCCACAACAGTTTCACCCTGCTCCGTTTCTTGTGTCAAAACAGCCCCCAAAGCCTCCAAACTGGCATCAGTTTGAATAGTGAAAGGCCGAGAAAAATCGGGAAAGGACATAACAGGAGCCCTACTCAAGCACTGCTTCAGCTCTGAAAAAGCTGCAGCCGTCTTTTCAGTCCACTCAAAAGGAACGGACTTTTTAGTCAAACGTGTAAGTGGCAAAATCAAAGTAGAGAAATGAGGAATGAACCGCCGATACCAGCTAGCAAGCCCAATGAACCGACGGACTTCTTTGACTTTAGTAGGCACTGCAAAGTTCTGAATGGCGTCGACTTTCTCCGGATCCACTCGTAATCCCTGTGCATCCACGATGTAGCCCAAATAATGCAGCTCGCGACGCATAAAGAAACATTTTTCCCTGTTGAGCGTGAGATTGGCGTCCTCTAGCTTCTGCATAACCTTACGCAGCACGGCAAGATGAGTTTCAAAATCGGGTGTACAAAGAATCAAATCATCTAGATAAGCGAAACAATGCTTCTGCAGCAACGGATCATGGGCCAACAACAAATCGATCAGGCGCTGCATTTTCGCTGGAGAGTTGATCAAGCCAAAGGGAGTAGTCACAAAATGATACAACCCCTTCCCTGGAACCGTAAAGGCCGTATATTCGCGGCTATCCTTGTCTAGCGGAATCTGCCAAAAAGCACTCTTTAAATCAAGACTGGATAAATACTTGGCACCCCCCAAGCGATCCAAGATTGAATTCATGTACGGAAGTGGATAAGCATCCGGCTTAACCACCTGGTTAAGTTTCCTGTAATCAATGCACAGACGGTATTGATTCTTGCCCTTAGGGACAACCACTATCGGCGAGGACCAAGCACTCGTCGAAGGTTCGACCACGTTCAGCCGCAGCATTTCGTCCAACTCCTCATGTATAAACTTCTCAATATGTGGTGAGACAGGGTAGTATCGCTGTTTGATTGGGCGTGTTCCGGCTTCCACTTCTATGGTGTGTGTGAGTAGTGTAGTACGCCCCAATTCTGCAGCGTTTTTAGCAAAGAAATTTTCCACTACCATATTGAGAGCCCGCGACTGTGCATCCGTAAGATTGGAGTGGTTTGCGGAAGTGCAAGCAACAGTAGAAACAGAATTAGAAAAATAGTAAGTATTGTGGACAAAGTCAGTCATAATATTGAATTGCTGCAAAAAATCAATGCCTAAGATCAGCTCAGAAGCCAAGGATTCCACTACATAAGTTTCAATCAGGTGGGTGACATGCTGAACAGAAAATTTCAACTGTACAGAGCCAATTATCGAGCATTGAGCCCCATTAGCCGTAGTAATACAGTCTCGGGAAGGGTGTATAGACAGAGAAAGGTGTTTAAAACGATTGATGACAGCCGGAGTGACCAGTGTAATCGATGAGCCAGAATCGACTAAGCCCAACAGCTTGGCAGACCCAACTTCCACCTCAAGGTACGGTCGGGGGTCATCTGGGTGAGTAGCCAGCGAAAAGAAAACCGGAGAGCTGTTCTTCATAAAATCCTGAACACGAACTGTCCACTTCCTCCACTCTTCATCAGCCAATTGAGTTGCTTTAGGAGAAAAGACGCGATCTTGACAACCCTTTACTGACCGCGTCTGGCGTTTCCCGAACACCGATCACAATTTGATTTAATGACACGCGGTTTACCGCACCCAAAGCAAAATATATTCCGAGCTGCCGAGCATCCTCTGAATTGGTGTCCTGGTTTGCCACAATTCCAGCAGCCGCTGGCAAGAGTTCGATCACCTGACCGCATCGCAGGTTTAGCCCGACTTTCCTCATCCTCAGCTGATGCTTTCACAGTATCTATAGCTGCCGATTTCTCCGAAGCACGTGCTGCTTCTAATTTCTGGCATAACCTATGAAGCTGTTCGAGATTACTAACCTCCACCGTGGCCAAATGCCGACAATAATAAGAATCCAGATTATTTTGAACCGTAGCCAAAATTTCCTCAGCTGGTGACGCAACAGTTAACCGCGAAAACAATAACTGCATTTCCGTAATAAAATCAGAAGGCGACTCGAACGCCGTCTGCTTGCGCTGTAATATAAATTGTTTCGCTTTCAAATCATAATTGATCGGCAGATACCGCTCCTTCAATTTCAGTACCAGTTGCTTCCAATTGTGAATAGAATCACGGTTGGCTCTGAACCACGCTAAAGCCCCACCCGTGAACAAATCCGTAGCGCCGTGATACAAATCCTCAGCAGTTGCGCCACGCGATAGCCTCAGTTCTTCGATTCGTTGTAAGAAATCAACTAGCTCAGTTTTTCCATCGAAAGTAAGGTTCCACTTGTGCATTGGCACAAATCTGGCAGTTGACGTGTCTGCCGACGCATTAGTAGCCGAGCTGACATTCGCTACACCCGGGAAAGCAGATTTCCTGGTCAAAAGCTTATCCAATTCATAAATAGCCTTCAGAAGCTCATCGCGATCCGCTATCACTCCAGCATCGCTAAGTCGCGTAGTTCGTCGGAGCAGATGGCCCAACCGATTATCTATAGCCGTGATTTCAGACTCAAACGTCCATGCTGCTGCCATAATCAGATCTTTCAGCTCTTCATGTTTAGCTTTGCACGTTTGAAGTTCTCCTGCCTGATTTAGTGTCAACGGTACTTCTTCTGTGTCTTGTAGTGCCTTAAGCCGCGCTATAGCCTGTCGAGTCGTATAATCTTTGCGCTGATCACCTTTCAGCAGTAGTTCGTAATAATGTTCATCGCGTGTCAAACCGATGAACGCCATTATAGCACAAAAGAGAAGAAAAACAACCAGAGATTCTTGTCACAAGTATTTCACGTATACCACACTACCAGAGCAGGCCCCACGTTCGGGCGCCAAAAATATATCACAAGATAATTAGATAATTACCTGTATGCCACGGCTGCTCACACTGGTAGAGTGGGAGTGGGTAGGTATACGTGAAATAAGTACCAAAACGCACAATCAAATCTAACAACTTATATTGACAAGAATCTCAATAAAGACTAATTGGCCTACACGACCCTAGCCGCTGAACGGCAAATCACAATCTACCTTAAGCTAGACACAATATCGTTCCAACGACTCAAAAAAAAGCATACAATAAAATCAGACAAAATAAAGGCTATTGCAAACTGAAAATGCTCTGCACATGTAACTGGGTTACTGTATAATAAACAAAGCCTACACCAAGGCTGCCTAACTACAAGCCACTTCACACGGTTAAGCTTTACTTTACTAAACTACCGAAGCTCAAAGAAAACCACAGATCACAATCATAAATGGCTGCCTAACACAAACCAACTTCGCATATGAAAGCAAAACATGGATCTAAATTTTATAAACTACAAAAACAGATGGACGGTAAACGACGGTAGTGCAGAAACTTCTGCTGAACCCAATTACAAATACAAAAATAAACTAAACTCTTATCTCTACTTGCTGGGCTTGGAGAGCCAAAAACTGAGTGTATAACTTAATAAATAAGTGCATAAGACCTGAATACAGATGCTCCGGTTGTAAGGAGTGGCGTCTGGCTGGGGATGACAACGGATACTGCGGTCAGCTTGATTTATATGGAACTCTGGCTGTAGATGGAGGTCGAGCATCAGAGTTCTAGGCGCCAGGCAGAATAACTTCCACCACTGATAGCAGTTCCAGCCGTAGGTCACACTCTCCAAGCAGATACAGCAGCAAGCAGGATAAGCAAAGCACGCTTAGCAGCAATCACTAGGAACATCAAAGCAGGTGAATAGCAAGCAAGCAATAAATAATATTAGCAAATACCGTCCACAGAGGGCTGGCAAAGCTGATGATAATTCAATCAATATAATACACAAAATTAATAAAAGTTCAGAAAGCAAATACAATCTACAGAGAGATTGCAAAGCTTAACAGGGCTTAACTTGGCAGGCCATGCAGCGTGCACACAAACTAGCATAACTAAGCTAAGCACAGTGTAGACAAAATATGAATAAGTAAAAATATATAAATGAATAAATATAAATAGATAAATAAATAAATATAGATGAATAAATATAAATAAATAAATATTAAATAAATAAATAAATATGACTAAAATCTTCAATAACTCAAATAAATAGATCCAGACGGGATCAATAAATATTTATATAAATAAATCCATAGGAGCAAAATACTCAACTACACAAATAAATAAATAATGTGGACCCAGACGGGCAACGCACTGAGCCACTAATAAAACTAAATAAAAACGATACAGCCAATACTTTCCTGAGTGACGTTGGCAAATCACAAAACCTCAGGAAGTCTCACAAGACAAAGCTTTTCCACAAAGGATCAAACTAAACTCCAGCCGTGCTTGTTCAGCCAACGATCTTCCAAAACAATTATAAATTCCACAAAGCCAAAAGGTCGCAAAATGTTGAGAGACAGAGCTTCCAAATAAATGGGTGGCCCTAAAAAAACACACTGTACAAAAATTCCCGACAAAGTTCAGCCATGTGGTCAGAGCCACGTAACCTCAAAAACCAAAATCACAGCACAAAAGCCCACAAATTCACCGCAATGAATTGGTGCCACAAAATCACCTCAGCAAACCAAAAGTAATATTAAACAGTACTTAACTTTGGGCTGTGATGTACTAAAAAACAGGAATTACATGTGCTTCAATTCGGCCCCTCTCAGCACCGCCCTTAGATTGCACTTCAATACGCCGGCCGAACAAGCAAGAATTCCCGTTCCGCTGCTCTTATATATCAACCGTCCTACCGAACACATGCGCACCTTGACCGGAAGACGACCCGGTCACAGTATGCAGTCATTACCACCATTTAATATGAATGTGCCCAATTTGGCTGATCAGTGGAAAAATTGGTATACGCCATTTAATATTTTAATGCGTGCAATATCAGTGGATAAAGAAGATAATGCCAGAAAAGTAGCAATGTTATTACATTATATGGATGACCAGATCATACCATTGTTTTATGCTTCGAACTTCGATTTGGATACAGTGAAATATGAAGAATTAGTAAAATACTTCAATGGTGCTTTTACTCCAATTAAAAACATAGTCATTGGAAGACATAATTTCTCTTCGAAAAAGCAAAAACCCGGGAATCTATTGAAGATTATGTGGTAGCTCTGAAAAATCTGAGCATGTCATGTGATCTAATCACGCTTAGGGAAGATATTGTAAAAGATATCATGTTCTGTAGCTTAACTGAAGAATAAGCTTACGCCAAAGAAAAATTGTTGAGCGCAGGAGCTATAAAGTTAGACGCGGCGTTAGAATTAATAAAGTCTATTGTAGCTGAAATGTTTGGATAGGTCTATGTTGTATATGTGTTTTGTTGGTTGCCAGGGGTTTCGGGATGGTTTTGCTTAGTTGCATCAGGAAGTGTGATGTTAAAGAGTTTTAAATTTTTAGATAGAGATTCTTGTAGAGGAGTTTGTTTGGTATTTGAGAGAATTTCTGGATTTATGCAAAAGATTACACCCAATTGTGTCTGTAGCCATTCCTTTTTGAATGAAAAAAATATGAAGTTAAACGACAATGACATTAAATTATTTTTAGAAATAGGTGCTCAGAAAAATTACAGCAACCGTATTTAAATCGCTTATTTCACGAATATGACGATTATACACAAAAAAAAACACTGAAAGGCAATCATAAAAAAACTCATCAATATTACATTATTTGTAATAGCTGTAATAGTCCGCGGCTTAGTGAAATTATTGTGCACTTCGAGCCAAAAGCAATTTTTTTTTTATTTACCATATTTTATTGAGTATTTTAAGGGCTGGAGGCATCACCGGAAGTGTCCGTGTCAGCCGCCATTTTGAAATTGTCCCCGTTTTTTGTTTTTCGCGTTTATCTTGCAAATGGTTTACATTACGAAGAAAACTGTTAAATGGAATTGTAGAGCACAGAATTCTCTACAAGATAGATTTATATAGATTTTTTTGTAAATGGATCTGTTTGCTAGAAAATCAAGAAAATGAATTTTGTATTGTAATATTTTATTTAGCATTTGATTTCTGAAACATTTTTCAATAAAAAACATAATTTTCAAAATTTTGGAGACTCTGGTGTAGCCACAATTTAATTATATTCTACGAGAAAACAAAATAAATATTAGTCATTTTTGTGTTTATTCATCTGTCATTTCTAAACGGATAATAATACCGACTTCCGGGTTTCAGCATTGGATTTGTCGAACTTTTTTCTTTTAGATGCATTATTTCAAAAATTTAAGAAGGCCTTGTTGAGCCGAAATTTAAAGAATGTAGATATATTTATTCATATTTTGAGTTTAATTAGCTGTGGTTTTCGAATGGATTAAAAAATTTACTTCTGGCTTTCAGTTCTAAATAGAAACATATATGTAAACACTAAAACCGGAAGTGATATTTCACTGATTTACTGCAAGATAATTTTAGTGTTTCTTATTTATTTTATATAATTAACTGTAATTTCAGAGCATACTAAAATATCACTTCCGGTTTCCAGTATAAGTTTTCACATACATGTTTCTATTCAGAACTGAAAGCCAGAAGTCAATTTTAATCCATTCGAAATCTACGGCTAATTAAACTCAAAATATGAATAAATATATATAAATTGTTTAAATTTCGGCTCAACATAGGCCCTCTTAAATGTTTGAAATAATGCATCTAAAAGAAAAAAGTTCGACAAATCGAATGCTGGAAACCGGAAGTTTCCGTTTAGAAATGGCAGATGAATAAACACAAAAATGACTAATATTTATTTTGTTTTCTTGTAGAATATATAATTAAATTGCAGCTACACCAGAATCTCCAAAATTTTGAAAATTATGTTTTTTATAGAAAAATGTTTCAGAAATCGAATGCTTAAAACCGGAAGTCTATATTTTTATCCGATAAAATTTTACAGCCATTTTCCTGTGTTATGACAAAATAACGACTTTATAAATAATTCGAAAATATGCAAAATTCATTTTCTAGCAAACAGTGCCATTTATAAAAAAAATCTATATAAATCTATCTTGTAGACAATTTTGTGCTCTACAATTCCGTTTAACAGTTTTCTTCGTAATGTAAACCATTTGCAAGATAAACGCGAAAAACAAAAAAACGGGGACAATTTTTTCAAAATGGCGGCTGACACGGACACTTCAGGTGATGCCTCCACCCCTTAAAATACTCAATAAGGTGTGTTAAATAAGAAAAAAAAATTGCTTTTGGCTCGAAGTGCACAATTCACATTACATATTACTGTAAGCCGCTGGACTATAAAAGCTTGTAAAGCTGTTAGCTCTCGATTTGAAGAAATACTCGAGAGCGCAGTTTCAAAACTTATTACCGAAATACAAGAAACTAAACAACGACTGGAGCTAAAAGAGTCTGTTATTGTTAATTTATCCAACAAAATTGACCAACTGGAGCAGTATAGCCGACGAAACTGTCTCCGAATTTACGGCGTCCCGGAAACTCCAGGTGAATCAACGGACGAGGTGGTTCTGAACATATGTTCAGTTAATCTTGGTGTCCAACTGCAACCTCAAGCTATCGACCGGAGTCATCGAATCGGCAAACTGAAAAAAGATAAGTTCCGTCCTATAATAGTTAAATTTACGCGGTATAACGATCGGGCATGTGTGTTTTATAATAAAAAAACGATTAAAAGGATCAAGTATTGTGATCAAAGAAGACTTAACTAAAGCTCGTTTAAATTTGCTAAATGCAGCTGCGGGAAAATTTGGTACCAAGAATACATGGTTTGTTGATAGTGTAATTGTAATTAAAAATCAATCTCATAAACATAAAATATCATCTATGAAAGAGCTAGAAAATATAAAAGTGTACCTAGTTTATTATCAATACTCTACTATATCATGTGTTCTGAGTTCATTGACCGCTATTTTCCTACGGATAATATCTGCCCAATGTTACTTTATCTTCGTTTTTGTTTAATTAAGTTTAATTCAGTCAAGGCTGACTTTCGCACGTTCAATAAGTTCTGTCAGCCACTTTGTTTATACTATTTAATTTGTAGTTTTATATACAGTGTGCTTATCATATACAGGGTGTATTCCTGTAAATTTATTTCTTACCACATTATAATTATTATACTTATTCTTTCTTTGTCTATATGTATAATATTGGTTGTCTAAATGTTAGATCATTAGGTGCTAACTTTCCTGACTTTAGAGATGTATTTATAAGTTATAATTTCGATATTTTTGGTTTAACAGAAACTTGGCTTAAGAAATCAGATGATGAAGTTATTTTTCAAATTGATGATTACTCGCTCATGATAGAGAAAGTCGAGGAGGTGGTGTTGGTTTTTATGTTAAAAATTCTTTATTTAAAAATATATTATGGTGCATACTGACTTAAAAATAATATCTGCTGACATTGAACAATTATGGATATCTTTCAAAGTACACAGTCAAACGTTGACATTTGGAATAATTTATAGGCCTCCAAATGGGAATGTAATGAACTTTTTAGAGCTGCGTGAAGCTGGCATGACCCAAATATGCACAATTAAAATGAAAGCTTCTATAAAACTGTGCACAAACTGTGCAGCACAATAGACACCTTGTTTTTAATTGTGCACCTCTTCTTAACCATTTAATTTACATTTTAAATGGGTCATGCTAAATTCACGCGAGCATGACCCTAGTATGCACAATTAAAATGGCAGACGCGAAATAACTGTGCACTAACTGTGCAGCACTATAGAATTCTTGTTTTTAATTGTGCACCGATCCTTAACCATTTTTTTAACACTTTAAATGGGTCATGCCAAATTCACGCGAGCATAACCCAAATATGCACAAATAAAATGAAAGCTTCTATAAAACTGTGCACACACTGTGCAACACGAAAATCATCTTCTTTTTATTTGTGCACCTAATTTGCACCGAGACTCATCACTAAACCGGCAGACTGCACGCAGTTTTCAAAACAGTATACTTGTTCGTCAAAACGCTCGGTGCACTTTTTTACTTTCCCGGCCTATATAATAGTGGGAAGTATTGTGATCGTGATTTTATGATCGTTCCAGATTTTGTTTGAAATTTTATATTTAAGATCTTGAGCCAAAAACTTACTTCAAGTTCGTTAATGAGTTTTACACAACCAGTAGTACCAATTTTATTAATTTCCCAAAAAATGAATTCTAGTAGAAGAATAAAAAATAACGTTTACCTGAAACCGGCAAGAAAGTAATTACTTTAGTGGCGCATTTTAGTATGGGAAGTAGGTTATTACAAAAAACAATTGCAACACAGTCAGGGAAGTACTTTACCTGACTGTGTTGCAACTGTTTTGGTAATAACCTACTTCCCATACTAAAATGCGCCACTAAAGTAATTACTTTCTTGCCGTCACGAAAGTGCCTTTACTTGACTCAGCCAATTAAAATACTTCGTCAAGTAAAGCATCACTTTCCTGACTTATTATGTAATATACTATTAAACGATCGTCCATTTTTTTACCTCCCGCCTCATATTCTGTACGCGAGGTATTGTGATTGGTCAAAATTTTCGAGTGGGAGTTTTTAGGGGATAAACACGTTTAAGGTCCATAGAATACGAATAAAGTATTTTCGAGATGATGTCTGTGTTTGGCCTAAGTCCAGTTGCCCTCCCACTTAAATATTTCTATAAAAAATATTAGTCCAGTTTGCGCTCGTATTACGCTTTATTGCTCCATCAATAATTTTTTTGCACTGCTCTAATTTTGCCATAGTTTAGAGAACAAGTTAGGTAGGGGGTAGGGCTATGTTGATACTAGCCCTATCTTTTTGTAAATTTTAAAATTTTCATAATTATTAGGAAAGGCCAATTTGACAGCGAAAAAAATCCGATGTGGCCAACACATATCCTCTCGCCATACTCTACTAGGTATTTTATTTTTCTAATGTAAGTATATATTATGTAATACTTACTCACAAATATACCATTCTACTAGAAGGGAATTCGGGAATTATAGTTTTTATAATATTATTAAAGTTTATTATGACCTTATAAAATACTAAATGACATTTCATATTTTCCATTTCAATTTGCCAAAAATTCATATGACATAAACACTCAAATATTTTATTTTTGGTTTTCATAGGTTGGCAGATAAATCAAAATTGAAACAAATTTGTAGAATTTTTAACTTCTTGTAATTGGAAAATGGTGGTAGATAGAAACTACGTTTTGAATACATATTGTAGACAGTAACATTTAGTATACAATGTTATTTAAAAATTATCAAAATCGTGTTCTAGGGACCTCAAAACGTGCTTATCCATTGAAGACGCACTATCGAAATTTTAGCATGATTACAATACCTCTCTTACAGATATGAGTGGCGAGAGGTAAAAAGTAAGATTGTGTCATATTTTTACCTCTCGCCACTCATATCTCTAAGAGAGGTGTATTGTAATCATGCTAAAATTTCGATAGTGAGTTTTCAATGGATAAGCACGTTTTGAGGTTCGAGAACACGATTTTGATAATTTCGCGATAATGTCTGTGTGTGTGGATGGATGAGTGGATGGATGTTGGAGGTACGATAACTCAAATATTACTGAATACAAAAATTTGAAATTTTATACATAATATTCTGACACCCTAGAATAGATCTGATTAGATTTTGGTCTTGGTTGTGCAACCGAAAGTGGTAGTTTCATGAAGATCTGAAGAGTTTTTCTGGAATACCCTCAAAATGTATGCATTAATAGGAATTTTTTTAATAACAATGTATACTAAATGATACTATCTACAATTTGTATTCAAAACGTAGTTTCTATCTAGCACCATTTTCCAATTACAAGAAGTTAAAATTCTACAAATGTGTTACAATTTTGATTTATCTGCCTACCAATGAAAACATAAAATAAAATATTTGAGCGTTAATGTGAAATAAATTTTTGACTTTTTGGCAATTTGAAGTGGAAAGTATGAAATGTCATTTATTTTTTATAAGGTCATAATAAACTTTAATAATATTATAAAAACTACAATTCCCGAATGCCCTTCTACAATGGTATATTATTTGTGAGTATAAGTACCTTCATACACACTAAGTAAAATGGTAGAGATCATGTGTTGGCCACATCGGATTTTTTCATTCTATGTACATTGCACTCTTTTCCTGCGAAAATATATTTTTTTGCGCTGCTATAATTCAGCAGTAATCAAAGTAATTAGTTAGGAAGGGCCAAATTGACGTAGCCCTCCCTTTGAGTTATTTTACAGTTTTTACTATTAAATAGATATATAGTGTTTTATTTGCGCTATTTTGCTCTATTAAAATTTTATTTTGCACTTGCCTCAAATTTATTTAATTTAAATTCTAAATTGACAGGGCTAATCAATTAATCGTAAAAACATGCTGTGTATTTTTATACTTCTGGCTTCACTCGTACTACAGGCTTAGCCTTTATCTGCAAGTCACATTATTTAACTTTAAATGTAGGTACGCCTAGTTTCGGACAACAATGACATAATCAAATTTGCCGTTTACTTTTAAATAAAGTAGGTATTCGTTTTAAAAAGCCTTTCGCGCGCTTTTTCAAACAAATTATGTCAATTACTGCTAAATTAAATTAATTAAAAGTTAGGGCTAGTGTCAACATAGCCTTGCCTAACTTATTCTCTAAATTATGGCAAAATTAGAGCAGCGCAAAAAAATTATTGATGAAGCAATAAAGTGCAATTCGAGCGCAAACTAAACTAATATTTTTTTTATAGAAATATTTAAGTGGAAGGTGAGTGAGTACAACTATATTTATATTAGTAGTTAAAAGCGTACGGTATGGCGAGCGGTCTTGTGCTGGCCACATCAGATTTTTAAATAATCATTCGGAGTTTGGTATCAATTTAAAGCTTTCGGAAAGATAAGTTTAATAGAAATGTAAAAAATTACATCTATGCGGTAATGCGGTTGATAATAATAATTGTTTCTCCAACAGGAAAGAATTTTAGTCAAACATCAAATACAACATTTAAACGAAATGAGACAAAGCTTTGTGACTAATGTTTATTGGTTATAATACTATAACAGATTTTATTGTGATTTTAATCTAACTATAAGTGTTTCAAATTATTTTTGAATAAAAAACATAGCATATTTTGTTCCATATTGACAGGGTACAGAAGCAAACTTTTAAATATTTTTTTATTATAATTTGGTTTGGAAAAGGTTTAAATTTTTATTTTATGCTTCATTCAGCACAATTTGAACAAAATTTTTAAATAAATCAAACTTTTACAAATATCATTTTTAAACGATTTTATTTAACTTGATCTTGATTCCGTCAGTCATGGGTCAAATCTTACACACATACGTGTTTAAAACGTCAATATAGACATAATAATTATATATAAGTTAAAATCGCGAATTATCATAAAATCACGATCACGATATTTCCTTCTATATACCGGGCGTTTCCTGAAACAGGCGCACCCCGAAAAAAAATTGTATTTTTTAGTCAATTACATTTATATTATAGGTTTATAAACTAAATTCAAAGGCGCATTACACTACATAAATAATGCATTTTTATTACTTCCTGTTTAGTTTTAAATGGAACACCCCGTATATTTTTAAAGATTTTGATTCTACATAAAATTCTGAATACAATCATGTATAATAATCTACATTTTCGTTGTAGATTTATAAGTAAAATAATAACTAAAATATTACAGAAACAAATCGAATCATTCCTAGTTAGCTATGAAATAAATGATAAAAACAGAAATTATACGAAGAGTTTTACTATGTATTCAAGAAAATGCAGGCCATTTTGAAAATTTACTACAAATAATATAATTGAATTGCAATTCCTTATTAAATTAGTTATTTTTGTTAATAAACTGACATTTTTACTGTCATAAAATCTGTATCTTATCATTTATTTCATAGCTAACTTGGAATGAATCGATATGTTTCTGTAATATTTTAATTATTATTTTACTTAGAAATCTACAACGAAAAAGTAGCTTATTATACAGAATTCAGAATTTTATGTAGAATCAAAATCTTAAAAAATATACGGGGTGTTCCATTTAAAATAAGGAAGTTGATCTCACTTCCGGTTAAACAGGAAGTTATAAAAATTCATTAATTATGTAGTTTAATGCGCCTTTGAATGTAGTTTATAAATCTATAATATAAATGTAATTGACTTAAAAATACAACTTTTTTGGGGGGTGCGCCTGTTTCAGGAAACGCCCGGTATAGCCCGGGGAAGTAAAAAGTGCACCTATCGTTTTGATGAACAAGTATATTGTTTTGAAAACTGCGTGAAGTCTGCCGATTTAGTGATGAGTCTCGGTGCAAATTAGGTGCACAAACAAAAAGAAGATGATTTTCGTGTTGCACAGTTTGTGCACAGTTTTATAGAAGCTTTCATTCTATTTGTGCATATTTGGGTCATGCTCGCGTGAATTTGGCATGACCTATTTAAAGTGTAAAAAAAATTGTTAAGGATCGGTGCACAATTAAAAGCAAGAGTTCTATAGTGCTGCACAGTTAGTGCACAGTTATTTCGCGTCTGCCATTTTAATTGTACATACTTGGGTCATGCTCGCGTGAATTTAGCATGACCCATTTAAAGTGCAAATTAAATGGTTAAGCAGAGGTGCACAATTAAAAACAAGGTGTCTATTGTGCTGCACAGTTTGTGCACAATTTTATAGAAGCTTTCATTTTAATTGTGCATATTTGGGTCATGCCAGCTTCACGCAGCTACTTTTTAGACAGTCTTGAGTCTGGTTTCAGCACTTTATTACCTGAATCTAACAGTATTTTTTGTTTCGGTGATATTAACATAAATTTATTAAATTTTGATTCTAATTATACCAAAGATTTTTTCACCATTTTAAATGAATTCAACTTCACCTAATTAATAGATACACCAA
This sequence comes from Agonum fuliginosum, assembly GCA_947534325.1. Taxonomy (NCBI): domain Eukaryota; kingdom Metazoa; phylum Arthropoda; class Insecta; order Coleoptera; family Carabidae; genus Agonum; species Agonum fuliginosum. The sequence continues at coordinate 8,358,136 of OX384044.1, forward strand.
CAAGATCTACAAACATTTCTGAAAGTTTTATCTATTCTATTAAATGAGGAAGGAATTGTATGTTTTTACGGTCATGCTATCTCGAAAACGGCTCTAACGATTTTCTCGAGAGTTGGTATATAAGATGTTTTCAACCTCAGGAATCTAACGGACTAACTCAAATTTTCCAGAAAACTCGTTTTCAGCGAGTTTTTCGCTGTTCAAAAATACACTAGGCCACGCCTATGCCACGTCTACTAGAATATTTTATTTTATACACTTCTGAGCGTATCTAATTGCCGCGCTGTGACTCTACCTATGGCCATAGAGGAAGAAGGTGATTTAGAGAACCAAGTACCGTTAAAAATGATGGAAACAAGTTTTGTTGCAGCGCGTTGGTGGCGTATGGCCCTACTAGAATCTGTACAGTGCGGGTACACCCCGCACTGTTCAAAATTTAATATTAATGTTATTCAAATAAACGCAATAAGTATAAATATAGAAGTATAATTTATTAAACACAACATTTAAAAAACTTATTATAAGAGCTAAATTACATAGTATCACATTGTATCGCAAATATAATATTAAAGAAATAATACGAACATTCATGTTTTCACAAAAATAAACATTTATAAAAAATAGCTTTACGTATGCTTTAAAATTGTCATTTTCATCTCTATTTACGTAAAAAATTCAGTATTTTCTTAATATATATAAATAACCCATGTATCGATTATATTTAAAATATAATTCATTGTACTTACTTGTCTAAAATTTGTTGAACTGGTGTTGGTGACGAGGAAATGCTGTTCATGAGACGTTCACAATAGACTGAGTAAGTCGTGACGTCACATGTTTCGCGGGTAGTGGGAAACAGTTTTCAACCTTTCCAAACAAATTCAGAATACATGTTATTCTTCCATAAGCGATTATATTTCTTCATGTTACTTATTTATCTTTGAAGAATATGCATTCAGAGGTTTTAATGTACATTAGTTACACAATAATAATTGTATTGCACCATTTTATTTCATCTCGTAAGTATTTATATTCCTATAAACACTTGTAAAATGGTCAGTTTGAAGGTTATGTTGACATATTGTCTTTGTGACATTTGAACAGCACCACATTTTTGCTGTATTTACAATGAAATTTAGTGTATTTATGAATTTATTTATTTATTTTCAGTTTTTAAATATGGTTATGTGTTTCGCACCAGACTGCAAACACTACAGCGAACAAAAAAAATGTAATTTTTTTTGTTTTCCTGTTGATGAAATAGAGAAAAATAAGTGGATAAATCTAATAAGGTAATAATAGTCATATTTAGGTGATACGGGTATTATTTATTTAATTTATTGTAGACGTGAGAGACCTCCAACTAAACACAGTTTAGTATGTAGCTGTCATTTTATAAATCAAGACAGGAAAATTAGACCGACTATTTTTGATCATAATGCGAGAAGAAAATTTACTTTCACTTATGAATATCACTGCAAATAAATAAATACACTAAATTTCATTGTAAATACAGCAAAAATGTGGTACTGTTCAAATGTCACAAAGACAATATGTCAACATAACCTTCAAACTGACCATTTGACAAGTGTTTATAGGAATATAAATACTTACGAGATGAAATAAAATGATGCAATACAATTATTATTGTGTAACTAATGTACATTAAAACCTCTGAATGCTTATTCTTCAAAGATAAATAAGTAACATGAAGAAATATAATCGCTTAAGGAAGAATAACATGTATTCTGAATTTGTTTGGAAAGATTGAAAACTGTTTCCCGCTACCCGTGAAACATGTGACGTCAGACTTACCCAGTCTATTTTCTGTTACATTGTTACATTTCAAATCAAAATAAAACAAAACAGCTATTTTCAAACAAACGTCAAAAAAAGTCTACACTAGCGCTGCAGTGTTATATGGCCGAACTAAATTAATATGACGTCATAGTGCTGTCATTTTATTCAAGCAAGCTGATAGCCCCTGCGCATCGATAAACAAGCTAACGATAGGAATCTAGATGCTTTTGCTTGAAACACAGTTCGTAGCGCCCCTATATTTGCCGAGGAGAACTAAATTTGACGTGGGCATAGCTGGCTTGGATTTGTTATTTATATTTTTTACTTGTAAAATTATTGTAGTTCTCAAAAAAATAAGTAACACACATAATACCTTAAAAAACGTTTTATTAGTAAACAAATAATCATAATCTACATGTCACTTTCGAAATATAACACACAATGACACACAAATGTAAAGTAAGTAAATATAATAAAAAAGTATATTTACCAAATGTCGTTCGGGATAATTTTTTAATTAATAACATAAAATTTTAAGATATTGACACACTCATATGTAGCGAAGGCTGATATATTATGAATTTTCTTCCTAGTTGTCAGTTTCTCAATCTCGTATTCTTATTTTATTCATATATTTTCGTAAATCGTATCCATTATGAATAATTCTATAATTTAATAACGAAATTTTAATGTGCAGTTTTGTTATTTATAATAAATAATTACTTACAGTATCATTTGTAGTCAAAATGTGTTATCAAGTGAAGAAAATACTTGCACCCTAGACCGGTATCAGCAATGTTATTATAGTGGCCACTATTGCAGCGCCGATCTGGTGATTGGAATTGAATTTATATTTCATGGGTAGCTGGATAATTCAAATGTTAAAACACAACTTTAAGATGTTTGACATACGTGAATGCGGCTGATCGTTTTCACAACTATGACAATGTTAAAAACAGTAAAGTAGGTGGAAACGATCAGCCGCATTGACGTATATCAAACATCTTAAAGTTATGTCTTAAAATAAAACTAAAACAATGTTTATGTTAAGAGGTCGAAACCTAGCTTAAATATTATATTTTAATGTGTATTTAATATTAAAATTCATGTTAAAAATATTTTACATTTTAATGTATATAATGTATTATCATCTACACATCTACAGTATTGTTATGATACAGTTTTTCGTGTGACAGATCGCGCAAATAATCCAATTTAGTGTTACGCCTAGAATAAAAGTTAAAATAAAATTTAAATCTATAAAACAATTAAAAATAACACAAAATACATACCTACTGCACGACAATTTGGAATGCAGCACTTAATATTAGAAGACATCTCAGAAAAAGTTGATAAAGTAGAAAGCTTTAAAATTATTCCAAAATTGCCATTAGCGCCTCTCCGTGATTGAAATTGTAATTAAAAACAATATACTGTCCCCAACAATATAGGTTTCTACAGCGTGACTTGCACTAATAATATATCAAAATTAAAAATGTAACATAATTTATAACGCCTACTTTACAATTATTGTTATTATTTCGCACTTTTGATAAAATAATTCTCTTTTTACCGATAATTTATGAAATGCCATCTAAATTTGCCGAGGGGAACTACAAACTGTGTTTCAGCAAAGGCTACCTGACATTCCGCCGGCTGGCCATACCTATTAAATAAAAAATTTTATTCCCACATAAATTCTTACCTAATGTGAGGTGGTCAAAAACTCTACCTATGGCCATACCTATTAAATAAAATTTTTGATTCCCGCATAAATTCTTACCTGATGTTAGGTGGTCAAAAACTCTCCCTATGGCCATACCTATTAAATAAAATTTTTGATTCCCATATAAATTCTTACCTGTTGTTATGTGGTCAAAATCGGTACCTGTGGCCATTCCCACATAAATTCTTACCTGATGTGAGGTGATCAAAAACTCTACCTATGGCCATACCTATTAAATAAAATTTTTGATTCCCACATAAATTCTTACCTGATGTGAGGTGGTCAAGAATGGTACCTATTGCCATACCTATTATATACAATTTTTGATTCCCATATAAATTCTTACCTGATGTGAGGTGGTCAAGAATGGTATCTATAGCCATACCTATTAAATAAAATTTTTGATTCCCATATAAATTCTTACCTGATGTGAGGTGGTCAAGAATGGTACCTATGGCCATACCTATTGAATAAAATTTTTGATTCCCACATAAATTCTTACCTGACGTGAGGTGGTCAAGAATGGTAGCTATGGCCATACCTATTAAATAAAATTTTTGATTCCCACATAAATTCTTACCTGATGTGAGGTGGTCAAAAACGGTACCTATGGCTTTACCTATTAAATAAATTTTTGATTTCCACATAAATTCTTACCTGATGTGAGGTGGTCAAAAACGGTACCTATGGCTATACCTATTAAATAAATTTTTGATTTTCACATAAATTCTTACCTTATGTGAGGTGGTCAAAAACACTACCTATGGCCATACCTATTAAATAATTTTTTTTATTCCAACATAAATTCTTACCAGAAGTGAGGTGGTAAAAACTCTAGGTACCTATGGCCATACCTATTAAATAAAATTTTTGATTCCCATATAAATTCTTACCTGATGTTAGGTGGTCAAAATCGGTACCTGTGCCCATACCTATTAAATAAAATTTTTGATTCCCACCTAAATTCTTACCTGATGTGAGGTGGTCAAGAATGGTACCTATGGCCATACCTATTAAATAAAATTTTTGATTCCCACATAAATTCTTACTTGATGTGAGGTGGTCAAAAACTCTACCTATGGCCATACCTATTAAATAAAATTTTTGATTCTCACATAAATTCTTACCTGATATGAGGTGGTCAAGAATGGTACCTATGGCCATACCTATTAAATAAAATTTTGGATTCCCACACACATTCTTACCTGATGTGAGGTGGTCAAGAATGGCACCTATGGCCATACCTATTAAATAAAAGTTTTGATTCCCATATAAATTCTTACCTGATGTGGGGTGGTCAATAATGGTACCTATGGCCAACCTGTTAAATAACAAATTTTATTCCCACATAAATTCTTACTTGATGTGAGGTGGTCAATAATGGTACCTATGGCCATACCTAATGCAGAATAATACCGTATCAGATGTTTACCAAGATGAAGATTTTTTCCTTGAAAATTTGGTTCCTTTACATTAGAAAATCTTCAAATTAGCTTTTAATACTTAAAATCATTTACTTCTGTTTGTTATGTTTTACTGCTAGTTTTTCAAAAATTTTATTAATAATTTGTTATTTTAAAATTTATTAAATAATATTTATTGTGTTTAAAATGTTTTAATTTTATTTCAACTAAGTAACCATTCCAACATCCTTTTAAATAGGTACCTAGTCAATTGATCAAAAAATAAATTCACAAAAAAAATCACAAAAATGATATTTAAAGACAATTTTATAATTTATTTTCATCGGGGATAGATAAAAGTTAAGATGACCGGAAAAAATACATACATGCAATTTTTAGTCATTTTATAGCATAAGATAAGATATAAAACAAAGCCAGAGTTTGGCCAATGAGACCAGATCGTAGATCGGCATCCCGATATTTGATATTATAATCGCAAGTAATTCTGAGCTATGTTCTAATATTGAAATTTCGCCAATGCATTATATATCAGATCGTTGTATGATTTCTTGCAAAATAGATCTTTTCAGAGTAACTGAAAGCCCACGTTTCGTGAATTTCAGAGACTATAAGAATGCAGATTGCAATAGTTTTTTTAAAGAGTTATCTGGCATTACTTGTATCAGGTCGGGGATGTAAATGAGAAAGTTGCTTATTTCAATAATATCGTCATATCGTTGTTTAACAAATACATGCCGTGGAAATCTTCCGTTGTTAGGAAAAAAGGAAACCCTGGTCTACTGATGTGATTAAAATTATGATCAAGGAAAGAAACAATGCACTATGCAGGTTTAGAAAAACCAGACTACAGGCTCATTGGGACTATTATAAAACTTTGAGAAATTTAGTTACCGATGCTATACGGAGGGAGAAAAAAGCCTATGTCGATTTTAAAATTAATAACTCGAATGATAGTATGTGGAATGTGTTGAAAGAATTTAATATTACCAATAATAATAAGTCGCCATTACCTGACCACTTATCAGATGTTAACTCTCTGAATGCGCATTTCACAAATAATGTTGTTAAATTAGAAGTTAAAAATGTTTATGAGAATAATTCCTTCACAGATGCAACTAAATTTCATTTTACCCCAGTGACTGAGTCTGAAATTAATGGTATTTTTAAATCTTTGCGATCGCAGTCTACTGGTGCTGATAATATTGATCTCAAAATGTTAAAACTCATCTTTTCTCATATATTACCACAGGTTACATATATCATTAATTTTTGCTTATTAGATGTTATTGTTCCTGATATTTGGAAGGTTGCTATTATCCAACCGCTGGCTAAATGCAAAAATCCAACAACTCATAGTGATCTTAGACCAATTAGTATTCTTCCAACACTCTCTAAGATCTTGGAAAAAGTGATGGTAAAGCAAGTAAACGTATATTTATCGTCTTGCAACATTCTTCCTAATATCCAGTCAGAATTTTGGTAGGGCTATAGTACGACAACTGCTCTTCAAAATGTTCTAGACGACATTCTATCCTGCATTGATAACAATGAACTTGTACTCTTGATTCTCCTGGATTTTAGTAGGGCGTTTGATACTATTGACCATGAATTGCTTTTGGCTAAACTACATTATCTCGGTTTTGATCTAAACAGTATTGCGCTATTTTCCAATTATTTATGTAACCGCGCCCAAAAAGTGCGTTACAAGAACGAAGTTTCCACTGCACTGGATTTAATAAAAGGGATACCACAGGGCTCTATATGTGGTCTTCTTAATTTACATTTTTGACTTATACAATCACATTGAATCTTGTAAAGTTCACATTTATGCGGACGATACTCAGATTTATTATTCCTTCAAACCAACTAATATAGACCATGTACTTGTTTTAATTAATAAAGACCTAGTAAATATTTCACAATATGCTAAAAACAACTGCCTCATGCTGAATGAAAATAAATCCTCAGTCATGCTTTTTGGTAACATGAAAGTTCGAGAAAATCTATTAAGGAATAATAAAGTTCTGGTATGTTTAAATGGCATCAACCTTCGAGTCTCTGATAGTTGTAAAAATTTGGATTTAATTATTGATTGCAGACTTCGATTCACGGAACATGTAACGCTTCTTAAAAGCGTATTTAGCTTTAAAAAATCTTTACATGAACAGATTTATTTTGTCAAGAAAAAAATCTTAGCTGAGAGTCTCGCACTTTCTGTATTCAATTATTACGACACAGTTCATGGCCAATTTTTGTCAGTTAAAGAATGTAATATAATACAGAAGGTGCAAAACTCGTGCGTTAGGTTCATAATGAATTTAAAAAAAACGGGAATTTATGTTCATCTAAATGCACTTGAATGGCTAAATATGTATGAACACAGATTTCTACACTCTGCCTGTATGATACACCGTATTATTACTCAGAAAACTCTAACTTATCTTCTGAATAGGATTGATTTCAGAAGTGATCTGCATGATCGTAGACTCAGAGATAAAATTTTATTGCATATTCCTAAACATAAATCCAAATTGTTTCAAAAAGGCCTTAGCTATCAATGTTCTTCAATTTATAACAAACTACCAAATCAACTAAAATCACTAAGTTTGAAAACTTTCTCTATTAAATTAAAATCCTGCATTTTGCTAAAATCTGTTATTCCTTGAATATTAATTTTCTAGGTTAGTATGGAACCAATAAAATTTATTTTATATATTTCGAATTATAAGCCTAAGACATCTTTGAATATTCATCATCAAATGATTGTAATATAAAATGTATAATTCTTATTAATTCAGGATATTGAATCTGATTCTACTGTATATTATATCTGATAACTTTACACTATAACTATATTATATAATATTGTTATACGAATTTCATTGTATTACTGTATACAGGGTGTCTATTTAACTCGGGCCACTATTGGTAATTCCTAAACTAGAACAGATACGACTTCGGTTAAATTAGACAAAAGTTACCTTATCAGAAGGCCATTCCAGTGATGTTTTTGTTTATCCAAAAATATGCACAGGTAACTAGATAGAGCAAAAACTTTTATTTTTTTAAATGACAATCACAGTTAGCTATGGCATCATTAAAAGGAGTATTTTTTTCTCTTTTCAACTGTATGTAATTTACATTATTTATTTTTTAAATTAATGTTTTATTTACACAAAACCAAATACACTTAATTCTAATGGCCCTTATTAAAGTAGGCCTTGATAAAAACAATTTAATATGACAACAGTACTAAAAACTACTTTTAACAATATAAAAACTGGCAGCAATACGAGAAAAATGTTTAAAACAATATAAATCGTTTTAAATTGTTCTTATCAAAGCCTACTTTAATAAGTGCCATTAGAATTAAGTATATTATGTTTTGTGTAAATAAAACATTTATTTAAAAAATAAATGATGAAAATTTACATACAGTTGAAAAGAGAAAAAAATACTCCTTTTAATGATACCATAGCTAACTGTGATTGCCATTTAAAAAAATAAAAGTTTTTGCTTTATCTAGTAACTGTGCATATTTTTGGATAAACAAAAACATCACTGGAATGGCCTTCTGATAAGGTAACTTTTGTCTAATTTAACCGAAGTCGTATCTGTTCTAGTTTAGGAATTACCAATAGTGGCCCGAGTTAAATAGACACCCTGTATATTCATGTATTGCTGAAATGGTTAAGTGTAAGAACAGCTTGAAGCTGAAATAAATTATTATTATTATTTATGTTCAACTAATAGATTATTATTTTATGCCTAACACCGCAATCCGCACATCAGACTTATATCTACTTCAGTATGTTTTACCGAAAATTACGAACATACAGGGTGTCTCTGTACTTCGGGAAAAAAATTAAATGGTATATACTGTAAGACGTACTGATCATGGAACAAAAAGAATTTTTTTAAAATTCGCAAAATTAAGTGTGGTTTACTTGAAATGAACATTTTTAGAACCACTGAAACAGTGTACTTTATTAAAAGAAACATAATTTTTAATTACACAACATCAGACATTTATTTGGCGTTGTGTAAACAATTACTACTTGTATTATTAGTAGATTTAAATAGCTATCAACCAGTGGCTAACAAAATGTTTCCTTTAAATACCATGCAAATTATTTTGCGAATTTAAAAAAAATTCTTTTTGTTCCATAATCAGTACGTCTTATAGTATATACCCTTTAATTTTTTTCCCGAAGTACAGAGACAGCCTGTATATTTCATATTCAATTAGCCAAATTATGCTCGCTATCTAGTAAAATATCTCGATAATGTGTTAAAAGTAAATGAAACGCATCCAGGATTAAAAGTACAACTTGAAAAAGGCTTTGGCGTTAAGCGGAGAGACAAAACGTTCTCGAAACAACCAGTAGATTTGACACTAGAGCAAACCATCATCGTAGACGCCGCTAATAGATTACCGGGAATCGTTCAAACAACAAATTCGTTGTCAGCTCGACAGCGTTGGTGTAAAAGCCATAGCATAAGGTCGTCGATAATTAGTTACGGTATGGATTACGTAGGACTAAGAAAACGCCAAAATATAACCGCAGACTTAGAAAAAAGTCGAATAAAAATGAATTTATCTCAGATACAACGATTCACTGCCAACATTAAACAAAATGTTAATCCCTTCGTCGGTGATTTAGAGAAAACTTGTTTGTATAATATTTCCACTAGATACGCAGTTAAAGATGAAATCGCAGATTTTTTATTGCACGTAGAAGAAAAAGGCAATAAAAACAACTAGATTTTATAAAAGAATGTTCTGCAGATGCTGAAAAATTTGAAAAAAGTATAAAGAAAAATAAACTTTTAAATTTTGCCAGTGCTATTGAGAAAAAAATGAACCCGTAAAAACAAAGTTTTTGACTATAAATCCTTTATATATGAGACTCGATCGATATATATATATATATATATATATATATATATATATATATATATATATATATATATATATATATATATATATATATATATATATATATATATAGTGTGTTTCAAGAAAGAGTTAAAAAGAGTAGGGTATGGCGGGAGGTCTTGTGCTGGCCGAATCAGATTTTTTCTTGTGCCAAAGTACATGTTTGGTCACAACGAGCCTATGTACCAAATTTCAGAGTTAAAAAGCGTAGAGTATGGCGGGAGGTCTTGTGGTGGCCACATCAGATTCTTTCTTGTGCCAAAATAAATGTTTGGTCACAACGAATCTATGTATCTAATTTCAGATTGATTGGATATAGGGAAATGGGTTTGGGGTATGGCGGAAGGTCTTGTGCTGGCCACATCAGATTTTTTATTGTGCCAAAGTGCATTGTTAGGTGACAAAAGTCTACTTCCAAAATTTTAGCTCGATAGTATCTCGGGAAGTGGGTCATTTTTTACTTTTGTTTTTTTGCCGTACGTACGTATGACGGTGAAGATTTATAAAGGATTTAAAAAAGTATCTGTCTCTGGAAAGATTGAACTGCGCATGCAGCGAGATTTATTCGGTCAACCTTTTGAGAATTTCTCTTGAAAAAACATTAGACATTGATAAAGTTTTAACGTATCCACTAACGCCAATTCCTTTCTCACTCTGCCATGTTGATGTTTCCATCTGTAAAACTGATAAATCTGCTTTATTTAAATTATTGGATAAATATACAGATAAAGTTCAACCACGATATTCTAACATTATAGTTCATGATGGTTTTTTTCTACTACATTTAATGAAAGATATTCCGCTGACATTTGCTGGTATTTCACGTAAATTTCTAAAGATGTGTATGGCTGAGAAAGCAGAAAAAATCATTGTCACGTTTGATCAGTATATTTCGCCATCTATAAAAGACAATGAACGTTTATTGCCAGATTCAAAAGATCACGCTTTTTATAACCGCGGACCAGATCAAAAGCGCCCAGCGGATTTCTGTTCAGAATTAAAAAATGTAAATTTTAAAAAGGCATTAGTCAATTTTTTCTTTTCTGACTGGGAATCGAACCATTACGCGTCGTTTTTTGAGAACAAAATTATATATTTAAATTACGAGAATTATTATAAATACGAAGTTGTTAATCAAACAATACAAAAAATGACGTTTTAACATGTTCCCAACACGAAGAAGCTGACACGAAAATCAAATGTAGTTGTACGGTGCTCCGATACTGACATCCTTATCATATTGCTGGGAATATGACACACATAAGGAACGACGTAAAGTTGTGGATGCATGTTGGCGTTGGCAATTCGCAAAGATTTGTCAATGTCAAGAAATGTATAATAAATTAGGAGAAAAATTATGTAATGCGTTACCAGCTTTCCACGCATTGACGGGTTGCGACTATAACCCGTCTTTTTACCGAAAAGGTAAAAATCGCCCATTTACTATCTTAAAGGGGCATACCGGTGGCAAAAGTCATTTTTATACAGAAAAATTAATGATAAAATTTGAGTATTTATGCCGTTTACAGAATCTATTTATCGTTTGTAGTTATAGAGTTATTTGGTTCCAAAGTTTCACGCATGACGTCATCGTGACGGACCGGCTTCTGTGCGCGTATACTATTGCATACAGTGTTACCCTTGTTTAGTAGTAGGAACTATTGATCGCTAGAACCTTATAAATTTGAACCTGAGTTTTCTGAAAGTGAAATTAATAATGAATTGGAATTAAATGTAATTAATATATTTATTTATTAATGGCTATGTAATATCAATACAATTAATATTTTATTTGCTTATATTCTCATTTATGGCAAAAAATATCTCATATTTGAATTAACGGCAGCGGAGCAGTTTGATTCCACTCATATTCATCGCGTGCAATATATTGTAAAGTTTCTGTGTTCTTATTATTTATTTTTCAAGCAGCAAATGTTGATAAATACACTTATAACTAATATAATGGCTATTTACAACGGATACATCACAATAATTTCCAGAAATAAAAAATATTTAAGTTCAACTTACATGATTTACGGTAATATGGGTACAATTGGACCCATAAACTATGTATGTGTTAAATACGTTTTAAACAAATATTATTTATTTTTTAATAAAAAAAAATTCTGGTTTGGCTCGTTTTTCTAAGCTTGAGGAATACATGATAGTAAAAAGGTTGTAAAAATTGTAATAAAATTGTATTTGGAAAGCATCGGGAGTTTTCTGAAAAAATGAATAATTTTTAAATGTTTGGCAGTCACAATATTCGGGCATTACGTTTACAGTACTAGAGAAAACATTTTCAGCGGATAATAATAAAGAAACAAACGACTCATTATCTAAACATAACTGAAGTGTTTCTATTATTGGTATATATGTAAATGTACAAGGTACTTGAGTTTGAACATATTTAGCCAATTTATTATTCCAAATTTGATCAGTACGTAGTACGTGTTCCAATTGAGATTTCTCTAGGTTTTACAATTTTGTTTTCAAATAAATTGTCCCTTTTATACTTTAAACCAAACTTTTGAATATACGTTTATATTGCAAACATTTTTTAGAAATACTACATTCAGAACCTAACAGATTTTTTTTCAATGTCGCCCAATATAATTTCTATAAAATTAACTGTACTTTCAATCAATTTTTGAGTAATAGCATATATTTTTATTTTTTATTATAGTATGTAATAGGCCAAATGAAAGTAGATATACTAGAAAAATATCCGGATGCAATTTCTTCTGCATCAATGCAAGTATCGTCTATGTCTATTGACTCATATTCTGTACTTGGATCATTATCATTTTTTGAAACAGTTTCAGTTTGTGCACATTCTACTAGATTATGATTATCATTATTAAAATTATTGTAATTTTGATTACCACATGTAAGATCTGACTTATTTGATAATAAAATACATTTTATTGTGTTTCGAAACCCACTGAATGTACAATATACCTTATTACACTTTGGGACACAACAAGTTATTTTAAATTAAGGCCACCATATAATAAATGTGCCAGATGTAAATGACGAATTAGTAATTTATCATTAGAAATTTTAGTTTGGCAAATAAAAAACAAATAAATTGCATTGTATCTACCAGATTTAATTTAATTATCGAATTTAGCTCGCAGTTCGCGTATTCTGTTTGTAATTATCAATGGTTCATTGATATTGTAAAAAATGTTTGTACAAAATTCCAAAATTGAGATACACTGCGTTCATACTCCAAATTTAATATGAAATGAGTTTTGAATAAAATTTCAAAAGCAATACCTAATACTGTTAATATCACCTTCGTTATTTGATCCTATTGCGCACGAAATTATACTTGATTCAAACATTACGTAGTAGTTTTGAATTTCTTATTTTTGATCTCCAACTGCAAGTAGAATGGGTTGGTTTGTTGTTTTTAATTTCAAAACATCTTTAAAGGAAGTATATGTCTGTAAAACATAAACACATTTATAAAAACAAAATATTTTATAAACATATATAATAAGTACCTTTAGAAACAAAATAAACTTTTCTTCAGCTCCTGCTGCACTTGTTCGGGATTTCGCTTTCCTTTTTGATAAAGGAGGAAGTAATTGTAATAATGCTAGGAATGCTCTCGTTGTTTTGTTTCAGGTATTTACACCTGTTTCCACTAATATTGTAGATTTTACATTTCTTATTGTTTCTTTATAAATAGTAAATATATTATCGACAGTCTCATTAAATTTATCATTGAAATATTCAAATTTTATAATTATAAGAGAATTCGTAAGAAATCTGAAATCAAAGTCGTATACTAACGAGAATATAAAATTAAATAAACTTCATACCAAGCCTTTTGTATCAGCAAACCGTGGAAATGTGTCTAGTACATTTAATTTTTTATTTTGTCGTCTGTAGTTAAAAGTAATATTTGTTTTTTGGAATATTAATTCTATGTTTTGTACATTTTGTGGCGTGGCTGATTTTAGCCAATGAATGGCTTCTTCAATTTGTTCTTTGTCTAAATCAAATGATGCGGTTGCTAGTGCTGATATATCTAGATCTGAATTTTCAGTTATTGACTTATGATGACTACGACGATTTATAGTTGTTAATCGGGTAGTAAAAAATCCTTTTTGAGTAATCAAATCGAAATATGTTTCCTACAAAATAGAAATTGTAAAATTTATATACATAATCAGTAGTTATATTTTTACAAATCCTTCAGATATATAGGGATCTTTTAATTTTGGAAATAATAACATCAATGCTTTTGCGTATGCCGTTCGCGTACCAATACTAGGTAAAACATAATTTAGCAAATTAGTAATCATATCATTTACTGAAATATTAACAACCTTCTTTCTTTTTTAATCATCCAATGTTTCTTTAGTTTCTTATGAAAGAAAGGTCTTTAAAATCCTAGTTTATTTATTTATTTGTCATTACATATGCACTTGCAACATTACAACAACTAAAAATCTTTATAGTAAATTAAAAGACACTACCAATAAAGAAGATTTGAAGAATGTCATCTACCAAGTCGAATGCAAAGGTTGTTCCCAGCACTACATAGGCGAAACATCACAGCCCCTCAAGAAAAGATTGTACCAACACCAGTATCATTGTAAGCTTTTAAATCCACATCATAGTGCGTAAACTAAGCACTACCAAGAAACTGGACATAAAGTTGATTTCGATAACACTAATGTTGACAAAAAAGATAACAGATTATTATATGAATCCATTTATATTAATATCAATAAAAATAATAATCTAAATAACCAAACAGATTATAGGTATAATTTAAAACACGCGCACAATTTTCTTCGACATTTTAACAGCTGACAGACTGATGGCAAGTATGTTTCCGCCTCAGTCTTTCACCTACTGCTAACAAACATGTGCGTTGGTGTGATTTCTCTTAAAAAAATGCACTCACAAATTATTGCAAATTTAAAACAATAAAATTTAAAATTGTAACCAGCACGTAATAAGGTATGTCATATCATTGTTAAACCTATTATATCTTAACATTTATAATTTTTTGTAGCTGATGATGTGCTGCGTGCCAGCACGAAAAGTTCCTATGTAATGACAAATAAATAAATATACAAGGCTTTTAAAGACCTTTCTTTCATAATAAATAATACAACAAATCCGATCCTCTCAACAATTTCTTTAGTTTCATAAAAGTTAATGATTTCATGTCCGTAACATAATTTAGAAATAATTTGTTCTAAATATTGTAGGTAAATGAAGTTTTTGTTACAAATGCATGCCATTTTTAAATCAATATACTATTATGTAAAATTGCTGACTTGGAGAAATTGAAGTGTAACTTCAATTATTACACCTTTCACAGATGTGTAGAAATCCTTCAACAACATTTGCACGAAGTATTGCGCCAATTTCATCCGTAAAATAAATTTATTTTTCCGTTAACTCAGGAAAAATTGAATTAGCCAAAATTGAACCAAATATAAATATCTAAATTACTACTTTAAAAAATATGAAAATAGAATCAATTGATCTACCTATTGACTAGACTAGATTTAAGCCTCTTCTCATGACGTCCGTCGTGAGAGTTGTGAACATTGTTCTCTGTCATTCAACAATCTTGAGCAAAGTGGATCGACGTGTAAAAAAGGTGGAAGTGCAAAAACGGTTCGAACCCCTGAAAACATCGCAGCTTCAACATCGCCTGTTGAAGGAAGATTCGCCATGAAGATGGTAAAACAGTACCTTAGGATGGTCAGGTACCTCGTAGTTTAGTGCAGCGGTTGAGAAAAATAAATTAGTGGTCGCAGATGGATGGCGACTTGTGAAAGAAATAATGCTGACGACAACTAGCGGATCCCCAAATTCCCCCTCCACTTCCATGAGGAAAATTTCCAGTGAAACGCAAATAAATTTTTCTCACAAAAGAAAAAAAGTGCACAACCAGGCAAGCAAACTAACCTAAACTCTAAATAATATCGCAAAATCCGTACTCTAATTTATCGTTAACATTATACCTTCGTGTTATTATCCTCTGGTCCTATTTTCATATCCTTAACAAGCCACTGTCCACATTTCTTACCATTTGCATCCGCTAATAAATAAACTAAATTCGAAATTTTCTTTTTGATAAAGAATGGGCCTACGTAAGTATTTGGCTGCAAGTTTACTGGCGAAGTGATCAGCCGCTTTTGATAGTTTAAAGTTACGCCGCCAGACTCGTTGGCCAACTTCGTATTGCACAGGGCGACGACCCAAATCATAATGTTTCCGGCCGTGTTCTTGCGACGATTCAAGCGACGACGCACTTTCGTGTATATTTTACTAAATTGTTCAGGCCGTTTTTCTGAAACATTTGTGCGGTCAAAATACATGTTACCTGTGTCGTCTATGGCGTCAACTAAATATTCCGATCCTCGCAAGATTTGCTCTCGACCGAAATTTACAAAATAGGGAGTGAATCCCGTGGCTTTATGCACTAATGTGCGAATTACACAACTTACAGATGGAAGGTAAGTGTCCCAATGCTGTTGGTTATCCTGAACATACGCTGATAGCATGGTCTTAATTACGCGATTTACTCTCTCTGTTGGGTTGTTCTGTGGGTGGTACAAGGCATTAAAAAGGATAGATACGTCATACTTTGCGCACACATTCCTGAATTCATCACTGCGGAATTGGACACCATTGTCACAAATTAGATATTGCGGAACTCCAAATAACAGAAACACTTGTTCCTCAATATGTCGAGTGACCGCCTGAGCTGTCGCAGTCCGCAAGGGAAAAGTGAGAATAAACTTACTGTAGTAATCACATACTACTAAAATGAAGCGATATCCTTTTACACTTCGTGGTAGAGGACTGATTGTGTCAGTGCTGACTAGTTGGAATGGTCTGAAAACTCCAGGTCGCGTGCCCTTCAAACCAGGGGTACGTTTTTAGTCAACTTTGTGCTCCGTGCCCACAACACAGCAATTAACATGTGCCATTACATCCGCCTTCCGCCAATAAAAACGTGTACGCAACCGCTGGTACGTCTTAAAGATCCCTGGATGCCCAGAAGTCAGTGGTTCATGCACAATCTTTGAGATATCTCCACATAGATCTCGAGGAATTACACGCTTCCACAATTCGTGTTCATCAATCAAGTCGGGAGCTTTGGGACGGACATATTTAAATAAAATACCGTCTTGGATTCTCCAACAAGCGAATTTCCTCGGCTGAGCTTCCATACGCTGCCGAATTTTATTGTACCATGGATCGTGAACATTCTGAATCTGGACAGGCGCGACAGAAGTTGCGCTTATTACGGGTACGGATCGAGATAGACAGGTACGACATGTTCTTTTCCTTTTCTGTGCACAATCGTGAAATTATATTGTTGTAGCTTCACGCTCCAATGACACAACCTTCCCGATGGATCAGTTAGATTGTTTAGCCAAATCAGGGAATGATGGTCCGTCACTACTGTGAACTGTAAGTACGGACGCAATTTGTCTAGAGCCCTAACTACCGCTAGACATTCTCGATCGGTCGTGGAATAATTCCGCTCATTTTTATTTAGTGACCTACTCAAAAATGAAATAACCCGCTCACTGAGATAGAACGGCTCCTAAGCCGAACCCACTAGCATCAATTTGCACTACAAATGGCCTCGAGAAATCGGGGCAAGTGAGGACACAAGACACTCTTTCAGCTTCTGAAACGCCTCCTCACACTCATCGGTCCATTTCCAGGTACTTTTCTTCTTTAACAAGTTCGTAATTGGCGAGCTAATCGTAGCGAAGTCTTGCACAAACCGTCTGTACCACGATGCCATTCCGAGAAAACTTCTGACATCCGTAACGTACTTGGGTACTGGAATGTTCAAGATGGCATTAACTTTTTCTGGATCAACCTTGAGCCCTTGCTTGTCGGTAAGACGCTGCCATGTTGCCGGTGCGTTCGTTAACCTAAATGGCATGCGTCTAAATTGGTATAGTCCACGTCCTAGAATAGTGTATTCTTTACTGCCCATATCCATCGGTATCTGCCAGTAGGCAGATTTTATGTCTAGCGAACTGAGATACTTTACACCACGCAAACGATCTAATATTCCAGAAACATAAGGAATCTGGTAAGCGTCTTTTAGTCACTTTATTAAGGTCCACCATCATTTTTTGGCACCATTAGAATTGCAGAGGACAACAGACTAGAGGAATGTGCAATTATATTTTCCTCCAACAATTCATCTGAATCAGCATCGATTCGTTGTTGCATTACCGGTGACACCTGATAATATCGTTGCTTAATGGGTTCACAATCCGATATAATAATTTTGTGTTGGACTAGCGAGGTACAACCAATTCCTTCTTCCATTTTTCCCCAATTAAGAGTCAATTTTTTTTGTAGATTGTCCTGCTGCTCGTGTGTTAAGTGTGAGAGGTTACCTTGCAGACCATCAACCGAACCCACAGTTGTAAAATTCCAGGCGTCTTTCCGGAGATCAGGAACGATCCCATCACACACCAAAAGTCCATGCCCAAAATTATTGATGTGGTTATTTCTGGCACAACTAAGAATTTTATGAGTCTAAATTGATCTAACAAACGAACCGGTAAATTAACAGATCCCAGGCATTTACATTCCTTTTCGTCAGCTACAGAACATACAGCACAGACGCATCTGATTCATTCAAATTAACATTCATTCTCCTTATCATATCCCAACCATCCTTTCCTAATATCGATCTCGTGGCTCCTGAATCGAGCAATCCTAAAAATTTACATTCAAAAATAGAAATCTGAAGATAAGGTCGTTGATCACTATCTAAATGGTAAATAATGAAATCGATAACCGCCAGATTTTTCTCGTACACTACGTTCTTGGCCGAAAAAGGTACAGCAGAAGACGTCGCACGACCACTTAACGTCCCCGCCTTGCGTTTCCCGCACATCTAGGGCAATTATGTTTTGTTAATCCCGGTTTTCCACATTTGAAACAATGTTGAGATGGTGGTTGGGAACAATCTCGCGCATGGTGGCTTGCAACGTAACAATTCCAACAAGGAAGTACACGATTAGCGCTCGAGGGCACCGCCATAGGCGTAGGTGCGTCAATAGAATGAACAGGGGTGGTTCGAACACGCTTTTGGTACGTTATGTCAGACTCGAGGAGATGCTTTTTGTTACTGGGTGGTGGTCGGTAGTTTTCAGCCATTAATTGATTTGCTTCAAGGTGTTTTCATTGAGCTACTAACTTTTCCACCGTTTAAAACCTTCCTTCGACAATCCCCTTATTAGGTAGGGAAGAAGATTTCGCCGAAGAATTCTTAATTTCTCTTCTTCAGAATTTAATCTACGTTCGAATCGCCCTATTCGACGGAACAGGCTGATTGCGCGGTACGTTGAAATGACGACTAAAATCGCGCCGCGTTTGCACCAAACTTTCGCCACTGAAATATTACGCTTTAACTGCGTAGCCACGCTGTTCATCCATCCAACGATCCATTGTAAACTAAATGGTAGACCACGTTGATAATGTTGAGTCGGCTATCTTCCTCCCCACCACCTCCCTATGACCTCTAAGCCACACATCAAATCTTTCCACCTGACTGGCGAACCCTGTATATATTATATCATGTGTATATCAGAATTTTATAGTTATGTATTTTAAAAGACAGACTATAAATGTATGATAAAATAAAATGACCAAGAAATGCCTCGATCAATTTCCACACGAATTGAAACGAAAATGAAATGGCGCCGGCGATGTATTATTTATTTTTATGACTCAAGCGGTATTACAATCTTAGCCTAGTCACCTAGAATATTCAATTATGAAAGTAAAGATGAAAAACGAACACTATAAATAAGTTGTAGTTTACTTGAGGAGTTAAAGTATTAATGATATAAGTAAATTCTCAGGTGACTTGGTCCGCAGGACACATATTAATGTATGTTGTTACATTTACAATTACAACAAAAACTGGTTCGGATTGCTAACTATTGGTGTTCTACATACAGGGCACCTTGTTTCCGGACTATCATCAAACCTATTACGCCGTACTCGGAATCTCTGTACACATTCATCGCACAGTACAAAATGGCGACAGTCTAAAAGCACGTGTGACCTAGAGTTTGCAACGCACAGCAAGCATGTCTGAGGTTCAAAGTGGAGAGGTTAAATAGGTGGAAGCAAGGCTACAGAGGGCTTAATGGCTGCAGCTGGAGGTACGACAGTAGGAGGTTAAATGGCTGGGGCATAAGTTTCAGCAGCAAGAGGTACAACAAAACTGACAGCAGGAGGTTCAACGGCTGGGACATAACTTTCAGCAACAAGAGGTGCAACAAAAATGATAGCAGGAGGTTGGGGCAGGAGGTTGGGGCAGGAGGTTCAGCAGCAAGATGTGCATCAACAAGGACAGCAGGATGTACTGTCGGTTGGATTCGACTTTTATTTATTTGTGATCAGTGGTAGGTAAATCATACAGTACTAAAATAATAACTATTTGCTTTTATTTACATAATACAAAGATCTATATTACAATTGAATTGCATGTGTTTGATAAGTTATTTATTGCCTTGGATGGAGTATGCCGTCTGGACCACTTTCAGCCGTGGATCCAGGAGATGGATCCTGCTGCGATCCACCAAGTGATACGCCTTGGCGGGTACCTCAACCCTATGAAGGTGAAACTCAGGTGCGGCCGGAGATGGCGTCGGCACGGGTCTGTGAAAGACCCTTGGTCGCGTCTTCCTGGGCGAGAGGGGCCGCTGTCGTCCACTCTTCTCCGGAGATGCCTGCCGGGTTGCTGAGCCGGAAGACCTTATAGGCGAAGGAGGTAACGGCGAAACTGGCCGGTTGGAGACTGCTACCCTAGAACAGTAACGCCGGGCCAGGAAAAAAAATAGTATTCCACGACATAGTTAACGAACCTATATAGTGTACGGTGAAATGCTTCCACACTATTATTGGTTCTATGGAATTGGCCATGAACAGTGATTTGTATGGGCAGCCATTGTCTCCGGAGGTATTGCACAAATCCGGCCATGTTTTCATTTATTTCATTGCCAAGTTCTTCTATTATATCAATGCCCTCTCGCAGCATATTGTGTAGCAAAAGTGGCAATATCATTGCTGCACGAATGATCTGTCGGCTGATGTTTCGCACAGCCTGTCGTTGCAGGTCCAGTTCTTGGGGCCTTTTTAAAAACTGCCCTAGCATAATTGAACCAGCAACCGCGTAGATTTATTCCAGGAAAAGTAGCTACTGCTGCACTTCTCATACCACTTTCATAATCTGCCATTACACTGCTGACCACCGTGTTTCCTATTTCTCGTCGCAAGTAATGGAAAACGGCAGTGTACTCTGACCGTATTGTGCACTCCGTCAAAGCGTATAATATTGGAAAAATCTAAAATAATAACTTGAGATAACCAAGATTGAAAATAGTATATTTTGCATTAAACTTATTTTTTAAAGAATTAAATTTAAAAAATAAAGTAAAAATATGTTCTCGTAAGAGAGATGAAATTGACTTTAATTTTGATCCGATTTGTTTGCTCATTTTTTAATTTAAAGATAAAAGGTAAGTCTAGACCATTTTTAATATTTTAAATATGTATTTGTTTTTTAACTCCAAAGTTGTAGAACTTTGAAGATGAAATATTAAACTAAAGTGAAATTTTAAAAAATTACACTAAGCTAGCATAAAATAAACTAATAAACTTTCATTTAAAAAAAATGTTTAAAATATTTAAAATTAAGTAGTGCTAATTTCAATCTCTCAACGAAACCCCTTTTGTAGTAGAAAGTGGCTAAATACGGTTCATTCAACAAATCAACCTATGTCGTCACAATGTGTACTAACAATGTTTATGACGATGTCGGTTCGCTAAATTTTTAATGAAATTATGGTAATTTTGTTGTGTTTTATCACCCTAATTTCTTAATGGATTGAAGTATCCACTGCCGGTTTCCGTTATAAGATATCCCACTTATTTTTCTCTAAGATACCCACCAAAAAGAGTGTCATTAATGTAAAAATACAAAATTGAAATATGATAAAGCAAATTTTAGTAATGAAAGACTCTATGTCAGTTTGCGTCATGATGAATAGGATGTATTATAAAAGTGCAATTGATTTTTAAATACTTAAACAAATTTAAAAATCAGTTGCACCTTTATTATACATCTATTCATGACAAAAAAAACTTTTTTACCATATCGTCATGCAGTAAGTGGACAGTAAATAACTGCAGTGCTCTGCCTGCTCTAGGCATTACTTTAAAAGTAGCGTCCATGTGTACATTCATATTGCTGGTGTTCCGTACAAAGTCAAAAATTGTATGAGAAACAAAAATTACAGCAATACTGCCGTCCTCACTGACAACATGCTGTTTAAAAAAAGCGTTATTATGGGGGCTTAAATCCCTGCCATACCGTTCAAACCGTCTGAAATAAAACATAAGATTAATTTATCGTTGCTATAAATCGTACAAGTTTGTGGTTAAAACTCGAATATAATATTATTAAAAACATGAAAAATCTTAACTAAGAACTACTATCGGATTCATAATTATTATAGGCAGTTGGATTTAAAGATGAATAACTTGTTCAAAAATAATACATAAAAATTAATCAAAAATTTATTCTAAAGTATGCACATTTCTACGTTATTATATACTTAAAGTTTCAATTTTTTAAATGTATTTGTGTAGAAATAACAACAATTTATAGCAAATATGAGCCATGATTTTCACACATTTTTAGAAAATATTAACTTCAATGTAGTCATGAGCTTTGTTAAAGTAAATTTTCTTAAATGTTTATATTATTTTGTTTATAATAATCAAATAATCTATTCGGACGAGGCAGCTCACATAATTGTGATCGAATTTCACTAAGGTAAGTTCATTCGATCGTTCAATTATATTTCACTGCCTCGTCCTCTAGATCACTTGTAGATGTTTAAAGATAACCAAGGTGGATTGTTAGAAACTAGTTTACAAATACCCCTGGTTTATTAACGAACAAATATAATACAAAGTTTTATTCATTTAAAATAAAGGCGGCGAATTCCTGTCTTTTACATAAAGATTTATTGTAAAAGTTTGCAAACGTCGCTGATTTTTCTGTCCATCCTGCCGTTGCTCGAATTGTTTCAATATTCGCGCCTCGGCGCCAGGCTGCAGAGGTAGAAGCGTGTCTCGTACTATGAGCGGAATATTTTGCTATATTTACTCCACCATGTTTTAAGGTGTCCTTAATCCATCTAACAATAGACTGCGTGGTTGCTGCTCGATGAGGCTTCCTAAAGGTTACCAGAAGATATTCTTCATTATTTGGACGTAAGTTCTTAGTAACTTTAATATATGTTTTTAAAGCATTTGCTGTACACAGTTCCGGCTTCTCCTTGAATATAGGAATTGTAAGTACTGGTTGTTTGTAATTTCATCATCAGTATTTGAATAGTGTCTGTTTCCTCTTGTACATTCTTTATCTTTATTTTGGACAAAGTTTGCACCCGTTGTACTTCTTTGTCAACTTTTCTAGTGATAACCTGTTATTGGGGAACCATTCTGATAGAAGATTTAAAACTGGTTGCGGGTCCCAAATCACGTCATATTTTTGCTGCTGGGGTTTGATTGCAGACAAACCTTTGAAGAATCGCTTCATGGTTTGCTCCCTCTGTTGGTCAGTATTGATTATTAAAGACAGGGCTGCTCTACACGTATTCATTCTACTATATGATTTCGTCTTTGTGTTAACTTCATTTAAAAATTGAAGAATATCTGTTGTTGATGGATTAAACATAGGTAAAACATTCCCCGCACAGAACTTCCACCAGAGCTTGATATAAGTTTCATATTGTCTTGTTGTTCCTTATGTGATCGAAGCCATCATTATCGGAATTGACACTTTGGGAATTCCTCTTGCTGCAAACGCTTGTTTGATAATTTGTCTGCCACCAGGATAAGTGTTCTCTCCAATGGATGGCTTCGGCTGAAAGGAAAAGATAATAAGTCTTTGTCGGGTCCAAAATAGATTAATTTCGAAACTAAGTGTTTCCTAAATAATGGGAACCAAGCTTGGGTTAGCCAATAAGGCACTACCATGACTCCCTCCGCTTCGTCTGTAATGACTTTCTGTTGCGGCGTTGCCTCGGTCGTTCCACGTGGCAGAAGTCTACGCGGCGGGGCACCTTCTGGACGGTGGAGGAGTTTTGAAACTAAAGCAGTGATACTGTGCAGTGACGGACGGTACGATGCGAGCGGTACGGTCCGGTACGGTGACAGGTCGGTAACGGTGACGGTAACGGTGACGGTAACGGAGACGATAACGGTGGCGGTGGCCTGGTGGCTTGGAAAGACTCGAGACCCAGGACGCACGGCAGGCTCAGAAAGACGCAAGCCTTGGTGACGATGACGGTAACGGTGGCCTGGTGGCTTGGAAAGACTAGAGCCCCAGGACACACGGCAGGCTTAGAAAGACGCAAGCCTTGGTGACGGTGACGGTAACGGTGGCGGTGGCCTGGTGGTTTGAAAAGACTCGAGCCCCAGGACGCACGGCAGGCTCAGAAAGACGCAAGCCTCGTTGAAGGTGTCACTTACCTCGCTGTATGTTTCTCGCAGTAAAACGCTGACGGTGATTCTCCTGGCAAGACTCAGGAGCGGTTGAGAGCACTTGGCACGACTCAAGAGCTCTCTCGACTAAGCCGAGTTGTCCGGCTTATATACCCGTAGCTCGCCCATAAGGCCAATGTAAAATCAAAAACTCCACTAGATTTACTTATTCATTTTGATAAGTATTTCTTTTTAAATTGTTAGTTTTAAATAGAGGCAAAACTAGATTTATTTGGCTATACAATCTAAATTAGATATCAAAATTCTTTTTGTGCGATTCTGCGATTTGAGTGCCTTGTCCAGACTTGAGAGTTCTTTGTGGAAGAAGGTACCCCAATACTTAGTATTTTATAAAGCGGGCCGAGATTGTAGATTTCCGGCATCGCACCTTCCACAACATCTGTTCTTTTGGTGAGTTTTGTATGCTTTAGCTCTGACTGTTTCAAATTAATTGGAAGTGCCTTCAGCACCTATAGTGGATTAGTTTTAAATTTCAAATTCCGCTTTAGCAGGTGTTTTAAAATGTTCTATTCCGACAATACAACTAAACCCAGCTGCCCTCCAATCTGGATCGCAGGCGGGTTATTATTGTGGTTCTTGTAGTCGGCTAGCATCGTGGATAGGTTCCAGCCTACGGGCCCTCATTTACGTTTGCTAGGCGGGAGGATAATTTTCCTGGTGATTCATTGTGCTTGTTATTGCTCACAAAACTTTCTTTTTCCTTCTTTCTGTTTTATTTCTGATTTAGTTTACTCTCAGACTCTCTTCTGTTTTATTTTGATTCCATCTTATATGACGTGAGCCGTCCATGTTACAGCCTTGTGTTAACGCAAGTTGGTTAATCAGAAGTGATACAGCTTGTGTTAGCACAGTCTGGTTAATCAGGAGAGACAGTTGCCTGATACGTCTCTTGGTTTTTCTCTCTTTGTGTATGAAATGGTTGCCTGCGATTGTAGCAAAGAAATTGCGAGCGTTCCTACCCCCGCCACAAACAACTACACTGTTAAGTTGCTCGTATGGCCCCACCGCCCCTCGATGTCCGATGCCCTGACTGTCCACGTTTATGGCCGTCTCTACAGAGCCTTAACCAACATCGCAGACATGCGCATATTGTGGAATATAATGCGGACGACGAGGCAGTCGCGGCCGGGGCCCGCCTCCCGTGAACAGCCGCCGAGGAAGCTAAGTTAGCCAAGATTTGAGCTTGAGTTCCGTCTGCATCCACCTCGGAAGAACTTGTGGCTCTCGGCGAAGCGATATGGCGCATAGCCGATTCCATCAAAAAGAGAAGGCAACTAAAATCTTAAACTATCCTGGCCTCACTGGAGACAGAAGCGAATAACATCCCTGAAAGTCTGATTGATACTGGCGAGCGGAGGATCTCGGGCAAGGTATGGACGAGCGGTGATGAGGAGGAGCTCGCTCGTGCCGAGCTCGACCTCCGATTCAACAGTTTTCTGGTAAACCGCATGAATACGGAATTATCCCGGATCACAGGCCGGACGGAAGACTCAATTAAGAAACGACGCCAGCTAGCGTCTTATAAATCTAAAATTGCGGCGTTGGACAACGAGTTTGACTCTTCTTCCCTTTCTTCTGGGCGAGTGCTGAAGAGCGGCCGTGATTCCGATACGTCCGACGATGAGCAGTTTTTTGATTGCGTAGTTGACACCTCTGTCTTTTCACACACGTTATACTCTGAATCCGTGGCTGGTGATGCAGTTCCCGCATCTTCCTCAAGCCTATGTGATGTTAATGTCGGGTATCTCCACAGAGCATGATCGTGCGAGGAGATGTTCCATAGACCTCTCAACCCAGTCTATTAATGTCCCTGATCCCGTAGAAGAGTATCTTCGGACGTTAGTTATAGACGGCCCTGCGAGAAGCCTGGGTCTTGGAAACCAGCCAGGTGGAGCCGTTGACAGCCAAGATGGCCAAGTTGTTCCCCCGAAGCCCGGTCAAGGTCGACAGCGACGAGGACAGCCTCTACCAGGCAGCCAAGACAGAGAAAGCCCAGGTCCTCCTCGTCACGGTCGTCCCAAGGCCGACTCCACAGCTCGTCACGGTCGTCCCGAGGCCAACTCCCGAGCCCGTCACGGTCGTCCCAAGGCCGACTCCACAGCTCGCCACGGTCGTCCCGAGGCCAACTCCCAAGCCCGTCACGGTTGTCCCAAGGCCGACTCCACACCTCGTCACGATCGTCCCGAGGCCAGTCCGCCGCCCACTGCAGCAGCTTATCCAGGTTCTGCTATGGCCACTTCCGAGGCCATCCCAGCACCAAGTCCCGTGCCGGCACTGCGGCACACTTTGGTCGCCGACCCGATGTTACCAGCCGCAAGCCCGGCAACAGAATCACGCGCCAACCGAGAGCGCATTATAAACTACTTGCGCCAGCGACGCCCGGGCCACTTCCCAGCAAACAAGGTCCCGGTATAAGGGGCAGTGGTACACGGTTCCCCCGGTGTAAGGGCAAGTAGGAAGACATCCCCCTCCCCCGCAAGTGCAAGTGACACAATTTCCTCTCCTCCGCCCCCAATGCAAGTGACACGATTTATTAACCCAAAACAAGTGCTGCGATGCCCTCACCTGAAAAAAAAATACCAGTGAGTGAAAATCATTAGTTTTAGATATTAGTTTTATTTCCTTAATTAGTTTTACCTCCTAGTTCGTAATGTTGTTCTCTATTTATTTATTTATTTATTTAATTTTAATCCATATGTGTTGGCCTTTAGTTTTTTTTATAAAGCTCCATTTTTTTTGACGCAGAAAGAGTGAATTTTCGTTACTATAAAATTATCTAAAATACTCCTCATCTGTTTGTAAAGAATATACTTGCTATTGTCATGTCCATTTGAAGATATAGATTTCGTTTATACTTCGCATTTTAGTATGTCAGTAGGCTCTATGATCTGAAAATTGTTATAAAAGTTGAGCTGAGAATTGACTCAGACCATAACGTACCTATAAAACTGTGATGAAATCCAACTAGAGGGTTGGATTCATTATTGTTAAAAATGAAATAATTCGTGTTAACGAATGTATCTTGAACATTAATTTTTGTCCGGGTTGCAGTATTGGATTCCTTAGACATTTTTATGTGAGATACATTCTACTACTTTTTGAATGGCCTCTAATAATGCGAAATTTAATTATTTTCTCCGAGAGAAAATTGTAATTTTTTGTGTTTTATTAGAGACCTTTAAAAAAATAGTATCTTACATAAAAATATCTGAGGAATCCAATGCCGCAAACTGGAAGTCGATATCTTTATCCGTTCAGAAACTGAAATCGATTAAACACAAGAAACTATAAGAATTATAAAATTTTATAATTTTCTCTTGGAGAAAATTATTAAATTTCGGCTTATAAAAGGCCCTTCAAAAAATAGTACAATATCTTATATAAAAATGCCCGAGGAATCCAATTCCGCAAACCGGAAGTCGATATCTTTATCCGATCAGAAAATAGAATAATTTTAAAATTTAATTATTTTCTCTTGGAGCAAATCATTAAATTTCAGCTTATCAAAGACACTTTAAAAAAATTAATTTCATGTTTTTTTATTCTTATTTTTCCCATCAAGTGGCACTTTCGCTTTCACGACCCTAGCCGAGTACACCTACAGGTAGGTGTCTAATTTTGTGATATAATTATAATAATTATAATATGTTAAATACATATATCATGATACAATATGTATATAGTAGTAAAAAAATGTATTTGACAAATTATATGTTTTTTATATTGTAGTCGAATATTATTTATTATTATCAATTAACATACTATATTTATAAATTTATTATGTAAAATTCATGGTACCTACTTTTTTAACTGTATTTAACAAAATATAATAAAATATATTTGTATGTCGAATTATATTCGGTAATGTTTGTTAAATTATCTTAGAAAAATTTCGATTTGAAAAATATTAATATTAAAAAAATATTATGACAAATAAAATATAAATTACAAAAATTTTATGATACACAATAGCGGTAACCGAACCATCGGTAACCGCTATTTTACAATTTTACATTCAATATTATGTTAACGTTAAATTTGACCTGGTATGTATATTGGGTGTTAAGTAATTTTCTGTGGCTATGTAAACAGTATAAAAATGAAAACTAAAAATATTAATAATGCATAATTTTGGTGATGCAAATCAATAAATAAAACTGTTATAAAGGCTTGAGAGGGCAAGTAAAAAATTACTGAATGAGAAGAATTTTCATTTATGAAATTCCCCTTATTCTTGTAGTCCAGTAATAATAATGAAGATATGTACCGACGTGGCAACATCTACAACGACATGCAACACTGCCGTAATTTTTATATTTCAATTTGATCAGGTTTGTGTAATGTATTTTAGTTTTGTGTACTGCATATTTTTATATATTGTTGTACAAATATTTATTTATTAGTTACGTGAATAAATACTAAACCAGTCACACGCACATATTGCCTCTTCTTAATTTAATCTATTAATTAACATTTAATGTTACCCAATCAACGACGTAACATTATTGGTGACCCCGACGTTTAAACATCAACGTTACATTATTGGTGACCCCGACGTTCAAACAACAACGTAACATTATTGGTGACCCCAGACTAAGACCACGTTAATTTTTGTTTTGGTTTCAAAATTTCTATCATCGATTTGGATTTAAATAACTACGAGTTTGTTATACGGGCTTCTGAAGAACTACGAGGTGAATACTTATATTTCTAAATAACTACGAGTTGGATACTTCAAGACTTTCAATCATTGGATAAGATACATCCACTAAATTACTTTACGAAATTTCAACGCTACGAAGAGGATTATATATATATATATATATATATATATATATATATATATATATATATATATATATATATATATATATATATAGATTTAGTTGTTAAATAATTTAAGTATTTATATGACACAAATTTATTATTTTTTATTTTTTTATGTTGTTATTTACATTAACAATTCGAATAATATTTTTTTGTTTTTTATTAGGGAAAATCAATGTGGCGGTACAATACAATAACTACTTGATAATAGAAATAAAACATATTTAAAATGTAGGTACCGCTACATTCACTCCCCCCCTCAATAAATTGACAAAAACCATACAATAAAATAATAGAATAAAATACAATTCATTAACAAGCAGACATCTATTATTCGTGAAGAATCCTTTCCTGAAGATACTGGTTTTATACCAGTCTAAAATATCTATGTGTAGGCTGGTTTCAATCTGTCAATCGATACAGTTTCTAATGTATTATTAATTTTAATAATAAAATATTTAGCAAAACGTTTACATACTTCAAAAGGACCATCGTAATTTTGTTGTAAAGGTTTTTTTATTGCATCATGTCTAACAAAAACATATTTAGTTTTAAATAAATCTGGATGTAGGTAAGATTTTCTGTTATTAAACTTTGGTGGTTGTGCCTTTAAATTTTTCATGTAATTTTTTAATTTATTCAAATAAACTGAAGTATCATACTCTTTGATAAAATTATTTTTTATTAATAGTTCTCCAGGTAGTTGTAAAATTGTTCCATAAACTAATTCGGCTGAACTGCATTTAATAGACTCTTTATACGCAGCACGTATACCAAGTAATATTAATGGTAAATTATCAAACCAGTCATTTGCATTAATACATGTTTTTAAACTAGTTGTCGATGAAACCGTTCTATTAATCCATTCGCTATTGGGTGATAGGAAGTTGTTCGAATTCTGTGGGAACCTAATAATTTTAATAGATTATTGAAAAGAGATGACTCGAATTGAGCTCCGCGATCAGTATATATATATATATATATATATATATATTATATATATATATATATATATATATATATATATATAAGTTATATTATTGAAAAAATGCAACATAGATAAAATTATGCTGTGTCGCATGTTTCTCCCCGTGAGAAACATGCTCTACTGTAATTAGATTCCTAAATCTCGTAGATAATAAGTTTTCTTGTAAATTAGAATAGATAGAATAAGTTAGTCAGTAGTTAAGCTTTGTGGAAGCAACATATCTTGTAGTTGACAAATAAAATTCTTTTTTAAAAAGTAATTTTATAAAGATCGATCGTTAATTTATATATACAGGGTGTTCATTTTAAGTGGCGCACCATTGCTAACTCGAGAAGTATAAGAGCTACGAAGTTGGTTAAATTAGCAAACAATTTCTATTTTATATGACTACTTTAATGAACTAAACAAAAAAAAAATTAGACCAGTGGTTCTCAAACTACGGGGTGCAACTTTCTTATTTCAAATGGGGACTTATTTTTTTATTCGCTTATTCGATTCAGTATTTTTTTCTTAATTTAACGAGATATTAGTTTCATACCCTTGCATAACAAAAACATGAGAAAAAATTATGATAATTCAATTAAAATCTGTTGTTGCAAGAGTGCTGTGGAAGAAAACAATTGAACATTTTGTTTCATATTAATTGTTAGTGAAAAAGATTCTAGTATAACCGTTATACTACACTGATGAGAACAAATAAGGTCGAAACACGTGCCGTTACCGCCACCCGCCATTTTTTTCCTTAGCATTTTTCTCATGTTTTTGTTATGCAAAAGTATGAAACTAATATCTCGTTGAATTCAGAAAAAAATATTGAATCGAATAAGCGAATAAAAAAATAGGTCCCTATTTGAAATAAGAAAGTTGCATCTCGTAGTTTGAGAACCACTGGTCTAAAAATTTTTTTGTTTCGTTCATTAAAGTAGTCATATAAAATAGAAATTGTTTGCTAATATAACCAACTTCGTAGCTCTTATACTTCTCGAGATAGCAATGGTGCGCCACTTAAAATGAACACCCTGTATATATATATATATATATATATATATATATATATATATATATATATATATATATATATATATATATATATATATATATATATATAAACAAAAATAGCAGTACCAAAATGAATCGATTTTTTATTATTGAAAATGAATTGGTATATTACATCCATTACCCAAACATTTGATGTAAGTACATAATTAATTTCGTATCTGAATTAATTGTACGTGTCTTAGTTAAGGGAATGTTCCAAGATACAAGAACATGTATGAGCTATAGATTTTCTCACTAAACTTTTAGTGTTATTAAATTCAATTTGTATTTCGTCTGTTATGATAGTGTCTGATCCTGTGCAAAATCTTAAAAATCTTTCTAACATATTTATATCCATCTTTTGAATAAACCTTTTAACAAATCTTACAATTTGCATTTCTTTTAAATATGTTTGATCATCTTCTGTTTTCTTAATAAAATTTAAAACATCTTTATTTGTGACTTTCTTCAAATCATAAATTAATATTAAATATATCATCGTATGGAAATGTATTCTGTAAAATATCTGCCCATGGATTTTTGTATCATTTCAGTGTGACCAATTCGTTAATAATTTTATCAATATTATCTTCCTATATAATTGTCTTGCATTGGTAATTTTCAAGCACCTCGTTAACTTCATTTAAATCAGCTATTGCAGGATCGTCTAAAGGTTTCTTGGTGACTATTAAATCATATGACCCTAAATACTGTAAAAATATTTCGGTAAGTTTAGATTTTATAGTTTTAAAAATTATTTGTTCCATAAAAGATCGTGTTAATTTAGATAAGCAATATTTAGTCTGATAATAGCCTTGCAATAAAATTTTTGCAATTGCCGTCCAAGTAATTATATCGAAATCTTGTCTCATAGCCGGTATTTTAGCGGTATTTCCTGCTTCGTAGAAGTGAATCCAGAATTCACATAGAGCATCTCTATAGGGACCTCCAACATCGTATGCCAATTCTTTTGTCCCATTTGGCAAAATCATTTCTACTTCTAATGCAATATTTAAATTGGCCAAAGGTTTAAATATAATTAAAAATTCATTAAATACATGTCCACGATGTACATGCAATGTTATTTTCATGTGCTCTGTATTTTCTATGACTTCAATATTGTAATATAGGCCATTAAGGTCAATATACTCTAAGTTAAACTGAGAATCATTTGTACTGGTACTACTCGTATATATTTCGACTTCTTGTTCAATCTGTATGTTAGGCAGTATCACAGATTCAACTTCCGTTTCTGATTCATGTGGTGATGATGATAACATAGATTGTTGCTTTATTTTCTTATCTAAAGCTTTTTTAGTGGATAAATAAAATGTCATAGTACTTACTTTTGTGATATTAAAAATATCTTCAACTGTAAGATCGTCATCAAATTCGTTAAGCTTAAAATCTAATAATGTACAATCATTGGATAATTCTTAGTCGTCTTCGTTTTGTGGGAAAAACAATTGTTTTGCTTTATTTAACAAATCAGATTTTTTCCACGTTTTTTGGCACATTTAATCTTCTAGAACCAACTCCATTTTTTCTGAGAACTTGAATATTATTACGTATCCAGCCAAATGCCAAATTCTAGTATTTTTTTCTTTGCGATACGGGAGTATCTCCTTTGCTTGTCCTTAGAAAGGTATAGTCAGGGGTTGATTCAACGATCTCCAACTGTTTTAATAAACTTTTTTAAATCAGCATCATCCATCTTGGTAATCCATCCACTTGTAGAAGTATACTAATTAAAATATTTTTTGTAAGTAAGTGTTTACAAATCTGCTGTAGCCATCACAGTACTTCTCTGACCGGTGTCAAAGTGACAAACGTCAATGTCAAAGTGAAAGCTGTCAATGTCAAAGTGACAGTAATCACTGAGTGACGTTTATAATTCGAGATTTTAATTCCATTTAAGTAGTAATAGGGGTTTTTATAGCCAGACGTCCTGTGAGTGCGAGAGAGACAATACAATTAACGTATGCCTGCGACAAGGATGCTATCCCTCGCGTAAGACGAGGACATCTGCTCCTCACTTAAAAAAACATAGCGGCGCCCGTGCCTTGGCGTATATTAATTAACGATATTGTACAGAGTAATTATAATTGAGGGGGGTGGTGGGATGAAGAGAATACATGTGAACTAATGAATAGTGAAACAAAAATCATGTTAATAGTGAAACATACAAATTATCTTTAACAGTTCGCTGGCACTAGAGACTGATTTATAACGAGTTGTGTGTTATTGTTTTTCGTCTGGTGATACTACGTCGTGATACTTAGTGTGCATATTCAAGATATTAAGATGTATCTAATTAATGAGGTTTGTAGATTTAACATATGAAATTTGATGCTCTAAACGAGATGTAATAAGTGAATTAGGAATAATGAATGAATAAATAAAATTAATTATCATACCTTATAGATTTTTATTTTTCAACAATTTACAAACACAGAAGATAATTACAATACTAACTTATGACTAACTTATTTTTAACTAATACAAATAAAGTTATATATTTTTTTGGCAAATAATTTGTACGTATCTCATGGGCCTATTTTCTCTCTCATCTTAACGAAACAGATTCATGTTAGTTGTTGCCGATATCTTTACAAAATTTGTTTTTTATTTCCATTTTCGTTTGCTACTAGCTCAGCCATTGTACGTCATCTCGAAGAGGACATGTTTTTAATGTTCGGGGTTCCACAGTTTGTCATTTGCGATAATGGTAAACAATATATTAGTAAATCGTTTCGAAAAATGGTTGCAAGTTATGACAGTAAAATTATCTTTGATGCAAATTATCACCCTCAAGCTAATCCGACCGAGCGCATAAATAGAGTCATCAAAACAATGATCGCTTCATATGTGAATAAAAATTAAAGGAAATGGGATGTCAATTTAGCTAAATTTGGTTGTGCTATTCGTACTTGTGTTCATGAAGTTTTGTCCTGTGTTTGTAAATTTCGAAAGGGAAATTTTTTATCGGAAAAACAATATCGTGTTAATGCACCAAAGAATAACGATAATGTAGCGCTAGCAGTGTTGTATAAAATACTTCAAAAATGGTATTTCAAATACAAAATACAAAATATTACACATAAGTATTTCAAATATTTGACAAAATACAATATATTTTTTTGTATTTCAAATATACCAGTATTTCAAATACTTTAAAAGTATTTCAAATACAAAATACTGAATAATAAAAGAAACTGAATAATATGAACATAATAATAATTTTTTATTTATAAAAGAAAAAAAATCATTTATGGTAAATGGTTGTGTTAAGGTGCGCACACACAGTGTGTCTTATCCTGCACACGCCGTGTAAACCCAACTTTAGAGGCCAACGCCAACACGTAACACGCAAAAATATTTCAAATACAAATGTATATGAAATACAAAAGGTATTTCAAATTGAAATTGTAGGTATTTCAAATAGAAATTGTAGGTATTTCAAATAGAAATTGTATTTCAAATATTCAAAAATAGTATTTTGTGCAAAAATCAGTATTTTAGTGAATTAAAATAGAAAATACTTTTGAAAAGTATTTGAAATAAAAATACAAAATACTTTTTTTTCTTTTTATTTGAAATATGACGTTAAAATACTTAATCTATTTGAAATACCTATTTCAAATACAAATATTTCAAATACTATACAACACTGAGCGCTAGGAATAGAAAATCGTGAAAAATGGGCGGAACACTTGTCATTATTACCGAAATACTTTAATACCGTGCAGAATAAATTAAATAATGCATATGAGAAGAGCGCAGCTCGATACAATTTGCGACACCGCCCTGTGGAATTGGAAGATAGTGTGGAAGCGGAATTTTACACTCTCTGATGCAACAAAATATTACTCGGCTAAATTAGGGCCAAAATATATTCAATGTAAAGTTTTAAAGGTTTCACCGAACGTTTATGAGCTTCAAAGGGTTGAAGATAACAAAAATATTGGAAATTGGCATGTAAAAGACATTAAGACAGTCGCGGAGTAAATTAAGATTAGTTGAAGAAGTGGAAATACAAACTTGCAAAAAATTATAAATAAAACACGAAAGAAGTCAAGGACAGCACAGCTGATATGAATATACCAGCTACAAGTAATGGATTTCAATTTCCAAAATGCGGAATTCATTTTGAAAACGTATTTATGGTCAAAATGAGATTGATACCTCTCTTTCCGTGGCACCAAAAAAAGATTGGTTGTTTGTTGGTAGACTAATTGAAAACACAACAGAATGATAACAGATCTAATGCCAATTGTGAATTTATATGCAAAAAACTGGAAAGTAAAGGACAAATAAAAACCCACTGGAAATTCAAGAGGAAATAAACTACCACATTCTGGCCAAAGGGAATAGAATTTCGACGTTTTAATTTTTTCCGCATCGAGCCTACAGCCAAAAGAAAGATTGACAGTAGGCCTTTTCCAATCCACAACAAACAAACAAAATATCAGCATGTATTATCAAAATGTGCGTGGTCTGCGAACTAAATTTAAAGACTTATAATGTACAATGTACTTAACGAAAATTATGATGTCATTGCAGTCACAGAAAGTTGGCTTAACCCGAATTTCTATGACAATGAATTATGTGATATGCGCTACAGTTTCTTCGGAAAAGACAGAGATGCAACCAGAACAAATAAAGAACGAGGTGGAGGTGTTTCATAGCAATCAAATATATATATATATA
Source organism: Agonum fuliginosum (assembly GCA_947534325.1). NCBI lineage: Eukaryota > Metazoa > Arthropoda > Insecta > Coleoptera > Carabidae > Agonum > Agonum fuliginosum. Next base: position 8,394,201 of record OX384044.1, read on the forward strand.
TATATATATATATATATATATATATATATATATATATATATATATATATATATATATACTGGTCAAAATAAGTTCCTTACTCTTGTTAAAAGAAGAGGTAATTTTGGACTTTCAGACTGAAATTCCAAATTAAGTCTATTAACTATATCTAAAATATAAGACAAAAATTTAAAATATATCTTATATATAGGATTTTTTTAAAGACTCAAGAATAGTCTGGTTTGAATGAAGATTATCTTCAAAACATTCACTGGTGAAGAAAAGGACGAGAGCATTCCAATTTTCTAAAACTCGGTCTATGGCTTGCTGAAATATAAAATATATAGGCGAAAAAAGTTGAATGTAGATGGCAGCACAGACGTGTACAAAATGGCTACGAGTGAAGGGTAAAAATTCATTGTATGCATTGTTTTCTACGGAAATGAAAGTGTTATATTAAATTAAATACTATCCGCTTGATGTTTTAATTAAACTTGGGTGCAATATAGAACTAATTGAGACTTATAAATGTAAAAATGAAGGAAGTGAACATAGATTTAGCATACATATTTGAATTTACCAACTCTCAAAAATCTCTACGAGAATGCGAAGCAGTTTGTAATACAGGTCATATTACGTTATGTGGCTTAAAACAAAACTCAGAATATGATGATTTTCTTCAACATAGTTTAATATATATTCAAGTATTTCTTTTACTTCAGTTTCAGTGTCTGATATGGTGGTGATTAATCTATAACATTCGGAACATTAAAATATTATACCTACATATTATTACCTAGTATATATTAGTATTTAAATAAAATTTACTTTTTCTCATTTCTTTTTGCAGCTCGAAGTGCTCTTGCGGCATGATTTTTTTCTTAATTCCGTGGATTCTGTGCTCTCACTCTCATGCGTTCGTTTTGTAATTTTTGTGATGGAACGGCATTCTTTTTTATGAACATTTTCTTTGTGTACTCTGATACTAAAATATAGTAACATTTATAATATCATAAATAAACATGATGTATTTATTATTTACCTGGGTAAAAATCTGTTGACTGAAAATGTTTGGAGCAAACCATCATACCTGTTATAGGTTTACCAATGCGTAATTTCTCTTTAAATATTGTGTTTGTAGGAAATCTGTGGATGTTACTTCCCTTGTCCTATAATTTGTACACTGAGGTACAGAACAGTATTGCTTATTTTTGTTTCTACCACTCATTCTATAACCGAGTTTGACCGTGTCTATGCTACAAACCACACTACGAACACTTCACTAATATTGTAGATCAGCTGTGATATACATTAAATAGTTCTGTATCAAACTAATATTTATTAATATTGAATATTATTAATTTTTTAAAAACAAAAATACCATCAAATTATTCTTCAATTTTAAAATAAATACAAATTATTTAACATACTCGCTTATGGCGTTTAGAGAAATACCCTACACTCTCAGCTTATTTTTCAGCCACTTTGATTTTTTTCGCCTATTATAGAAAATTATAAATATTTTAAATTTACTAAATATTTATACATACTTGAAGGGAGAGCCATCTAGTCTGACTCGGGTGTAGAAGCTTATGAGGTTTTAAACAAACATTAGAAACTCTTCTAGCTTTCCTATTCTTTTACTAATGTACGCAAAATAGTTGTACAAACTTCTAATAAAGTCCTCCAGACATCTAGGTAACTTTTTCGCAGCTGCTGACGAGCACAGATGACAAGAATGGCATATACAACCAAGTATAAAAATATTATGTAAAATTTCTTTAAACCTAGTCGCTACGCCACTAATATTTCCCATCATTACTGAGCAGTTATCTGCTGCCAGTCCAATTAAATTATTTATAGGTATATTAAGATCTTTTAAATATTTACAAATGGCCTTAAACAATTCTTCAGCAGACGACGACTTAACAAGTATCAATCCAAAGAAATGGTCTTCAAATTTATCTTCGTCGTGAAATCTTGCAACGATAGCTAAGGATTTGTTGACACTTACATCTGTCGTTTCGTCGATAATAATTGAAAATGTAATTGAAAATAATTTGTATGTTTAAGTTTTTCGGTTATTATAAATTTCTGCTCTTCGGCTAAACAATCTGATGTAATTGACGTTGCTTTAGTTCTAGCACAATGTATATTTTTCGCAATGTGCGAATCAAGGCATACTGATCTTAGTAGTTGAGGCAGATGATCCATTAAACTATATGGCAGATTGTGCTCATGTAAAAACATGGTTACTTTTAATTCCGCAGATTTCACTAGAGTATTATATTTCTCACGTTTTTCACTATTTAAGAGAGATGTAATAATGGGGGTATATTCAGATTTACAAAAAAAAAAATTATATGAAAATTCGTAGACTGATGGCGTTCCAGATGTGTAAATCCACTTTTTTCCTTCACTACCCAAGAAAATTTGTTTTTCCACTCGTCCTTAAATTTTCTGTAGTATGTTTTAGTTTTTACAGATATATTTTCTTTGTCTTCATTTTCATCACTGCTACTGCTACTGATATGTGAATCTGAAGTTACATCAGCAGTAGCAGTTTCTGTTAAATTTTCACTCTTGTTGTCGCTACTTTGAGTTTGTGTTCTTGTCGGTTCTACATCATGAACAATAGTAACAGTCTTGTTTATTTTCTTTCTAGTAATGAACCTAAAGATACATACTTTATGTCAGTTTAACAAATTTCATTTTAAAACAGAAGTCAATATTACCTGTCCATTTTATAATAATTATTATTATGACCACAATATATCTAAGTGTAACAGTGAAATAAACGTCAACGACGACAAATTTTTGGATGTTTATGTTTACTGTTTACCCACCACCTAACCTAATCAAAACAAAACATTACTGACAGTAGACTGATCATGCTCGCACACTTCACGCAGTGTCACGTGTTACCACCAGTTAGCGATGGCGCGCAATTTGAATTATATTTGAAAAGGAAATATTATAAAAAAATGTTTAAAATCGGATATTATTTTAAAAATGTAACTAATTTTTAAAAGGCGTAACAACGTACAAAAAAACAAAAACGTACCAAATTTGTTACAATTGTAACGAACTGGCAACACTGGTTGTGTGAATCCGAGCGAGAGTGTGTGCGGTATTAGGCACGTCCGTATAGTTAGCACCCCCACTTCAAAAAAATAAAAAAATTTAAATGCCATAATTTTGTGCTAATTATGTGCTAATTTTGTACTAACATTAAAAATTTTGTGCTAAATCCGAAACCGCGAAAACGGACGTCACTCTATTAGAGGTGCTAACTATACGTATAGTTGGCACCGCCCTACACTAAATTATCACAAAATGAAAAAAATGTTAGCCTATAATTATGTGCTAATTATGTGCTAATTTTGTACTAACATTAAAATTTTTGTGCTAAATCCGAAACCGCGAAAACAGAAGTCGCTCTATTGGAGGTGCTAACTATACGTATAGTTGGCACCGCCCTACACTAAATTATCACAAAATGAAAAAAATTGTTAGGCTATAATTATGTGCTAATTTTGTACTAACATTAAAAATTTTGTGCTAAATCCGAAACTCCTAAAACGGTAGTCGCTCTAATATGGAGGTGCTAACTAAGTATACGTAAGTAGTTAGCACCGTCTTACACTAAATAATCACAACATTAATAAATTATTAGCCTATAATTTTGTGAAAATTTTGTACTAACATTAAAAATTTTGTGCTAAATCTGAAACAGCTAAAAGGGTATAGTCGCTCTATGAAGGTGCTAACTATACGTATAGTTGGCACCGTGCTACACTAAATTATCACAACATGAAAAAATTATTTGTCTATAATTTCGTGTAATTATATGCAAATTTTGTACTAACATTTAAAATTTTGTGCTATTCGCGTTTTAGGAACAATAACATACATTTTTGTTTCTAGGATACTACATTTAGGTGCGTATTACCAGTTTACTAAACGAAATTCCTACCTTTTCACATTTCTACTATTTTAAATTAGATTTGATTAAAGGTTATAAAAGAGAGCACAATTTTTATTTTTACTTCTTCCCTCATATTTTATAAGAGAGGTATTGTGACGCGTTTTTGGTGGATAAGTACGTTTTAGGGTCCCTAGAGTAAGAATTTATCATTTTCGAAATGTGTGTGTGTTACAATTTTTTCGGGAACGATAACTCAAAAAATATCAAACATTAAAATTGAAAATTTTATATTTAGGTTTTAATACGGATCTTAATAACCTAATATAATTTTAGTTTCAATCAGTAAACCGGAAGTAATACTTTTTTTAAATATTTCGATAGATAATTAATTAAATATAATTTTTTTATTTTAAATGAAAGATTATGTTTTATAGATTTTTATGTATCTAGTAGGTACTTATCTTTTAATGTATATACTTATAATTTAGTATTTGGGTATGTTGTAGTCCATGATCGTTTAATAATTTTTGTTACTACGTAAAATTTGAATGATTATGACATGACAGTTACAATAATAAAATATCGTTTATATCTTCTTCTGCAGTTTAAATAAAATGACTACAACATATTTGTGAGTTGTAGTATTACCTACCTATAATATTACAATTTTTAATTAACAATTTTTTAACATGTTATTTTATTGTAATTTTGACACCTCCTCATAAACATGTAATGTTTCTATAGGAAATAAAGTATATTATAATATATTTGTAAAAGTAAAAAGAATAGAGTTCTGGTGAGAGGTCTTGTACTGGCCACATCCGATTGAACTTGAACCCAGGAATACTTTTTTGCAAATTATTATATTAACGGCTTATGTTTTGGTTTGGGTTACATATAATACAAAATATACAATATTTGCAGTTTTTTCTATAACTTTGGCAAGAAAATAATTACAAAAACTTAACAGCAGTAAAAATGAATGAATTTGAAATTTATTTAAGTTATGTTGTTTGTACAGTGTGTGTACAGTCCGTTATGTTAATCTTACTTTCAACGATAATTTTAATACACTGTTCCTATTACCTACTTACCTTGACGTTATTGTACCTGCTCTTCCAAAAGAATACAAAATCTGGGAATTTAAGTAATTTAAGAACAGTGACTAATTCTTTTGACTAGCACTCTCTTCAAATATTCCCAAGATTTAATTCACTCCAAAACATTTCTGTGTTTTATTTTGAGCACATAGGTACATGCTCCACTAATCATTGTATTTTGCATCTTTTGCTTTGGATTTTATAAGAGACAAAGTTTTCTGTAGATTTTCTTCAATAAAAGGGTAAGTCGATTACAATTACCAAAAAAATCTGCTGTGGCCAGCACAGTACTTCCCCAATTATAAGTTTTAATAACTTACTTTCGTAACGCCTTTAATTTTATGTTTCATACTCTGAATTATTAACAATAATTTATTTTCTAAATAGTATAATGTACAGATAAAAATTTTAAATACGATTTGTAGATGACAAAAATATAATCCATCATTTGAAATAGAAAATATTGTGATAAATTAATTATTTATCGAAATATTTACGCAAAGTACCTACTACGCCCGGTTTGAGGGTTGCTACAAAAATAACTGGATTCTTAAGATTTGTATTAAAATTTGGTTGTTAAATGTTTGATATTATTTGAGTTATCGTCCACAAAATATTGTAACACACACACAACCGCGCACAGACTTCATCTCGAAAATACTTTATTCGTATTCTATGGTTTGTAAAACGTACTTATTCACTAAAAACTCACACTCGAAAAACTCCTCTCAAAACTTCCCCTTATATAAAATATAATGCGGAAGGTAAAAACAACTGACCATAGTTTAAATGTTATTAATTCTCCGACTAAATTTTTTCTTCAAAGAACTTTTGATAATACACTTGAAGAAATTTGAATAATTGTTTGAGAAAAAATTGAATATCGCATAAATGTCATTTTTTACATTTTTACTAAACTTATCTCCCCTACATAAAAAGCTTTAATTTGATATCACACACGATAGTATTTTAATAAAAATAAAATAAGTTATGTTTATAAAGTTGGTACCACTGGTCGAATAAAAAAAATTGAATAATTTTTCGAGAAACAATTGAAAATCACATAAATGTCATTTTTACTAAACTTATCTCCCCGAGCGCTTTAAATTGACACCAAACTCGGTATAATTTGAATAATTTATAAAAAAAAAAAACAATTGATGATCGGTTAAATTTTATTTTAATTTTTGTACTAGAATTATTTTCCCGATAGCTTTAATTTGATACCACACACGATAGTATTTTGATAAAAATAAAAAAAGTTATGTTTATAAAGTTGGTAGGTACCACTGGTTAAATAAAAAAAATTGAATAATTTTTTGAGACACATAAATATCATTTTTTACATATTTACTAAACTTATCTCCCCGAGCGCTTTAAATTGACACCAAACTCGGTATAATTTGAATAATTTATTTTTAAAAAAAATTGACGATCGTTTATATGTTATTTTTGTTTTTCTACTAGAATTCTTTTCTCGAGAGCTTTAATTTGATACCACACACGATAGTATTTTGATAAAAATAAAAAAGTTATGTTTATAAAGTTGGTACCACTGGTTGAATAAAGCTCATTAACGAACTTGAAGTCAGAATTTGGGTCAAGATCTTAAATATAAAATTTCAGTCCAAAATTCCAACGCGTTTTTAAGTTATGCAACATCCAGACCGACAGACCCACAGACCGACAGACCGACTTTTTTTAAAATTATGTTTTTTGGGTTCAGTAGGGTCTAAAACGTGAAGATTCACCAAAATCTCGAACTGTCAAAAAATCACGATTACAATACTTCCCTCTATTACATAGGTCGGGGAAGTAATTATACACTATACATGAGAGACAGGCACATTGGTACAGTTCGGAAACTTATTATGTATTATTTTGATTTGAGGATTATTTCAGATACGTTTAAAAGCCTTCTTTATCCACATTTTAAAAATAATTGAATTATGTATAGGTACTGATATTAAATTTTTTATAGTGTTGCCATTTATGACCTATAAACAAATTTAAGATCTATTTATAAGCAATTAAAATGTAAACGAGTAAGTGCGGGCTCGGTATGAAGCTGATGCCGGCGAGCGTGGCACCTTCTCCCGACAAACGTAACACTGTAAGACGGACTATCGACTAATGTACATAACAATCTGAATTTGGTCACTATTATTAACAAAATTTTATGCAAACTAGTTGACTTTCTATAAAATATGTTTACGTAGTAAAAATTTATTTTAAATGTTTATTTAAATGAATCTGAAGTAATTACAGGTTTTTGATTAAAGTAGGTATTAAGGTTGCGTACGAATGAATATATTGAAGATATCTCCAAAAATAAACAATTTTAACAGCAGTGTTCTATAAAACGGCTTTACCAAATAATGTAATATTTTTTTGTCGAAAATTTTATTTTATTTATATTCGGGCATGAATATAAGATCAAGTCGCAAATTAATAATAAAAGAAAAGTTAGTTTAAATAAAACCACTTTTTTTTTCTTATAATACAAAAGTGTTTTTCTGAGTAATTATGAACATTTTAGTACTAAGAAATATGTCATGCCCTAGTTTACCTATATTGTAACTTGGCAGAATAAATTTTAACCTCCCGCCTTATATTCTATAAGGGGAGGTATTGTGACGGGTCGAGTGTGAGTTTTTAGTGGATAAGCACGTTTTAGGATCCATAGAATACGAATAAAGTATTTTCGAGATTTTCTGTGTCTGTGTGTATGTGCGTTAGGTCGTATGTGATATATTTTTTCGGGCTCTATAACTCAAAATGTTACAAACATTTAACAACCAACGTTATAATACAAATCTTAGGAACCCAGTTATTTGTAAATTTTTCTTTGTATGGTAGGTACTATTTAGGAATTAAATTATTGTTTATAATTTAGACATTTAGAGTGTCAAACAGTGACAGTGACAATAGTTAATATCTTCTTCTGCAGTTTACATAAAAAGACTAAAATATATTTGTGAATACCTATAGGCGATCTCGATTAAGATCGCAGCCCTATAGTGGTGACTTCAGATAGACATACGTACGAAACTTTGTAATACGAACACTGTGACAGACTGTGGTATTTGACTAATTTTCTGTATTTTTTAAATATTTCGATAATATTGATAACTATAACTAATTTAAAAATTGTCTCATTATAATTCATAGAATAAATTAATAGGATTTGGTGTAGGACGGTGCCAACTATACGTATAGTTAGCACCTCCATTGGAGCGACTACCGTTTTAGCGGTTTCGGATTTAGCACAAAATTTTTTATGGTAGTACAAAATTAGCACATAATTATAGGCTAACAATTTTTTCATTTTGTGATAATTTAGTGTAGGGCGGTGCCAACTATACGTATAGTTAGCACCTCCAATAAAGTGACGTCTGTTTTCGCGGTTTCGGATTTAGCACAAAATTTTTAATGATAGTACAAAATTAGCACATAATTAGCACAAAATTATGGCATTTTTATTTTTTTATTTTTCTGAAGTGGGGGTGCTAACTATACGGCCGTGTATTAGGCATGCCTCGCACTCAGTGTGCGCTGAGTGCGACGCTCCGCTCAGCTGGGCTGACTGTTCCCCCACCACCGCGCCGGCCCATTCGAGCTATATCGTCCGACCGGGTTGATGTGCAGCAGTCGAAAATACAAACTACAGAAAATAAAGCAGCAGAAATGACAAAAACTAGAAATTACAAACACCAGAACGTACTAACTACAGAATAGACAAACAACAGAACGTACAAATCTCGAAAGACATCTTCAAATACAAACAACCAAAAATACACACACTAGAAATTGCATACACCAGAACGTACAAACTACAGAAAATACTAACATCAGAACGTACAAATATCGAAAGACATCTTCAAATACAAACAACCAAAAATACACACACTAGAAATTACATACACCAGAACGTACAAACTACAGAAAATTCTAACATTAGAACGTACAATTCTCGAAAGATATCTTAAAATACAAACAACAAAATATACCCACACTAGAAATTGCAAACACCAGAACGTACAAACTGCAGAAAATACTGACATCAGAACGTACAAATCTAGAAAGCACATTTCACAGAAAGTAGTGGGGAATGAATGAGGATAGTCATGCTTGGGATAGTCAATGACACAAACACAATATAAAGAAACAATGCTTTTACTCTACAAAACTAGATGTCGCTAATTACTATAGTACAAAAAAAATTTATAAATACCAGACAGCTAACAAATTTGAAACTCTAATATGAGTTTAGGAATATAAACCATGTATTAAAAATGAGTTACGTACTAAACAATAAATATACTGAAATTTAATATATAGTACAATTATTATAACATCTTAAATTTAAAAATCATTCGAATAATTACCTACAAAACTCGGCTGCGGCTTATGGTATGTTAACTTTCATTCTCGTGAGAATTACGCGGTAGTATTTGCGGTTACAGTCAGAAGTAAATACGAAATGCTTAATATTATAATATTTTCAAGGGTGACAGGAGGGCACCCTTCATGTTCTAAGTAGGGGCATTCCAAAAAATCTGACGTGGCCGGCACAAGACCTCTCGCGGGCGGAATGTCGAATAGGGTAATGACTTAAAATGCGTGTTTTTTTTTAGAAGATGGTTTATTATGCTAAAATATGACCTAAAAAAGCAAAATTAGAGCGCGTAAAAGTGTTTTTAATAAGATTTTTTTAATATAATGAATTTTTTTGTTAACCTCAAAACGTCAAAATTTCTAAAAATTGAGTAAAAACAATAAAACTAGAAAATATTCTTGCCTAACATTTTTCTGACCTTAACCCCATCATACTCGAAGAGTATTTATAACAAGATTTTTTGAATAAAATGAAATTTTTGTATTGGCGAAAAAAATCAAAGTAGCTGACCTCTTGCGGCTAAAAAATAACTTACGAGTGTGGGATAGCGCTTGACATTTGTACATGTATTTATATGGGATTTATGTTGTACTTCTTGTGAAAAATTGATTTTGTGAGTTGTTGTGTGCAGTTATCCATTTTAAAGTGACAGTTTATGCATATCAGAATGACAACACTAATAAATTTGAAACAATATTTTGTAATAATGAGGTGCCTATTTCATTTAAAATGAAGTTGGAAGATATAAATCCTTCACAACGTCTTTTTCAATGATACCAGTATACGAATTCAAATTTGCTATCCCACACTCGACGCCAATTTGTGCTGCCACCTACATTTGGCTTTTTTCGCCTATATAAAACTCAAAATGGCAAAATTGTTAAAAACAATAAAACTAGAAAATATTCTTGCCTAACATTTTTCTGACCTTAAACCCATCATACTCGATGTTACCAATAATTGTAAAAAGTGCAAATATTGCATACCTAAATTATACTCATTTCCACACAACCCTTGAAGTAAGAGTACAGTATGTAGTGAGTTTTTTTTTTAAATGTGGTATCCCTAGTAGGCCTAATCCACAAAAAAAATTCATACCAGGCTGCCAAAGACATGAAACAATGTTTAAGTCAAAATATCCAAGAAAAACAAGTGGCAGCCTGTTTGCACTTAGACATGACATCTATTTTTTAGGTACAATTTTCGTTACATAAAAACGATTCAGAAATAGATGTCATGTCTAAGTGCAACAGGTCGTGGGTTCGAGTCCCACTGAAGAGCATGGACGTTGTGATTGTCAAACATTTAATTCGTATAAATATGTTTATCTAATACACAATGTTGCTGGCTGATAGGCACCGTAGCTAAAGCCATAGGGGTTTCCCCTTTTACTTAGTACATAAATTATAAATTAATTGTGTAATAATTACAACATGTAACTAAAATACAAACATTAGAGTTATGGCTGTTTTGATATCTGTACCCGCCAACGTTCCCATAATGGGACCACAAATTAAAACCGAGAGTATGTTACATAACTTTTTTTTTGTTTTTTCACTAAATATTTTATAGTAGTCTATATTAATCGATATATCAAATTTGCATAATGAAAGGACCAGGGGCGGATCTAGGATTTTTTGACGGGGGGGGGGGGGGCAAGAATAGAACAAATTAATTATAATAAAAGAAATGCGCCGCAGGTGAATTTTTTTTTTCATTCAAGGTCAAAAGCCTTATCATTACAAGTTCATTATTTTGAAGGATGTGAAACTTTATGTTTTACCTTTTATTTATTATAAAAATAAACTGTCGAAAATGAAATATTGCATATCTTATGCACTCCTTTTCGACATTAACTTATTTCCGTTCGACAATGACAGAGGAAAGGGACTTGCTTTATTGTATATCCATCGAAATTTACCACTAGACCCCCTAGAAGTAATCAATAATTTTGCATTATCACACCCAAGAAGAATGAAGCTATGAAAACTTTAGATGCAGAAACATGGTCATGATGTCTGATGCGTTATATTTTCTCTTATTTTTGTTTTATGTAGGTACCTACCTACTGTTGTTATCTTTATTGTAATGTTCTTGTTTATTTATTTTCTATACAAAAATTTATATTACCTACCTAATAAATTGTATTCATTACTTGAATTTTTTTATATTTGGGCCCCCAAATCCTTGTTGTTATTACTGAGTAATTAAAAAATATCCAGCTTAGTATTTCGGGGGGGGGGGGGGGGGGGGCTGTGCCATATATATACCGGCACAATTTCATTTTGGAATTGTGCTGCTTTTTTGTTAGAAAAATTAATGGTTTTGAAGACAAAATAACTCGTGCCACTGAACTAATATAGTTATTTGTATAACAAGTGTTGAAAAGCTTGAACCCGCGAAGCGGGCGAATTCCCCTTGTCGCGCGGTAGCGCGACCTAGTCGAAGGCCCTCGTAGCGGGGCCTGACGCTAGTACAATCCTATGAAAGTGTGTCGCTTTCCTGTTCAAAACTCAAAAACCAAAACCAAGGCAAAATGTACCTTAAAAATATTAACAAAATTTTTTGACACTAATACATTTTTTATAAACATTGTGGTAACTTACAGTATGTATAAAAATAATTTTTTTGTAATGTTGATTTGTTCATTAAATTAATAAAGTGGTGCTATAAACATCATTCCAAAGGATTGCACAATAATAATTGTGTGTACGCAGTGTGTGTACGTATCTTTTTGACACATAACCTCAAATTGTCAATTTCAAGTGTTCGTGTTAAAAATAATTTTTATAATAAATTTATTTTAAATTAATTTAAAGTTATATTCGTATTTACTTCAACTTAATACTATAATAACACATATTAATCATTTATATTAATATTGAAGTTTTCTGAATAATCAAAAAGTCAATTTATTTTGAATCTAATTCTATCGGTAGATGTCGCGTAGTACGCATGAACGGTAAAAACCCGCCAATTTTCATTAGGTCCAGCGTTTCATATTTACCCGCAATTGTTAACCTCAAATAAGGTCAATTACATCCATGGATACGGAAAATATTTATACCCCCTATGCTGACCGGGTTATAATTAGCTTTTTATTGATGCAAAAAAAAACATCTAAATTGGTTAAGTACTTTTTGAGATTACCTCATCCAATCATCCAAAGCAAACAAACTTTCTCTCTGTATATATTAGTACCATAGATATCTGAACGACTTTTTGATCATTACTAACCTGAAGTTCGTACAAAAAACTTAAGATAATAATTGGCGCCAAATTTAAAAATGTGCGTAAGAAATAAATGTTACACATTTATTCTAATTTAAATTTTCAGCACAATTAATGCATTATCATAATTATAATAATTTGTATGATGTAGGATGTAGAATAAATTTTAGTAACATTAACTACAAAAAAGCATTATTTTACCATACAATTCACCATTGTAGGTAAAAGTACAAAATGTACACTAAAAAAATTAAATAATTTATTTAAGATAATGTAAAAAATATGTAAGTAGGTACCTTAAGTTCCTACTACATATTATAAATGTGTTGCCATTTTGCCGCCATTTCTGCCTCGTTCATTGTAAATTTTAAATCGTATTTGATTAATTGTTCCTCATATATTTGAGGAGATATGATGGATCATAATAATTATTACAATAGAATGTTCAACTGTCAAACTAGTTTCCTAGCTGCCAACTGTTGGCAAAGTTCATAAAATAGATAATTTTGTTATCATTCATGGCCAATAGCGCCATCTATTGCTTAGTAAGGTACTACAAATAAAGGACGAGCGCCTGCAATATAAGTTACCAAAGGGTGAAGCACCATAACCTATAAATAAATATTTAAGCGCGAATCTTAATCGAAGTTCACACCTTTGGTTATTGAATTTTTATTTGGGTCTAATATAATTAATAATAATGGAGTTCAACGGAATTAAATTTAATATGGGCAAACGAACCCAGGATTATACGTAAGTATTAAAAACAATATAATTCCATTCAAATTTAAATGCAAGTAAAATTGTTAAAAGTACTTGTTTTGTTATAGAAGTAAGTATATTTTTTTAATATGTAGTTTTCTTTGTATTATGTCGATATATCCAATATGATTAAACATTCGTAAATTGTCTTGCTTGTACTTATTAATTTTGTGTTTGTAGATACTATTTTTGTGCCCAAAAGAAAAATCTCCACTGCCCTGGATTTATTAAAGTTAATAGGGCATATATATGTATATATATATATATATATATATATATATATATATATATATATATATATATATATATATATATATATATATATATATATATATATATATATACATATATATATATATATATATATATATATATATATATATATATATATATATATATATATATATATATATATATATATATATATGTATATATATATATATATATATATATATATATATATATATATATATATATATATATATATAAAATTGGGGTCCCGAAAATATAAGAAATCTGCTATTATATATAAAAAATATATATTATAGGCCATATGGAAAATGGGAAAGAGGCTGGGCCATATGGCGAATTTGCAGGACAATAAGAAAAAAGGGATAAAAATGTTAATGGCGTTACCACTGCTTCCGGCCGAGCTGTTCGAGGAGGGCCTAAATGCAATCCATAATTGGTGCGATCAGGAACAAATAAATCTTATTAATATGTTCCAGTATATGAACAGGTAATATTAATTTATAATTGCATAATTTTGTATAAATTGGATGTATTTACTATCGGTAAAATAAGTATAGTCAGTTAAATTTAAAGTTGAATAATTTGTTAATTAATTTTTAAAAATTCAGAAACTTCCGTTTTAATATTGACAGAACAGTAACCTTTTTCTTTAGAAAATAATAAATTATTGAAATGTCATATTCGAAATGTTTTAAATAATAAGACGTAAAATATTGTGTGAACCACTTGATGTTTAAAGCCGTCAGGCGATTTACAGATAGGCGAGAGGCTCTTTGACTAAAGTAATAAGTCTCCCACGTATACTATAAACATCTTTATAATGACCTTGATACATTAATAACTATTATGAATAATATATTTTTTTTCATTATTATAGATATTGGCTACGAACAGTTCGACCGGAACATATTAGTGTGTTTGGGTTGCCAAGGCGTACCAATAATAATTCCGAGGCATTTAATAAGGTGCTATTGAACAAATTAAAAGTCCATCCTAATGTGTTCGTTTTCTTAGGTCAGTAACCTTCGATCATATATACAACCAGAATAGATCATATTATATACAGTAGATACAATATTACCTGATCTTATAAGTACCTACGTGTTGAAGCGACGCGTCAATATACAGGGTGTTAATACTTAGTTGTAACACCCAGTTAGAACTCATCAAAACAAACAACTTTTCTTAGTAATTTTTTTATTTGGAGCCTTAGTTCATAGTTATTGGCGTTTTTTGTTTTTCGAAAAATCGTCATTACTCCCTTATTTTAAGGAATATTTAAAAAATACAAAACTTTTCAACATTTGCTTTCGGTTCTCTAAAACATTTGTATTTAGAATTATTTTCTATTTTATCAAATAACAAAATGGCGACCGATCAAAAATTTCAAAATAAGATATTTTTGAAAATAAAATATTTATAAAATCCTTAAACTATCTACTATAACATTTGTCTGAAACATTTTTTTTTAGATCGGTCTAAAAAAAAGTTTTTACACACACACACACACACATATCATCTCGAAAATACTTTATTCGTATTCTATGGATCCTACAAAGTGCTTATCTCTTAAAATCTCACACTCGAAAATTTTGCCCAATCACAATACCTCCCTTATAGAATATGAGGCGGGAGTTAAGAACAAACTAATTTTATGTAAAATTAACATTGGAAATTGTTTCTCAGTCTCAATAATGAATCGCTTTTACACATTGATTGCATTTATTATTTACAGATAAATTGGAAAAATTAAATGGGCGAGCATTTCTGGAATATAGGCAAATCCAGCAAGGCTTTCGGGTAGCCAGGCCCATGGGAAATACGTATATGGCTAATGATATTCGTATCAGAGATGCGCAGGCTGGTCTACAGAATCGGGACCACACAGTGTTCCATTTCCTGGAAATTGTGGCCCATTCTGTTGACAATATGGCCAATAATTTACATCAGGTAAGTTATAATTACTCTATACCTACTTATTATAATAATATATTTTCCAACGTAATTTAATTTTCAGGCTAACGACAATGGTCTACTAGATGACGTAAGAGGCTAAGTCAAGTTGGCCCTACCACATAAATATTTATAAATAAAAATTATATTATCGGTTTGCGCTTGTATTGCGCTCTATCGCTCCACAAATATTTTTTTTTGCGCTGCTCTACTTTTGCAGTAATTCAAAGAACAAGTTAGGAAGGGCCAAGTTGACATTAGCCTTTCCTTTATGAAAATTTTAAAATTTTCATAATTATTTCAATAGCTCTTCGTATGCGCTCTTTTGCGCCATAAATATAAAATTTTGCGCTAGCATACATTTTATGTTATTAACAATCAAAATTGGGAGGGCCAAGTTGACAACAAAAAAAGTTAATTGTTATTATATTTTTGTATTGCATTTTATATATTTCCGTCAAAATCTGAGAACCGAAATTTTTCGCGATTACAATATTTCCTTATTACTCCGTACAAGGAAATAATAGAAAAATTAAATTTATCATAATAGGTTGATTTTTGTTTCTGTGTAAAAAATATTGACAGGTGACACGTTGACACTAACTCCATATACCTAAGTGATAAGAAGTAAGGTATTATAAATGTTTTGTAGAGAAAGGCTTCAACACAGAAGAGTAAAAATCTAGACTATTCAAACAGGAAAATATAACAGTAGAAGGTGCAAATCTAGAAAATTAATAAGTAATGAAAAATCTGCATCAAAAGCATATCAAAAGATTCATTCGCCGGATTGTACGTAGATATACATTTATGTTTGTAAGTCAGTTTTCTAGATACGGCGGGAAATATCCGTTTTGACCTTTTCTGAATCCATTATGACTAGTTTCGTCGTGACGTCTGTATGCACGTACGGACGGACGGACGTATGTATGTCGCATAACTCAAATACGGTTAGACGTAGCAAGTTGAAATTTTTTATTTAGGACTGTTATAGCATCTAGTTGTGCACCTCCTATTTTTATTGCGATCGTCCGTGCCAAAGGGGCACTATTCGGTATTTTTCGCATTATTCAAAAACAGTATGTCGTACAAAGTTGTAATTTTTTATTTGAGACTCATGTTACATCTAGTTGATCACCTCATATTTTTGGTTGCGATCGTCCGTGCCAAAGGGACACTAATTGACATTTTTCGCATTATTCATAAACGGTATGTCGTAGAAAGTTAAAATTTTGAATTTGAGACTCATGTTGCATCTAGTTGATCACCTAATATTTTTGATTGCGATCGTCCGTGCCAAAAGGGCACTTTACTCTTGGTATTTTTTTTTGCATTTTGAGCATAAATCAAATACGATTATTATATTTTTATATTATTCTACATTTTAGTTATTAAGAAAAGTATGAACAGTTTAATAGGCGTACAAGGAAGTCATGTGGTGTCCACGTCAGATTTTTCTATCTTTAATGCTACCAGATAAAGACAATTTTTTGATAACGTGTAAGTTGCAAATAACTTTTCCTCTTAATTGTCATTACAAATAAATACTAGGTATATTATTTATCCAAATTTATAAAAAAAAATTGACAATTAATCTTTGCACTCTTCAAAAAATATTACTTCCAGTGAAGATATTTGTAGGTACCAAAATCTAATGAGCTCTTCCAATTTGTATTCAAATGTATAATACCAAATATCAACATTTTTGAGTAATTCGTATTTGAGTTATCCGACCTCCAGAAATCCCGCCCTTTACATGTATGGTGGAATGTAAAAAGCAATTTTTTGTGGGAAGCTCAGTTTCCGGCCAGAATTTTTCCTTAGTATACGGCTATCTCTTACTTAGTGCTTTAAAAAAAATTCCTTATAACTCCAATTTTAATGCAACCAGTGTATTTTTTTTAATACCACATAATACAAGGATCATTAATTTAATATTAGAAGAATATATAAGTGAAACCCATATCTACTGACTTTGATTTTACCTATTCGGATGAATTATGTAAATTACTGCTATATAAACAAAGCGCAAAAAAAATAAGAACGGAGCAAAAGAGCGCAATACATAATAGATTTAATACCAAAGTAAAAAAATAATATTATTACATTTTTTTTTCTCGTCAACTTAGCCCTGCCAAATTAAATTTTTAATAAAACGAATTTGGTGAAAGCGCAAAATTTTATTTTACTGGCGCAATAGAGCGCATATGAAGGGTCATTCATACAATAATGAAAATTGTTAAATAGTCAAAAGGGAAGGCTACCGTCAATTTGGCCCTTCCTAACTAACTCTTCCAATTACTACTAAATAAGAGCAGCGCAAAAAAATAATTTATGGAGCAATAGAGCGCAAGATATTTATATTAAAATGCAATACAAAAATATAATAACAATTAACTTTTTTTTGTTGTCAACTTGGCCCTCCCAATTTTGATTGTTAATAACATAAAATGTATGCTAGCGCAAAATTTTATATTTATGGCGCAAAAGAGCGCATACGAAGAGCTATTGAAATAATTATGAAAATTGTAAAATTTTCATAAAGGAAAGGCTAATGTCAACTTGGCCCTTCCTAACTTGTTCTTTGAATTACTGCAAAAGTAGAGCAGCGCAAAAAAATATATTTGTGGAGCGATAGAGCGCAATACAAGCGCAAACCGATAATATAATTTTTATTTATAAATATTTATGTGGTAGGGCCAACTTGACTTAGCCGACGTAAGATTGTATATGAAGGTAAATCACGAATTGTTAATATATAATAATGTACCTTGTTTATAGATTGTCGATGATGTTCCCATGGACTTGGCTATCCCTTTGCCTGCCCCTCTTCCACCGTTGCCAGCAGCCAACATTGTCCATCCGCCAGCAGCCCCTCTTCCTCCTCTAGAACCTCTTCCTCCTGCAGATCCTCTTCCTCCTGTAGAACCTCTTCCTCCTCTAGAACCTCTTCCTCCTGTAGAACCTCTTCCTCCTCTAGAACCTTTTCCTCCTGCAGTCCCTCTTCCTCCTGCAGAACTTGTTCCTCTTCTAGAACCTCTTCCGCATGTTATACCTCTTCCCCTTGTAGAACTTCCTGAAGCACCACCAGCGTTACAACAGCTTTGTGTAGTATGCATGGATACTCCACCTTCAAACGCATGCGTGCCATGCGTCCATTTATGCTTATGTGGCCCATGTGCTACGAACCTAAACAACTTACCTGACGTGGAGGAGCATCGTTGTCCCATATGTAGAGACAACTTTTTTACTATTATAAGGATCTACAATTAGTTTTTTTTATAGTATTTTTTTTTCATTTGTGTTAAGTGTATACAGGGTGATTCATAACTTCAAGGAGATACACAGTTTGTTATCCTGATTACAGATAAAAAATAATTTTTCAAAAATTCGTAAAATCAACTGTTTACTTACATAGAAATTTACTAGCACTAGTGGATTTAGACCTAAATAAAATTAAGTTCAGAAACTCATTATACAATTTTAGTTAAATTATTACAATAACGTTACTCATAAAAAAAATGAAAAACATTTTTTCTACGCCGGCTTCTAAAAGTTCATGTTTCTACATCGTTTTTAATGTTGAAAGCAGCTGTTTGTCGCAAGTGTGTTGCAAAGTACCTAAGTGTGCAACAAAGTACCTAAGTGTGTGACTAAATAAGTACTTTGTCGCACACTTTTGGGCATTTCCAACACAGTTTTGCTTTTTTTAATGTTCATTATTTTCACAACAACATTGATATTTCACAAAAATTTAAAAATTTAACTGTAAATGTCTACAAATTATTGGTTATTTTTGTATTTTTTTACTTCCTTGTTTTGCATGAGTAGAAAAAATAGTGGATATAGCACGTGTTGAAAATATTTTGTCGAACATAAACGATTGCAACCCTCCCTTCGGTCGGGCTGCAACTTTCGTTCGCGTTCGACAAAACTATATTTTCAACACTTGTTATACAAATAACTATATCAGTTCAGTGGCACGAGTTTTTTTGTCTTAAAAAACATTAATTTTTCTAACAAAAAAGCAGCACAATTCCAAAATGAAATTGTGCCGGTATATGTGTCTTTTGCAGTAACATTCCCAGTTAAGTCAAATCTGGCTATCTGCTAGGAAGTCTGCGTTGACACGAAAGCACCCCTTCTAGTTTCTCGTCTGCAACTATGCTCTATCTGTTGGTTTCTGAGATGAACTATGAAATACTGTATTTTTATATTTTTTCATATTAATTTTTCTTTTTGAATTTTTGAAAAATTCTTTTTGATCTGTAACCAGCATATCAAACTGTATATCCTCTTAATGTTTGTTCCTGAAGATATGAATCACCCTGTATAATAGTATTAAATTAACCGTTTACTTGCCGCTATGCTTTCTATCGGTCCTTTCATTATACAAATTTGATACCGATTAATATAGACTACCTACTATAAGCAGTGTTATGACAGATCATTTTAAAATGGATCTAGATCAAGATCAAAATATTCTTGTATAATATGATCTAGATCAGAACATGGATCAATTTTTATGATAGGATCTTTTTTTTAGATCAGATCAGAAATAAGTGATCTTTTTTTCTTTAGATCGTAAAAAGATCAATATTAGACAAAATATTTAATTGTTGTATTACATTACATAAAAAATCTGACGTGGCCATCGCACAACCTTCCGCCATATCTACACTTTAAACAGAAATGTATACGTACAATCCGGTGCCCATTTAAAATATACAAATAAAAATCTAAAATATTCAAACACAGAAATTAGTATCACTTGAATCAAAAGATTCATTCACACGAAAACTCTTCTGTGTTGAAGCCATCCTCCGTTCAATTACTACATTTAATATCTGACTTATGACTTATATGGCGCTAGTATGTCAACTTGTCACCCGTCTCACCTGTCAATATTTTTTACGCAGAAACAAAAATCAACCGAACATGGATTACAAGATTTCAACGTTTTATCTGATAATTTTTTTTTCAAATTTACTGCAGTTCTTTAATGCTACCAGATAAAGACAATTTTTTTATAACGTGAGTTGCAAATAACTTTGCTTCTTATTCTTATTACAAATAAATACTGTATTTATCCAAAATTATATAAATTTTTGACAATTATCTTTTTCAATCTTCAAAAAATATCACTTCCAGTGAAGATATTTGTACCAAAATCTAATGAGCTCTTCCTATTCGTATACAATTGTAAAATACCAAATATCAAAGTTTTTGGGTAATTCGTATTTGAGTTATGCGACATCCGGCATCGGCCCGGACCACACACATACACACACACGCACACACACACACACACACACACACACACACACACACACACACACACACACACACACACACACACACACACACACACACATATACATACAGACATCATCGAGAAACTATCAAAAATGAGTTGTAAGGACCCTAATTCGTGCTCATCCACTTAAAACTCACTACCAGATTTTTTGCATGATTCCAATACCTTCCTTTACAGGTAAGCGGAAGGTAAAAATTAAAACATATTAAAGATATTAAACTTTTACTCTTCCTAAATGCTTTAATTTGCATATAGCGTAGAAAACAATCTATAAATATGATCTTATTTTAAGATCGTAGATCATATTTATTTGATCAAGATCAAACTCAAGATCCTTAAAAATAAGATGATCTTGATCAGATCAAAGATCACTTAAATTGAGCTTGATCGTTGATCTAGATCAATTGATCTAGATCAGTCACTGACTATAAGATATTTAGTGAAAAAACAAAAAAGTTATGTAACAAACTCTCGGTTTTAATTTGTGGTCCCATTATGGGAACGTTGGCGGGTAAAGATATCAAAACAGCCATAGCTCAATATTTGTATTTTAGTTACATGTTGTTATTATTACACAAGTAATTTATAATTATTTATGTACTAAGTATTCAGAAATTATCATTATATTAACAGTAATGATTATTTATTTTTCATTACTCGCAAAAAGAATATGTAATCTTTTTACCTCCCGCTTACCTGTAAAGGAAGGTATTGGAATCTTGCAAAAAATCGGGTAGTGAGTTTTAAGTGGATGAGCACGAATTAGGGTCTTTACATCTCATTTTTGATAGTTTCACGATGATGTCTGTGTGTGTGTATGTGGTTAAGGATTTTTGGAGGTAACTAAAATACGAAATAATCAAAAATTTTGATATTTGGTATTTTACATTTGTATACTAATTGGAAGAGATGCCAAGATTTTGGTACAAATACCTTGACCGGAAAGTGGTAATTTTTGAAGATTGAAAAGATTAATTGTCAAAAATTTGTATAAATTTGGATAAATATAGTATTTATTTATAATAAGAATAAGACGAAAATTTATTTGCAACTTATGTTATAAAAAAATTGTCTTTATCTGGTAGCATAAAGAACTGTAGTAAAATTTAAAAAATAATTTTATCAAATAAAACGTTAAAATCTTGTAATCCATGATCGGTTGATTTTTGTTTTTGTGTAAAAATATTGACAGGTGAGACGGATGACACGTTGGCATACTAACGTCATATAGGTAAGTCATACGTAAGTTTTGAATGTGATAATTTTCCTGGGAATGAATATTTTGTTTCTGGTGATAAGTACTAATTTCTGTTTGAATATTTTAGATTTTTATTTGTATATTTTAAATGGGCACCGGATTGTACGTATACATTTATGTTTATAAGTCTTGATATGACGGGAGGTTGTGTGCCGGCCACGTCAGATTTTATCGCATGTATTACATCGCAATCCTGTGTTTCATTAACAAAGTACACATTTTCCTTCACAATGTGCTACAGGGAAATTATTTATATCATCATATCGGATATCTGGAATAATTGATGAAGTTGGCCCGCCGAATTCACTCTTCATTAATTGTACCAGATTTTAATAATGCCATTGCAACACTTCTTCCGAATTGAAGATGGGTAATTTATTCATCAAGATGAATTTGTTGAGAAAAGCAAAATACTGCAATAACAGCTACATTTTTGCTGTGTGCAAAAATATTTCGCCACTATTTTTTTACCTAAGTCTGGGGCGCTAGCTCGGAAAAAGTCTATACAATATATCGACGCCACCTATTCCTTCATTATATTTCCAGATTATATTAGATTGAGAAACTTCTTTTCTGTTTTACGCTTTGACCGTTCTTGTGCAATAATGGATACACTCCATAGGTACAAATTCCTTGCAACAGTTACTACAATAGCGCTTTTGTTCCATATGACACACATTATAGCACACGTGTATAAATAAAATAAAATAGAAGAATAAAAAGGATGAGTTTACAGATGATCCATCTCGCATTTCTACCTCTATTACTTTTACATAACAAGTTTTACAAAATTCATTTCAGCAAGAAGAAAAATCAGAATATGACTACCTACCTTACACGCTAACGTTCCCAAGATGGGACATTTGTATAAAACTAGCTGTAAAATGCAAATACAACAAGTAACACTCTGTAGCAAAGCTTTTTTTCATACTATTGATTATAAACTATAAAATTTCAATAAACGAAAATAAAATAATAAGTTGGATACATTTTAAAAGATTTTTTGTGGTAACGTATTTTTTTTCAAAAAATCTAATAATACAAATAAAGATAAACAACAACTATTTATGCATTATGTTCGCAAATAATATATTTTTTATAGTAATAGCAACCCTATTCGGCATATTGCTTGAAAAATAACAGCAGTTTGTGACATACGTTACAATAAATAAATAAATAAGTACATGTTCCCATCCTGGGAACGTTGGAGGTTAAATGGTTATTAATTTTTTCATTTACTGTTTAGAATTTTTATTTTTTGTTATTTTATTATTTTCTTAGAATATGCATCGCAAACGTTTTTCATAATATTGTTCTGCTGTCATATCTTAGTATAGCTGTCAAAAAAATTTGGAGAGCACAGAGCATATACTAAAAAATATTGTATGTAACACGTACACAAACTGAGTTTTAGAAGACTCATCTAATTTAAAAACTCGGCTGTCGCCTTGTCCGTAAACAGATTCGTTTTCTAAAACTTGATTTTGCGTACTTGTTACATAAATAACTATTTTGCAATCATGAATTAAAATATTAACTTTTCAATTGTCATTTTCGATGTTATAACTACCATAACTACCTGTTTTTTTTAACATCGAAAATGACAATTGAGAAGTTAATATATTTTTTCTACAACCACTACTGTAAATGAGCATTTTTGTACAACCCATATAACATGTAAGCTTCTCCTTACGCACGGCCGTGCGTAAAGTAGTTCGATTGCACGACTAGGGAATTTATGTTTTATTTTGATGTCAAGCAACTCTGATAATACATTTTGCACACCGCCTGATGTTACCAAGTTTACAATAATCATCTACTGATAAAATCCCGTGAAAAATATAAAATTGTGTACCAAAAAATTATGGACAGTAATTAGGTATAAATAATATAAAAAATAGTACAAAATTTTTATCAAAGGCAATGAACATGGTCGTGATCGTAGAAATAGTATAGTATGTATAGTCTATAGTCATATTTTAATTGTAGTATTATATGCCAATATTTGACGTCTGTGATATACTTATTTATAATGTGATATTCTGTATTTGTAGTTATTACTGTAATCTAGTATTTTTGTATGTATTATCATATTTTCTACATGTTTATGTAATATTATAATTTTTAGTAAAAAAACTAATATTTTAAGTCCTATTATTTCTAATGCTAATAGTTTAACCGTATAATTTCCACATAAAGTAATATTTCAACTTACCTATATTTTTCATTGTTTAAAATTATTTAGAAAATGTAATTTAATTATCGTATTTGAAATACAAAGTCTAAAAATTTGTCAAGAAAATTAAATAAATTTCCTTGCTTATGCAACCAATACAGCATTAGCATATCTAAAATCGCCCTATATTCATCACTTTTTCCGTGACGTCATACTATTCTAAGACCGTTTCTCCTATAAGTGCATTTTTAAAATTACGAACCACGCCAAAAAAATAAACAAATTATATTAATAATTCGATTATTTATTCAAATATCTAAGTTGCCTCTGGAAACAAAGCACAAAATATAGTATATTACATTACAAGTCATGAAAATGTTTCATTGCAGACGAGGAGGCGTTTGAAGAATGCGAGGATGCGCAGCGTCCGAGCATTTCTTCAAAGCCTCCGAGTCAAGCAAAGACATTTTTATGACGCGTGATGTATTCTATTTTTTTTAAATCGGCAATTAAGCTTAAAATTATAAAAAAAATTAGGTTTGCATAAATCATCAGAGCTGTGACAAATCATCAGAGCTGTGACAAATTTTAGAAAAAGTTGTCATGACAAGTAAACAAAGTTGAAAGTAAAAATGACTAGGCATGAAAATTTTATTTTCATGCCTAGGCATGAAAATCTTACTTTCATGACGCAAATTAGTCTGGAAATGACGATTTTCATGCCGATTTTGAAAAAAAACTATTTGAGTGGCTACAAATGACGGTAAAAGTTTTTATATCAAGATTCTGTGAAAACAATAGTTATTTTAATCTAGAATCGAATTATTAATAGAATTGTTTATTTTTTTGGCGTGGTTCGTAATTTAAAAAATGAACTTATTATACATGGTTGAATTCAGAATAATGCGTAGAATATAAATTTTGAAAAATATACAGGATGTTCCATTTAAAATAAGAAAGTTGGGATCACTTCCGGTTAAACCGGAAATATAATATTTTCACTATTTATGTAGTTCAATGCGTTTTTTGAAGTAATTTCTAAATCTATAAAATGAATGTAATTGCTTTAAAAATAAATTAATTTTTGGGGGTGAGCCAGTTTTTTGGGACACCCGGTATAGTTCATGATCGTTTAACATTTGTTACTACGTAAATTTAAATTGATTATGACAGTGATATTGAATAAATAGTGACACATCGTTTATATCAGTGATTCCCAAACTGGTCCAGGTGGACCCCCAGGGGTCCACGGGAGACTCGACGGGGGTCTACGTTGGCGTGAATAAAAAATGGGGGTTCACAAGTTGTAATTGGGGGTCCACGAAAAAACGAAAATTTATCTGGTTTCAATAATAAAGAACAAAAATGTAGGATTGGCTTTACCTATCAATGTAGGCAGATAATAAGATAATACACTACTCAAAAAAATTAAGGGAGCAAAACAAACGTTCCAATTTTTTTTAGTGATTTTTGACGGGCTATATTTCGGTGAAAAAATGGTCGTATTCAGACTTTAAAAAACGCATTTTGAAGCTTTTAAGATTCTAATTATCAGATTTTTTGGCTAAATTTTTTTAGGAACTACGGTTCTCATGCAATCCTAACAGTTGTTATTTATAGTGTTTTACAAGAATCTTGCATTTTTCTTGTTCTTGCCTTGCTCTTACACAAAAATGCAAGAAAAGAGCAACTTTAGAGTTAACTTTTTTTGCAAGACAAGACAAGAAATTGATTTGCAAGAAAAGTGCAAGAATTGAAAGATTTTTTAAAAAATTCTTGCATTCTTGCACTCTTGCTTTGTCAAATGTTTGGAGTTTACTCCTCAAGAATCGATTTTCATATAAGGCGCCCGGTATTGAAATTTTATGAGGAGTGAAATCAAACGTTAAACGTTAACTAAAAGCGTAACATTTTTATTGATAAGGGTAAATTGTATGTGTATGTATTGTTAACAATAATTATATTCATATACAGTGAAGTGAATAATGAAAGTATATAATTAAAACAGCAATATAATTTATTTTATTTACCATCTTTGTCTATTGCATATTCAAAGACAATCGTACTAAAGGAGTAAACTCCAGTCGTGCGTCGGAGCTGACACAAACACAATTTTTTCATATAATATTAATAGTCGGGCAGCCAACCTTTTATTTATGGAACCTTGCATTGCGGTATAACAAAACTTTCTTCACGAGGTTGTTTTTTGGAATGCCCCTACTTAGAACATGAAGGGTGCCCTCCTGTCACCCTTGAAAATATTATAATATTAAGCATTTCGTATTTACTTCTGACTGTAACCGCGAATACTACCGCGTAATTCTCACGAGAATGAAAGTTAACATACCATAAGCCGCAGCCGAGTTTTGTAGGTAATTATTCGAATAATTTTTAAATTTAAGATGTTATAATAATTGTACTATATATTAAATTTCAGTATATTTATTGTTTCAGTACGTAACTCATTTTTAATACATGGTTTATATTCCTAAACTCATATTAGAGTTTCAAATTTGTTAGCTGTCTGGTATTTATAAATTTTTTTTGTACTATAGTAATTAGCGACATCTAGTTTTGTAGAGTAAAAGCATTGTTTCTTTATATTGTGTTTGTGTCATTGACTATCCCAAGCATGACTATCCTCATTCATTCCCCACTACTTTCTGTGAAATGTGCTTTCTAGATTTGTACGTTCTGATGTCAGTATTTTCTGCAGTTTGTACGTTCTGGTGTTTGCAATTTCTAGTGTGGGTATATTTTGTTGTTTGTATTTTAAGATATCTTTCGAGAATTGTACGTTCTAATGTTAGAATTTTCTGTAGTTTGTACGTTCTGGTGTATGTAATTTCTAGTGTGTGTATTTTTGGTTGTTTGTATTTGAAGATGTCATTCGATATTTGTACGTTCTGATGTTAGTATTTTCTGTAGTTTGTACGTTCTGGTGTATGCAATTTCTAGTGTGTGTATTTTTGGTTGTTTGTATTTGAAGATGTCTTTCGAGATTTGTACGTTCTGTTGTTTGTCTATTCTGTAGTTAGTACGTTCTGGTGTTTGTAATTTCTAGTTTTTGTCATTTCTGCTGCTTTATTTTCTGTAGTTTGCACTTTCTGTAGTTTGTATTTTCGACTGCTGCATGCGTTCCCGTCCGACCGCGTCAGAGTGCACCGTCCGACACCGGCCCCCGTACAGTCACCGAAAGCCCGCCTCATAAACGTTATGATTTATTTTGAATTCATTTAGTTGTTTTGTTATTTTATATTTCACGATTAATAAATTTATTTTAGTTTAGTAAATTCTGTTTCCGTTCTGTGTTTCATTTATAAGCGTTTTTTTCAACTAACCCTCTTGACCCGTCTCCACTTTAGCTACCCGAGTTGAACACAGATGGCGCCCGGGAAATCCGACGCCAGGTTGCCGACCCCTGGCCCACCAAAGGTAGGTGCGTCACATCTTACAGTATTGCTGAATGCACAAGTTTCTCAATAGAGTACTTGCAACAAGGTCACAAACAGTCACGTGACAGTCAAACACTAAGCGCGCGAACCTGTTTGTGGACAACCCAACAAAATTTTAACATGGAGTCTTATGGAGTATTCATGTTTACTTTTGTAAAAATATCTTTTATTCTCATTCTACGTTGTTTTAAAAAAAGAAAACGTATGAAGTTGATTTAGGTAAGTTCATATATTATACTGGTTACTTAAAATCATCCTAAATATAAAGCACTTTTAAAATATCGTATGTTAAAAGTGTGGTATTGAACTGTTGTCATAATAAAAACAATTTATAAAACTGTAATATAGGTACTCGTTATATTTTGTACATTTTCTTACACATTAAGAGATATTTTAAGTTTATTAATTTAACAATTAGTGAAAATCCATGCACTTGATAATACAAAACCAACTTAACCTATACATTTAATGTGTTAGTAATACAAGTTTCATTTAAAATATGCTTGTTTTATATGTATTTATTTAACACAAATATATTATACATACACTTACCTTTCTTGAAAAGTATACAATATAAATGAAACACGCAATTAATACTGGAAAATCATAAAAATAACTCATAAGAACCAAAACCGCCATAAGACACCTGAACAGCAGTTGTCCACAAACAGAATCCCGCCAAATCCGAAACATTGGCCACGCCTCCTGCAAGTACTCTATTGGTCGTCACACTTTTACACATCCATATGGTGACATTAAAAAATATCGGGATTCGACAGTGACTAAAACACGAGTCAATCACCTTAAACCCAATTTACACGCCTTCCAAAAAATTACAAGCGAGCTACTCGGTAATGTTGGAGGAGGTGTGGTCGCATGGCAGGCCATCGTGCCAGAAAATCTACTTCTATTAATCTTCTTCGTACAATACGTTCACTAATATTCACAGTAAGCAATTGTAGTAATGATTTTTGGGCCTCCACGACAATTATAGTGCGGTTTCGACGCGATGTCAAAACAAAAAATCGAGCATTTCTGTTGC
Organism: Agonum fuliginosum; assembly: GCA_947534325.1. Taxonomy (NCBI): domain Eukaryota; kingdom Metazoa; phylum Arthropoda; class Insecta; order Coleoptera; family Carabidae; genus Agonum; species Agonum fuliginosum. Next base: position 8,423,053 of record OX384044.1, read on the forward strand.
TTTTGCGTCTTCTCAGGCCTATTCCAGGTCTTCTGGTGTACACATCTGTCGCCAGAAAACGTGTATAAACGAGTTAAATAGTACTAAGTGATACATTGTACCGTTTAGCTACGAAATGTTGACTTCTTCCGTCTTCGATTAAAGTGATGATGGAAACTACAGTTTCTGCATTCTGTGCTATTTTGAAAACATAGACCACATCACACTACATCAAAATTACAAATAAACAATAAAACAAATGATTAAAAGAAATATTGCCAGTGTTTTTAAGAGTTGGTAATGGAAGCGACTTCGAGAATGTCTAGTTATAACATATAGCAATAGTAATATTTCGGCATTCGTCGTCAACATAAATGTTATTAGCATTTTTTCTTAAAAAAATAAGTGACCCGTTTTCCGTGCTGGTGAGTGTATAACCCAGTATTAATTAATAGCAATACGACCGAATGTGTTACTTTTGACTGGGTATGTGTCCAAGCGGCACTAAGTCATATTAAAATTATTATAGTATGTGTCTATTTTCCCCCTTCTACAAAATTAGAAGACCTAACCTAACTTCTCTAAATAACTGTACTAATCTAAATCAAGTGACTCTGGACCTGATATTTTCCACAATAATTGACGGAACTCAAATATGCGTGTGTGAACATCCACTCATTAAAATTAATAATCATCACCCACCACTCCAAATGAACATTTATACGAAAAACATAAAACCGGAAATACTACAATGAACAACAAATATGGTCCGCTGATTATCAAAAACTATATAGATTGTTGCTCCGTGCTGACTTCAGTATCCTAAATATAACGGAACTAGACACAGATGCAAAATTAGATACGTTTTATGAAATAATGTATAACATCTTGGATCAGTGTATGAAAAAAATTATGGTCGTCAATAAATAAAGATATCCCGTATGGTTCACTAGTAATATAAAACAAAAGTTGAAGCAAAAGGAATATTTTTATAGAAAATCTAAACAAAATTTAAATAAAAAGCAACAACTTCTTGATAAATATAAGACTTTGAGAAGTGATGTAAAACAACTAATAAAAGAAGCACATAAAACCTATCTTATACATGTTAATCAAAAGTTAAAGAATAATCCGGCACAGTTTTGGTCTCATATAAATAACAAACGTAAGAATAATCCCATGGCTACTACTTTTTCATATAAAAACAAAACTCTCGGCAGTAACTACGAAGTAGTAAATTAACACAGTCAGGTAATAATTCTTTTAATGCCGAATATAACTTGGATTGTCTTAATATTCCAAGAATAACTGAATTGGATGTGCTAAGTGCAATAAATTCTACTAATGCCCGTGGCAGTATCGGTCCCGATTTGCTATTAGGCTATATAATTAAGGAATGTTCTGAGCTACTAAGCAATCCACTTAAAACAATTTTATTTCTGCTCTAGATGAGAAAAAATTTCCATCTACATTAAAATTAGGTCGAGTCTGTCCAATATTTAAATCAGGAAATCCAAAAAATATTGAAAATTACAGACCTATAGTGATACTACCAGCTATCACCAAAATTTTTGAAAAAAAAAAATATATATATATATATATATATATATTGTAGGATTACAAATGGGATAGCGACCGTATTTGTTAATAAAAGGATATAAACTGCAAATGTCGGAATAAATTTTTTTTCTCATTTTTAACGTCATCAACTTTGAAGTATGTTATCATTGTTTCACCATAAAAACTATCGCATGGATTTAATGGTTTTAACTAAATAATATCATTTGAACTTCAATTTTTTTGTAAATCAACATTAGTTTTATAATTTTTCTTGAACTGACATTCCCACATTTCTACTATTTCATAGCCAGCACTTTTCAATACTTATGTCAATTTTTCTAACAGTATTTTTTTCTGAATTCAACGAGATATTAGTTTCATACCCTTGCATAAGAAAACGCTATTGAGAATTATAATTTAATTTAAATTTGATTGTTACAAGAGTACTATGGAAAAAACAATTGAGTATTTTGTTTCATATTAATTGTTATTTGTTAATGAAAAAGATTCTTTGTTCAGTAAAGTAGTAATATAAAATAGAAATTGTTTGCTTATTTAACCAACTTAGCTCATACTTCTCGAGATAGCAATGGTGCGCCACTTGAAATGAACAACCTGTATACATGATTCCATGATATATGTAAATAGAAAAAAGAACGGACTGTACGAGCATCAAGATGAAGTCAGTTTACCTTAGCTATAATAGGCTTCTTAGAATGACAAATTTTTGACATGTCAAGATAAAAAGAAGAAAGGAAGTACTGGATTGAGGGAATGTTATGTGAAGATGATATAAATTCCGCAACAGGAAGAGTTACAACTAAAGCATAGTAGAAAACTTTTTACGTATCCTAGGAGGACGTGCAATTACGCTTCCAGTTAAATCCAAGTATAAAAATAATGGTCTTTTTTCTTAATGATACTAAGGAGCGCAATTCGTCCTCTGTCTGTTTTGTAGCCCATGTCCTGAATATATCCTTTTAAATGCTTTCCTTTCTACTTTTTAGAAAATTTTTGTTGTTGTTTTACTTAATGGTTGAATAAATTAGGATCAAGATCTTCGGATTTTATATTTTCGCTAGATATTTTCTTCAATATGTTCAAACTCGGATCATTGTTCAAATTACCACTAGGAGTGTCTACCTTCAGTCTTTCGGCATATTGTTTTCTTTTTTCTCCCGAAATGAATCTGCTATGTCTTTCTTTATTATGGTTTAACTGTCCAATTTGTTTTATTGTAATTTTTATGTCTCCAGATGTTAAATCTTGTAATGAAAAAAATTTGAAAGATTGTTCTGAGATGAACAATCCATATGCTTACAAGTAGCATGAGAGGCAAATGAATAATTCAATTTTTTCATCTCCCAAAATAACACCTATGCCATTTAAACGCAAGAACACAAATTGGATATATTGATGAAAAATAGTCATTAAATTCATTCGTCCAACCCCGTTGTGGCTTTTCTTAACCGGAAGAAGAAGAAAAGAATTGTAAAAAGATTTATTTAAACCAACACCAGTTATAGGTGAAGCATGTTCAGTAAAATCATCAATAGAAGATTTACTGGAATTTAATGACTTTTCATGGGGACTCTGTGTTGCCTCGGCTATTTTTTGACATTCCTCAGGAGTGAATATAGTGCAGACACATTTTAATTTGATTCTAAGTACTGTTTTAATGAAACGTTATTACGTTTTGGCTGAAGTCTTTCAAATTGGTGCAAGATCACGAATAAAAAAGTTTTTTGTGCTTAAAGGTGTAGAAGTAGATGTAGTAGCTACATGTTTCAATGATAATTTGCCTCTAACATCCTTTTTTAATTTAGTTTCGGGTTTTATATAAAATCTTTTGTAGAACATGTATACTAATTTTCGATTTTTAAGAGTATTCCTAGTGGATATTAGCTTGCATATATTTGCAAATATTGAACCCTAGTTGTAAACAGAAACACTTTCAAAATCTTGAAGACAAAAGTTATTAAACATCGTTTAAATTTATTGTACAAATTATATTTTCTTCACATTTTAAAATTTCCAAACTAAAAGAATTCTTATAAGGAAGGCTCTGGTGTCAGAAACTGAGCTGAGTCACACTGACGAGACTTAAATGGTCGAAACAGCTGTCTGTGACAGTGCTCTGTCTGGTGGGTTCTGAGATGAACTGTGAAATGCGTTACCAATTATTATATTTCTTGGTAGTGATGTACTACGGTGGGGATGCCCCCGTGTCGTCACAGCTATTCTTAGTTGCGTGACATAAGTGATGGACCGCTGAGTTATTGCTGTATGTAGACACAGAAACGTTCTCTCATTTACAGATTTATATTGTAAATTATCACAAGCTGCATTATTCTGATCAACTGGTAAGATTATATGCTCGTTCATATTATCACTCGTATTGTAATTACTATTATTTTGAAAATTATGAATTTCACTAAAATTTGTGTAATCGTCAGTAAAGTCTAATACAATAGGGATTTGTTCTATGTTATAGATTACACCATTAATGTAAATCAAATCACTTGCCTCATTTTTACTAATACTTTCACCGATCCTCGAGGAGTTATCGATTGCTTATTTCAGAGGCTTTTTCAATCTCACATGTTTCTGCCTGAGTATCTTCCATTTCTTTATTACTTTCCTCATTAGTGTTTTTATTTTGGAATGTCTCCCAAATTTTGTATAAATAATTGAATTGTTCTGTTTTGTCTTGCTTGTATCTGTTTTCAAAAGCTTTGATATTACCTTCGCCAACAATGCTTACAAATTCCTCATAAGTCAAATGACTTTTAATGGCATTCATATTGTTAATTGAAGATCTACGTCCTAGGCATTTTGAAAAGTGCCGTTTGGATTACATGAAAAAATGCCACATGTTTTAAACCCGTTTTGAATTGCTTATTTATTTATACACCTTTCCAAAACTGTTTTCAATATAGGTGCAAATTTATCTGTTGTTGGCTTTTGTCGTCTCCATTCTAATAAACTTTTTTTCCATGCACATTTTATGGACCGAAATGCTGATACATCAGCAGGATGTAATATTCTAGTTGAATTGGGATACAAGACAATAAGGATTATGTTTAACTCTTGACATAATTGTGTTAATTTAAAAGTCATGTGTGTTTTGTGATCGTCAACGAACAATATCACCGGTAAACTTATTTTATATTGTATAAGATATGGATGAAAACCGTTGGCAATGTACTCAAAAACCAGTTCAGCCTTCATCCACCCATCATCACTAATACCAATACCCCATTCTTGCAGAACAGAATTAACCATTTCTCGTGGTAGTCTCTTGTATGGGTATAATCATCGGTGGTAAAGTTCCGCCATTCGCAGCAATGGAAATCATTACAGTTAATGTAGTTTTAGCCGCGCCTGTATCAATTTCGTATACGTTTCTCTCTCTCTAGGGGCGAACACCTTTTCATTTTTAGGGCATAACTGGAAATTTGTCTCATCCTCATTGTAAATTCTTGAAGGATCTTGTAATATAGATCTGTATTGTAGACATATTTTGGCACCATTACTTTTATTTTATTTTAAACAAGTTTTTATTATATTTTATATTGTTTTTATTGTTGTTTTTATTATATCGTTTTATTGCCAATATGTCCAGAAGATTCCAAGCAATATACTATCTGTGTAAACCACTTCTTTATGTCTTTTTCAGATACCACAGCACTAGCTGAAGTAACAGCTTCTGAAGTTCAAATTGATAATTCGGAGTGCCGATTTAAAAATAGTTTGTACCAGCCAACGCCAGGATAGTTATCTTTCAATGGATTTCCTATTTTTGTGTCCTCAAGAAACTCTTTTACGGAAGCTTGAACGTCATCCTTCCTTGTTGGGAAACCTTTATTGCACGACGCTATAATCCAGTTGACCAAAATTTCTTCCTCATCTTGTGTTAGAACTGTGGTGGGCCATGACGAATTATAGTGTGTGAATACAAAAATTTACAGAAAAAATGTAGTACTAAAATATTACAAAATTGTTACGCAAACCGCGACAGAAGATGCAAAAAAGAGAAGGAGATAGAAAGTAATGAGCTCAAAAAAAACCTGTCGTAGACTGGATCAGAAAGATCTTTACTCGATGCTTCAGTATTGGAATCTGCGTACTCAGCCTCTATGACCAAAATTACTTCACAAATAACTCAAAAGGTCAGAGGCTGAACGAAAACTTGCAAACTAACTTACAAAATAAACTTAAAATACGTGCTGATTCCAACACCAACACAAACGCGGAATAAGCACCGGGTGCAGAACATCTAACTGGACCGAAAGGAACTTCACTCTAATCATCTAATGTGAACGTAGAAGTGAATGGTGTCACGACTCAAAATTAACCTAACAAAATTAAAACATGTGACTAGAAATTTTGACGTTAAATAAAACATAAAAATCCGAACAGAATTACTTACATGAGAAATAACTAAATCCAGAAGAGCTAAAATAATCAATATATAAATTTCAAACTAGATGATGATCAACGATATTAAATTTTGAAAAAATCTTGAGTCGCGACAACCACTCCTTTCCAGGTTCCACCTCTAGAGAGCGATAAAAACCGTTATCTTGGCCTAGAATCTCCCGAGGCATGCGTAGATGATCCTACTTCGCGTCAAAATATGAAATTTGCCGTCACAACTCCCATATAATAAATTATTGATGATTTATTTAATTAATTTGAATTAAATTCAAGATTATGTTGTACATAAGCCTCACCTGTGCGCATTGCTTTAGAATTTTCTTGCTACTTGCGTTTACTCTTTAGTTAATTTACAAAATCGACAGTAACGTGAAGATGTGAACTTTGGAAAGATTCAACGAAGCCAAATATTGTATGGGCACCTAAATTAATTTTTAATAATTTTTAAATCAAGTTTTAAATTTTCTAGAGCGAGATGTATCAAATCATCTACGTGCGAATTTATTATATCTATAGTAGTTTCTGGAATATCCAGTGATAAAAATTCTGATATCATTTTATATTATTGTATTAATCATTTAAATCATCAGTATTAGATTTTACACTGATATCTGGTACTAGTACATCAGAAGGTAATAAATCGTCCACATCTCCCCCATCACTGCTATTTTGAATATTATTTTGAGACTGGTGATTAGTAATATGGTCACAAATTTTAATATGGCATCTTAATCCAATAATAGACATAAATACTATTTTGTATTGTTCTGATATCAAACAGTTGAGCTTTATATTTTTATTTTTATCATCTAGAAAATGATGATGTTGCTTTATGTTTAATAACTAAAATTGGATTATTTTTGCAAGCACCGCAAATGTTACATTTAAAACTCATTTTAAATTATTAACATCGAAAAATAGTTACTGTAAACTAGAATTTTTATTTTTCAATCTTAAATAAATATCAGTAGCCCGTATTATTGAGATAGAATTTTCTATTTCATATACGTATACTTGTAAGAAATTTAAAAAGTTTTTAATTCCTCTTTATATTTAACATTTAAAACATAGTGCACCTTAAATAACGTATCCACGGCTTGTATAAAATTGGATGCTTCGATCGGTATAAGTTTCTTGTCCAAATAAATATAATATTTAGTTACCTATAGCTTTTCTGTTCGCTCCTACAGAAATTATATATGGTTGCAAATTTGCAGTAGTTTGCTCCAGTATATCAGAAGGTGTTGAAGATATCTAAATTAAAAAATTATTAGAATAATGGTTTATTTTATTTTAAAATCTGTTACCTCTTTAAATACTACTAGGTTCTTAAACTTAGAGATAAATTCTACTTTAGGTTTCTCTCTTTACTAGTGGAGGTAATATCATAATTAGTAAATGAATATTATTGGTAATATAATCCCACTCTAAAATTTTAAAAAGCTATATTAGGTATTGTAGTGTTGGTAATGAAATGTAATTTGAATAAAGTAACTGTAGCTAGATTTATTCATGACTTGTATAAAAGGGTGGACAATAAAATAGACTTGTGAATAAATATTACATTGGCGACGAGAAGAAAAAATAACAAGTTTAAATACGAAAAATGAATGAAAAAGGTAATATTACACCGTTCGATGCGCAAGGGGTCGGTACAGCTATCGCACAAAGATGGGACCGATGGATACGCTCTTTCGAGTTATAGATCAGACGGGAAAGCCGAAATTCGCACTTCTAGGTGCATTTTATGTAACATTTTGGTAACATGAGTTTCTAGACTAATTTGACCCCGCTGAATTCGAATCTGCCCGTTACCAAGCCGAATTTTGCATGCAACACCCGGAATCCAAGATGGCGGCCGTTTTTTGAATCTTCACGTAAAACACGTAAATATTGTTGTATTTTTGAGAATGATGAGTTTTTTTTTTTATTTTCGGTGTCTCTGATTTCATTGAATCACACAGTTTTGACATTCAAATGTAATATTCAAGATGGCGGCCAAAGAAACCGGAAGTTAAACCGTCCAAAGAATATACAAAAACATTTTAATCAACTTTTGGGTTATCAAGGGCCTTACAAAAATTTAATATAACGTATATTACGTAAAAAGTAAAATTTACAAAGGAATCCAATGCCGCAAACCGGAAGTCGATATCTTTATTCGTTCAGATAGTATAGTTGATTCAACACAAAAATATTTAAAATTCTTAAATTTTGCAATTTTCACTTGAAGATAATAATTCAATTTTTGGTTATCAATGGCCTTTCAAAAAAATTAATTATAATGTATCTTACGTAAAATTTACCAAGGAATCCAACGCTGCAAACCGGAAGTCGATATCTTTATCCGTTTAGAAAGTAGAGTTGATTAAACACAAAAATATTTAAAATTCTTAAATTTTGCAATTTTTACTTGAAGATAATAATTAAATTTTTGGTTATCAATGGCCTTTCAAAAAAATTAATTATAATGTATCTTACGTAAAATTTACCAAGGAATCCAACGCTGCAAACCGGAAGTCGATATCTTTATCCGTTTAGAAAGTTGATTAAACACAAAAAATATTTAAAATTCTTAAATTTTGCAATTTTCACTTGAAGATAATAATTCACACTTCTAGGTGCATTTTATGTAACATTTTGGTAACATGAGTTTCTAGACTAATTTGACCCCGCTGAATTCGAATATTCCCATATCTAAGCCGAATTTTGTATGCAACACCCGGAATCCAAGATGGCGTCCGTTTTTGAATCTTTACGTGAAACAAGTAAATATTGTTGTATTTTTGTTGTATATATCGTAAGTTGATTATATATATATATATATATATATATATATATATATATATATATATATATATATATATATATATATATATATATATTTGGACAGTTAACTTCCGGTTTCTTGGTCCGCCATCTTGAATATTACATTTATGGCAATTGAATGTCAAAACTGTGTGATTCAATGAAATCAGAGACACCGAAAACCTAGAAAAAGACTCATCATTCTCAAAAATACAACAATATTTACGTGTTTTACGTGAAGATTCAAAAAACGGCCGCCATCTTGGATTCCGGGTGTTGCATGCAAAATTCGGCTTGGTAACGGGCAGATTCGAATTCAGCAGGGTCAAATTAGTCTAGAAACTCATGTTACCAAAATGTTACATAAAATGCACCTAGACGTCGGAAATAGAGCGAATTTCGGATTTCCCGACTGGTCTATTATATATTGAAGCTAGTGACAAAAGAAAATGAGCAATGTTGTTGCACAACGCAGGGGAGAGTGTCCAGGAAATTTGGTATACACTTCCAGAGGCCAAGCGAGAATACGATGGCCAAGAGAATGTATACGAAATCTGTAAAAGAGCATTAATCAAAAATTTTCAACCAAAAAAAATTATACGTACGAAAGACTTATTTCGAATGTTAACCCAGAAGGATGGAGAATCGGTTATACAATTTGTTACCAGATTAAAAACGCAAAGGAAAAATTGTAATTTTAAAGATCATGATTCATGAGGATGAAGTGATAGTTTAGTTTATTGAGCTATTTTACAAATTACATTGTTTATAGCAGGGCAAGTAGGTAATAATATTAAAATAATTATATTCCATATAAAAATACATGTATAAAAAAATGTATGGCTCTGGAAGTTATGTAACGTATGCACCTCAGTTCCAGTCGTCGTCGATGCAATTATAATTTAAATACTCATTTACAGAATAAAAACAGTGGCGTAGTAGAAAGCTCTTTACTTTATAATAACCGACTAACTGATTGAAAAGTGCGCTTCAAGCGAACTACGACGACAATTATTAGAGGAAGACGACACATTAACAGTAATTAGAGTGATGAAGAGTCAGTTATTTAAAATGCCCTGCCAAGAATAAGAAATGTTGAAAATGCAACAGACTGGGACATTTCCAAAATTGTTGCAAAACGACACATACGAATGTCCGAAGTTTGGAGGAGCAAGAAAATAATGGAGATGACAACTACACGTTTCGAATAAGCCATGAAAATGATCCAGCTCAGCGTGGATAGGTGGCGTAAAGACGAAATTCTTGATTGATTCAGGATCGACTGGACAAAGAAAATTGGGAACGGCTGAAGGAAAGTACAGTGGAAGGTAAATGTGGCACAACAAGAAAAAATTTATTTACCATAGGTAGATTTACCTGGATAAAATTCAAGAAGTTTTGTAAATTTGCAGGAAAGTGTAGTTTCATATCCCGAATAATATACTAAATTTGCGACCCTGGGGGACCGCCGCTCCCTCCACCATATTGAAAAAATGGTCGCCATTTTTTGTTTTTAGCGTTTATCTCGTAAATAGTGAATATTTCGAGAAAAGTTTTTATTGAAAAGAAAGAATGGAAAATTCTCTATAAAAAATGTTGTATACAGTTTTTACGTAAGTAGCACAGTATTCGAGAAAATCGCGAAAATTAATTTGAGCTTTTTCTATCAATTTAAATAAAGTAGTAATTTTGTCTTGCCACACAAAAATGGCTGTAGTTTCTTAGCGAACAAAGGTATCGACTTCCAGTTTTCAGCAATCGATTTCTTAGGTATTTTTCAATAAGAAAGCATTCTAGTTGCTCTTGTTCAGGAATAATTTTTATTTATAATAAGGAAAAAAACGTTCATTTTTCGTTTTTCAACTGTTATTATTTATTGATTTTTTTTCAACATTTTTTTATAAGATACATAATTTGAAAAAATGTTCAGAGGCACGATAAATTCAGAATTTTTAGATTTTCTTTCAAAAAAAATCTGAAAAATGAAAACATTATTTTTATTTATAATATTAAATAAGCTGTTATTTTTAAATGGTGTATTATATCGACTTTCGGTTTCCAGCATTAAATTCTTTGAACGTTTGAACAAAATTTAAATTACAATATTTTTAAAACTTATTAAGGCTTTAGTTAAGTCGATATTAAAATATTTTCGCCGAGAGGAACCAAGTAAACATCGATTGTCTTGTGGCACGGGCTTTGTAGGGCTAATTAATCCACGTCTTGCGACCCAGTCAAGCTGAAACTTGGCACATAGACTCGTCGCCGATGACAACGTATTCTATCAAAATTTTGGGCACCACAAATCTCCCTTCCTATCAAATTAAACTTGCGAGGTATCATTTGAAAAGGACTTTCGAAAAAAGAAATCCAAAATGGCCTCTAATTGCCGGCCACCATTTTAAAACACAAATTTTTCAGAATAATGTCGTGTTAGGTGTCATATAAATGCATTTGAAAACGACTTTCGAAAAAAGAAATCCAAATGACCGCCAATCAACGGCCAACAATATTAAAAATAAAAGCTTTTTTTAATTCGAAATTCTTTCAACAGATGCTAGTAGTAGCTTTTACGTCGCCTGGTAGATGATTCAACAATTTAATCGGCATGTATGACACATTGTCATGAAACTGTTTGATTTGAAATTAGGTATGCTTATATTATTAATGTTCCTAGTATTATAATATTCAGTGACTTGTCTATGGTTTTGTTATTACTGTACTGTATTATGATTTCGGGATTTCAACCTCTTTGGGTTATGTCCCTAGGGTGACTGATTGCACACAGTATTAATTTGATACTGTGTGTTGCCAGTCAACCTGGTGCAAGCCCTTGTTACAGCCTTTAGGTTGCCAAGTTAATTAGATCCCAACTTGGAATGGTAACGAGAGTAGGTACCGACCCAAATCAGGCAGTGAAAATTTCCTGACCTGACCGGGATTCGAACCCACGACCTCTGTAACCAGAGCCTAGCATTCTACCACTATGCTATCCCGCCGTGTACTATGGTTATGTTATTATTATTTATATAATTTACTTTTGTGCAATGTTTATATTGTGTTGTAGTAAAAGGCTGTGTTTGTAGGCACTGAAGAAGATGTAATAAACACCGAAACGTTTGCTATGTGAGATTGGTTGTTATGCTTATTTCAAATTATCAATCCCTCGAGTAGAAAATAATTTCGGATTTTTTAAATAAAAGCAAGCATTGGTAAATGTAAATGCATGGAAGGGTAAGAAGTCCTAGTTTAGGAAAGAGTTCTGTGCACGATGTTTGAGAAGAACAACCAACCATCGCCCTAATAACTAATAAATGTATCATATATGTAAGTTAAATTTATTGGTCATTGAATATTATTGAGTCACTATTGGCACTGGACGTTTCTGAAAATTTATAAATTTTTTAACAGAAATATATTCTGGCCGAAGTTCAGGGTTTAAAAGTTGGTTCGAAATATCAAGTGAGGCTGAAACTTTGAATTTGTATTCTCCTGACTTAACAGTAAGTTTTTCTACATTAAAGGTCTCTTTCGGAAAATTTTTGATTAAATACGAATTCAACTCTTCTGAAGTCACAGACAACGCCAGTCTAGATACGTGAACGGCTGTTTTACGAAGAGCTGCACTAATTCTACATTCGTTGTTACACTTTTTAGAGCCAAATACTACCGGGCTTCTACCTGAATTAGCCCTGTTGATAATTTTAGGACCAGTAGATTTCAGCGAGTTGGCCTTCACTGGCTTCATTTGGTTGACCTTCGGGGACATGATCAGCATAATATGATTTAGAACCTGAGCTGACATCTTTTGGCAAATCAACATTCGAAATTTGTTGACCAATTGATGAGTCGGTCGGTATTGAAGGTTCAGTCTCAGTGGCAAGAAGCAAAACCACGGAGGGAACTAACGAACCAGCTGACGGTGACAGTAGATTTGACAAGCTCAGCTGATGATTGCAGAGCTCCAATTTAAGGTCAGATTTGACCGACGTAAACTCACTCACCAGTTTAGTTATAACTGCAGTTAAGCGCTTCGATTTGTGAGAAAAGCCTCGCAAAAATAGGTGCATTTGAGTTGATTTTGATCTGCAGCAGCTAATAGTTGGCCATTTGAGTCGTACAGAACATACTCACAAGATTGGCATACGAATATAATATTGACATATGAAGTAACGGCGTTGAATTCACGCTTGCCAATTTTAGCACAACCAATGTGATAGCTACCACCAAATAGAGCAGAACACTTGATTTTAATATTTTCTTGGTATTTCACGTTAGACTTATTAATAATGCAGCCAGATTTGGCGTTACACTGTTCACCATTCGCCATCTTTAGTCGAATAACACTATGTGTGATGTAATAATACAGTTTCTATAATACGCATGAATACAGCTATGTCTAAACTGTCTAAACCACGTCTGCGCAATTGTTATGTATGGTTAGTGCATATATCTGACGTCACACATATGTTACAGGCATCAACTTTTTGTATTTTTGGATCATAGAAGCTCTCTTGTATACAAATTAATTGCTTGAAGTTTTTTGTGAACACATTCATTTATTACCTGGACGGAGACAACGTTAATTTTCCCAAAACATTGTATTAATACATAAAACATAGAACTATACCCAAATAAATAATTTATTAATCATTATTAACAATCAATTGGATGAGTATTCGGAAGTTGGATAAGAAAGGATTAAATAAATTCAATCTCTTAATTGCATACGTTTCGGATTATATTCATCCTTCATCAGTGCTAAAAATTGAAGAAATCAGACCAATATAATTATCACAATGTTTATACAAATTAATAAGTGTAACAATCCTTACCAAATTAGATTACAAATTTTTACATTTAATATGCCGAAGATCATCTTTGTTACAAGGTTAAAAGACAACTGTCAATAATAACAAACTTCAGTTACAAATTATTACAAATAACAAAAGTCACTAAACGTTGGAATATAACTAAATTATGTAGACATAAGAATTGGCGCGAAACAAAATTGAAAAACTATTCAGTATTATTTAACTCTAAAACATTTTGATAACATAAATAATACTGAATAGTTTTTCTAAATTGTTTGTTTCGCGCCAATTCTTATGTCTACGTAATTTAGTTATATTCCAACGTTTAGTGACTTTTGTTACTTGTAATAATTTGTAACTGAAGTTTGTTATTATTGACAGTTGTCTTTTAACCTTGTAACAAGGATGATCTTCGGCATATTAAATGTAAAAATTTGTAATCTCATTTGGTAAGGATTGTTACACTTATTAATTTGTATAAACATTGTGATAATTGGACGGTGTTATGCAAAAATCGTCTAAGCATCTTACCATCTAGTCCAGGGAAGTTAGGAAATGAATCTGAAATTTTTAGGGACTACAGATATCGAGATGCGGTTTTCTGCATTGTGTTCAGAAAGCTTCCAGGAAAAAAGTCTATATCGTCTGGTTATGCCATTTTTCGAAAAATGCATTCTGGTGCAATAAATGCATTTTGCAAATGCATAATTACTTGCAACATTATAAGAACGACTGGAAACTCGGAAAAATCGTTACTCGGGGGTTTTCGGAGATGCCGAATTCAATTCTGCCATTAGAATTACTCGGTGGTGGCTCTGCGGGGGTGTTTGGGAGGGAAATTGCTGCGTCCATGAAAATCGCTCGAAAATAGTTACTCGGGGGTTTTCGGGGATGCCGAATTCAATTCTGCCATTAAAATTAGCCGGGGGCGTTCGGGGGTGGCTCTGCGGTGGTGGTAAATTGCAGCGTCCATGAAAATCGCTCGAAAATCGTTACTCGGGGAGTGTTCGGGGATGCCGAATTCAATTCTGGCATTAAAATTAGCCGGGTCGGCTTTGCGGGAGTGGGAAATTGCAGCGTCCATGAAAAACGCTCGAAAATCGTTACTCGGGGGTTTTCGGGGATGCCGAACACATTATAAAAACAGTTGCTTTGGACGCTGCAATTTCCCACCCCCGCAGAGCCGCCCCCGGCTAATTTTAATGCCAGAATTGAATTCGGCATCCCCGAAAAAACCCCGAGTAACGATTTTCGAGCGATTTTCATGGACGCTGCAATTTCCCACCCCCGCAGAGCCGCCCCCGGGTAATTTTAATGGCAGAATTGAATTCTGCATCCCCGAAAACCCCACGAGTAACTATTTTCAAGCGATTTTCATGGACGCTGCAATTTCCCTCCCAAACACCCCCGCAGAGCCACCCCGAGCGCCCCCGGGTAATTCTAATGGCAGAATTGAATTCGGCATCCCCGAAAACCCCCGAGTAACGATTTTTCCGAGTTTCCAGTCGTTCTTATAATGATGCAAGTAATTATGCATTTACAAAATGCATTTATTGCACCAGAATGCATTTTTCGAAAAATGGCATAACCAGACGATATAGACTTTTTTCCTGGAAGCTTTCTGAATACAATGCAGAAAACCGCATCTCGATATCTGCTGTCCCTAAAAATTTCTTTATTTCGGGCGATTTTGATCTAAATGCCCTGGACTAATCGTTCTTGAGATAAATCAGTTTAAAAGTTAAACACGAACAGAAAAAAATGCATCGTAAAGTAATATCTCATTTATTTTAATAATTTAGTACAATACACAAAGGCACCTTAAGTGTTACAATGATGTACAAAAACTGTCAAATTTTACAAAAATAAACATTAACAGTGGCTTAGATCATTTTTGAAAACAGATTACGAACATACTGAATTAAACAAAAGTAAACTAAGTATTAAAAAAATCTGTGTTTTCACAAATTATTTTATTAATCTTCCAAAAAATCTTCATCGATCTCAAAATTCAAGTCGTTTCCGAACCCCTCTACATCCTCTTAAATATCTTGTCCTGGGATTGATTTTAAGAAAACGTAAAAAGCTTTAGCATCCTGGGGAATAAGCTTCATGATTTCTTTTAAATCCTTAACTTTTTCTGATGATAATGGTTTACCATTTGGCCACAATAATGGCAGCTCTAGTTTCTTAAAATCAGGTTTGCGACCTTTTGTTTTTTTTTCTATGTTTACTTCAGTATAGTCATTGATATTATTATCATATACAAAACCTGTGGCAAATCTTTCTTTAAAAGAATTTCGTGAGTTTTTAACCAGCTTATACCTTGCTTATTGATGTTAACTTTTCTATTTGTAATCGCCTTTTCTAAATTTATAACAGAGACCATTTCCTCCCTTCTCATCTTATTAACAATAACTTTGTTTTTATTTCTGCATGTCTTCATGATGTTAATATAATCTTGATCTGTGTAAACTCTTTGCTGAGTTTTTAATGCACATTCCACATCACCAAAATGCGAGTCGTTTGGTAAAAATGAATGACCAGACAGTAAGAATTTTAAACGAATCTCTTCCAAAGAAGTATGATTTTGCAGAAGATGTATAACTAATTTTATACTTCTGTTCTGTCCACCGCATGAAATATTAAAAGTAAAAATCGAATTTATACTTTAACGCACGCAAAACAGTCGCGGAAAAGGTTACTTTTCGTGCAAAGGAAATAATATTCACAACATAACCTTAAATTTATTATACAATTAAATACTGCACTTTTTCTCACAATATCCATAATGATAACTACATAATCAAGTATTAACAAAAATTTTTTACTTACCACTAAATAATAAAGACACCAATTGAAAAAATAACACAGGCAAAATCTTGTTGTCAGTTTAAGCACAACAAAAAAACTGAACTCTTTGGCTATCACTAGTTTTTCAAAAAAGGTCTATCCCAACCGAGTGTGTTAGATCATTTTTGAGTATTTTCTATAGGCTATTTAGAATTTTAGGGTTAGGATATTGATAAATAGATGGCTGTGGGATCGCTTAACAGGTTAGATCATTTTTGCTTGTTGTAAAGCGTATCTTACAGAAGGTTTTTCAATAATAATCTCAATTTTGAAAAATTGTGGGTTAGTCGGTTTTTGCATAACACCGTCCAATTATATTGGTCTGGTTTCTTCAATTTTTAGCACTGATGAAGGATGAATATAATTCTAAATTAAGAGATTGAATTTATTTAATCCTTTCTTATCCAACTTCCGAATACTCATCCAATTGATCTACTTTACTGGATACGATTTTCAACTTTAATTATTAACAATATTTCCAGCCAAATAGATATATTCAATATTAACATTTCCAAATTAAAAGAAGCATTAATTAATAATCAATTTGTGATTGAATATGTTTAATTAATTATTTGATTATAATAGTTTATATAAATTTTAACTTAATTTTTTTTCTATTTCATGTGTATAGTGTATATTATGCTTTATTATTTAATTTAATTCTTATTAACTCATTATAATTGTTTTATTGTTTTTTGTTGATTTTTGCAACTAATTTATTGACTTACTAGTACTAAGCACGTAAATTATGTATAAAAAATCTCTGTACATTAATAGTTTTGATATGTTTAGTTTGATTGTTTTTCTTTTGTTATTTTCATTATTCACACGGTAAATGTTTAAATTTGTCATATTATTGGTGTATACTGTTGGGCAATAAATGATTATTATTATGATTATGTGTTCTGAAAACTTCTATCGAAGTATAAGAATGATAATTACCTAAAAATAGTCGTCAACAAATTAAATTCCAGGTGAAAAGAGACCATATGCAATCTCGAGAAATACGCTCTCATTTACATACAGATAACTATTAAACTATTAAATCTACAAAAAAAATTTAATACAAAAGTTTTTATCTAGGAATGACTAGAAAGGAGTTATTGTCAAAAACTGTTTTTATGTGGCATTTTTCCAATATGGTGGCGGGAGCGGCGACCCCCCAAGGTCGCGATTTTAGTATATTATTTGGGATATGAAACTACATTAAAGTTTCCCACCCAATTTTACAAGTATATAATTAGTGGAAAACCCGCCGTACACCTAGTCTTTTTTATAAGTCCATAATGCTAATTATAGATTATGTAGGTAATCATGTTATAATAATCAGGGTTTCAGATTTCAATAGATTTAGCTAATTACTCGGTTAATTAGATTGATCCTTTTTGAGAATTATATACTACCTTATCTTTTACTCTACAGGTGCGACAGCCGCACAAAATGAGTTTTGGTATGTTCTTGATGTGTATTTACCTTTAACTCATTTTATTCTAATTACGAGAAATATAAAAATAAGTTTTCTGGTTTCCGAATTATAATTTTTCTTCATTATTTATGATCTTTTCAATACACAATTCTAGTTAAATATGGCTACTACTGACAGTACCCAGTTACTAAACGAACTAAACAAATTATTTAAAAAGGATCTACTACCGGAGTAATAAGTATAGTCACTCGGATGTAAAGTTGAATAACTTGTTTAAAAATAATCCAAAAAATTTTAATAAAACTTTATACTAAAGTATGCACATTTCTACAGTATTGTATGGAATTTCAAATTTTTAAATGTTTATGTGTAGAAATAACAAAAATTTATAGCAAAAATGAGCTATGATTTTGGCACATTTTAGAAACTGTCAATATACATCATGCAAAAAAATTCAAATTTTGGTATAGTATAGTTACAAGCTTAGTTAAGTTATTTCCTACTGTAATTTTTTTTTAATATTTATATTTTGTTTATAATAATAAAATAAGTGAACATGTAATATTTGTGTTACTGGTAATCTTATAAGATTCAAATTTAGGTTAGCGATGCCTTATATAATTATAAAAAAGATTTGTTTATAATTTTTATTTAAAAATTATTACTTGAATTTTAATAAAAAAAATTCTGAAATTTATGAATCCTGAGGTATCACTTTTTTCAGAAAACAATTATTATAATTCATATAATAAGTTTAAAATAAAAATGATTAACAATTCTTTTTTATAATTATATAAGGCATCGGTAACCTGAATTTGAATCTTATAAGATTACCAGTAACAAAAATATTACATGTTCACTTATTTTATTATTATAAACAAAATATAAATTTAAAAAAAAATTAAAGTAGCAAATAACTTAACTAAGCTTATAACTATACTATACCAAAATTTGAATTTTTTTGCATGATGTATATTGACAGTAGACGTCATTTTAACAGTTTCTAAAATGTGTGAAAATCATAGCTAATTTTTGCTATAAATATTTGTTATTTCTACACATATAGATTTAAAAATTTGAAATTCTATACAATAACGTAGAAATGTGCATACTTTAGTATAAAGTTTTGTTTAAATTTTTTGGATTATTTTTAAACAAGTTATTCAACTTTACATCCGAGTAACTATACTTATTAATCTGATAGTAATAGAGATCATAGTATCGAGAAAGTTGCCTACAACATTGCAAAACGACGTGATAGAAAATTTTCTATCCAACCAAGAAGTATTTGTGGAAACAAGAGTATATTGACACATTGACGACACACTGTCAAAACGGTGAGTTTCAAAAATTAAAGTTTTTTGTTGATAACTACAAAACACAAATGCAACTTAATAATAAACTAATAACTCAACTTGAGAAAAGAACTGTAGAACAAGTATTAATAATTGAGTTGTTGAAAAATAAACAATCCGTTGAGGTTAACAAAAATTTGTTTGTAAATAAACAAAATTCAGTTGGTAATCACAACTGTGAAGAAAGCAAAAACTCGGAACCAGTGACCACAAAACAATGTAACGCAACAGTTAATAAAACAAAACATGTTGATAGTTCAGAGAAAATGTCTCAAAAAATAAAAGAAAAACCGGGAAAACCTCCAAGTCAAGCATCGAGGTAAAATACAAGAGAAAAATCATCCAGAATTGAAGGCACCGCAACATCTGATGGAACGCACAGTTTGAGAAGCGCTGACAAAAAAGCATGGTTCTACGTTGGCCGCGCCGGGTCCGACACAACAGAGGAAGATATGTTGAAATATCTAAAAACAAATTACTCTAACAAAAGTTTCATTATAGAAGAAATAAGTCTTTCAAAGTAGGATTGGACTTAGATATTATTAATGAAATTATTAAACCAGAGTATAAAACAATCGAATGCGAATAAGCGTAATTTAAATAACGTTTTTACTGTAATATCTGCTCAATAAGTAACAAGTGCGAAGAGTTAGAAATAGTGACTAGTTATCTTGATGCTAGTGTCATTTGCATTAGTGAACATTGGTTAAAACATGAACAAAATGATATATGTAATTTAAGTGGTTTTCTATAATGCCTATGGCACACCGGTCGAGGAGCATCGAGGACCATCGAGTAACTCCTCGATGAAACGATAGAACGCACCCCGTCCTCGACGAAAAATAGGGGCGCCGCTATTTTCATCGAGTTGTTCCTCGATGAAACGAATGTATCTCATTTCAGACTTATCTTTTGTATTTGATTTCGCGCAAAACTTTGATGTATTTGTCACCGATTAAATAGAAATCCACCGTGGACGGGTGCGTTCTTTCGTTTCATCGAGGAGTTACTCGATGGTCCTCGATGCTCCTCGACCGGTGTGCCATAGGCATAAAACAGCATGTTACAATAGAACTGAACTGTGTTTGTATATAGTAATGAAATATTAAGTATAAAATCTCTGTCTGTAGAATTAGACTGTGAAATAATTGCAATTAATTTAACGCAACTAAATTGTATAATTTTAACTGTCTATAGATGTCATAATGGCAATTTTGATGTATTTATTAATATTTTGAAACAAGTATTGCATATATTGAATAAATACGAAATCGTAGGTGATTTCAATGTTGACTTTATGAGTACAAGTAACAGTAAAGATGTAATTATAGATTTGAAACTCACTGTCAATCAAAGCACGCAAGTATCTCATCATAGTAGTAGCTGCATTGATAACCTTTTCACCAATGTATCAATCCATAGCACTTCTGTTCGGGAATTTTGGTCTGTCAGATCACTCATCGATTCTGTTTAATGCCGAAATAACATATAAAACTAATGAATTCGATACAATTTAGAAATCTAAACAATGAAACAAACCTACATAATTTTTACTACAATCTTGCAAATGAAACATGGAATGAAGTTTACATTGAGACAGATCCGGATATGAAATGCAATGTATTTATAGAAATTTTTAATTTCCACTTAAACCAGGCTTTT
The DNA here is from genome assembly GCA_947534325.1 of Agonum fuliginosum. Taxonomy (NCBI): domain Eukaryota; kingdom Metazoa; phylum Arthropoda; class Insecta; order Coleoptera; family Carabidae; genus Agonum; species Agonum fuliginosum. Next base: position 8,443,950 of record OX384044.1, read on the forward strand.
CCACTTGTAAATGGTAGAAATAAAAACAAAAAACATGCTCCTAAATGGATAATCCAGAAAATAACTGAACTCCGTGATCGCCTTCAATTTATGTGGGAGATTTTAAGGACCAACAAGAACCAGGACTTTAAACTAGAACACAATAAGTTAAAAAAAAGAATATCGCTGTATGATAAATATAGCTAAGAAAAATTATAATCATGAAACTGGCAGAAAATCAAACCATAGTAAATGTCCTATTAAATCAATTCAATGATTTCTTCATAACAGCACCAAATGAGACTGTTAAAGATATTCCAACTGCTCAACTAAACTATACTGACTATCTTTTTAAATTAAATAATTGTACAAAGTCTATTTATTTTGAGCCTACATCACCTTACGAAATCTCAAATGTAATTCAAAATATGAAAACCAAAGATTCAATAGATTTGTTTGGTATCAATACTAAGTTAATAAAAACTGTTGCTGAATATACATTGTGAACCCATTAAGTGATCTCATAAACTGTTGCCTAGAATCTGGAACGTTCCCGGATGAACTTAAGAAAGCTAAAATAATATCAATACATAAAAATGGCTCACGTGATGATACCACTCAGTGCCGTGTTATCCAATAGGCACGTGCCTAGGGGCCCCCGATGGCCGGTGGCGGTTAAAAATTTTTAAAATTAATTTTTATTTTTTTTGTAATTTATAATTCAGCGAAAATATTTTAGAATTTTATTTTATTTCGTTCCTTTTATTTTATTTATTTATAATCTGAAAAGTGAGAATATTTTGTGTAAGTAACGAATTTACCGCGCGAAGCGCAAACTTCATCCAGGCAGGTGGTCGTTGACATATCAATGCCGCAATGCCGACAAAGGTTGCAATAAACATACTTTAGGAACATTAATTGGCCTTATCGCCAAATAATTCCCAACAACAGGGATCACTACCTACTATTTAATGTGCCGCTCAACTTAGTCATAACAAAATCAAACAATAAATTTAAGAAAATATATTTTTGAGCATGTAATAAATTTATAATGGCCAACATTGTATCTTGCGCATTATATTTTACCATGCTAGTCTCCGTATTCAGTATGTGTAACTTAAATTTTAGTCGATTAGTTTCTAATAATATTACTGTCTTGTACAGAGAACACAGATTGCATATTATTTCTAATAATTTAAACAAAAGTATAAATACCTGTGAGTGCAAACTGTACAGTGTAGTAGCAGTAGGATTGTCTGCGTATTGCGTATTGATTTATTTTTAAAGGTAAAATTGTGATTTGTTTAGTTGTTATTAAATGTATGTATTTATTTGTACTAATGTGTTTTAGAAATAAAATCATGAAACGAAATTATTTAAGTGGCGCGGGAAAAAGAAAATTGCAAGTTAGAAAAGCTAAAGAAACACAAAAAGGGCAACAATCGTTATTCAATGTAGGAATTGTACAAACATCATCAGGGACGAGTAGCAAACTGCCTGAAGAAGAAAATTCAAATGATAATGAAACTAACGAATTTGTTAGCATACAACAACCAAAACCCGAAGAATATCAAAATATTAAAAATACCGAAAGTTTAAAAGAACTTGAAACTAACGAATATAATTCACAAATCTTTAGTGACGATCCAGCAGATTGGAATATTTGTGATGAATTGATAGAATATTTAATTCGCAAAGACCATATCCCACAAAACATAAATTTCGAAGATCCTGAGTTTCTGAAATCTACTTCACAAATTACTGGATCTAAACAACGTTTTATCACAAAATACATGTTTAAACGTAAAATGGCAAATGGTGAGGAATTTGATCGTAACTGGTTAATTTTTTCACCAAAAACTAAAATGATATATTGCGGAGTATGTAAATTATTTTCTTCGACTAATGAACAATTAATCACTGGATTTAACGATTGGAAAAATGCAACTTATAGATCTTCTCACGAAAATACACAAATTCATTCCCAATCATATCGTGCATGGCATAACCGATTGAAAAAAACTGTTTAGAAACTAATTTTACAAAAATTTATGATCAAGAGTGTGAATACTGGAAAAAGTTATTACACCGAATTATTGATGTCATTCTCTTTCTTCGTCAAGGTGCCCTTCGAGAAGACAACCAACTTATTGGTTCTGTCAATAACGGAAACTATCTCGGAATTTTAGAATTATTAGCTAAGTACGACGTATTTTTGGCAGCTCATATTGAAAAATTTGCAAATAAAGGACGTGGTCATGTATCGTACTTATCTTCAACAATTTGTGACGAATTTATCAAATTAATAGGAAATTATGTGTTGGAATTAATTTTGAAGGATGTAAAGAAAGCCAAGTATTATGCTATAATAATTGTTGACTCTACCCCTGATTTACAACATATAGACCAATTAAGATTTATTTTATGATATGTAAATCCGGGCACCCTAGCAATTTCAGAAACATTTTTAAAATTCATACCAATAAAAAGCCACATAGGAGAAGATTTGTCGGACGAAATTTTAAAATACTTATCTGAATGTGACCTGGATATTAAAAATTGTCGTTCTCAAAGCTACGATAATGCAGCTAATATGTCTGGAAAATATAAGGGCGTTCAGAGTCGAATTAAAGAATATAACCCTCTTGCTGAATATATTCCGTGTAGTGCGCATTCTTTAAATCTTGTTGGGCACACTGCAGCAAGTATTTGTGTGGGCGATTCCATGAAAGAACAGAACAATGAAAAAACAGAACACGAAAAAACAGAACATGAAAAAACAGAACATGAAAAAACAGAACATGAAAAACAGAACAATGAAAAAACAGAACACTGAAGAAACAGAACAATGAAAAAACAGAACAGTGAAAAAACAGAACAGTGAAAAAACAGAACACTGAAAAAACAGAACATTGATAAAACAGAACATGAAAAAACAGAACACATAATCTAATCTATGCTAACAAAAACCTTGTTGAGTCCAACAGAACTCCGTTTTTTTGACATAAACTAATCTATGCTAACAAAACCCTTCTTGACTCCAACGGAACTCCGTTTTTTTGACATAAACTAATCTATGCTAACAAAACCCTAATTGAGTCCAACAGAATTCCGTTTTTTAAAATAAACTAATCAATACTAACAAAACCCTAATTGATTCCAACAGAACTCCGTTTTTTTAAAAATAAACTAATCAATACTAACAAAACCCTAATTGAGTCCAACAGAACTCCGTTTTTTTGACATAAACTAATCAAAGCTAACAAAACCCTAATTGAGTCCAACAGAATTCCGTTTTTTTAAATAAACTAATCAATACTAACAAAACCCTAATTGAGTCCAACAGAACTCCGTTTTTAAAAAAATAAACTAATCAATACTAACAAAACCCTAATTGAGTCCAACAGAACTCCGTTTTTTTGACACAAACTAATCAAAGCTAACAAATCCCGTCTTGAGTTCTGTTTTGTCATTGTTATTTTTTTTCATATTCTGTTTTTTCATGTTCTGTTTTATCAATGTTCTGTTTTTTCAGTGTTCTGTTTTTTCACTGTTCTCTTTTTTCATTGTTCTGTTTTTTCAGTGTTCTGTTTTTTCATTGTTCTCTTTTTTCATTGTTCTGTTTTTCACTGTTCTGTTTTTTCATGTTCTTTTTTTTCATGTTCTGTTTTTTCATGTTCTGGTTTTTCATGTTCTGTTTTTTCATTGTTCTGTTTTGTCCGGTCACCGTGTGGGCGCCATTTCATTTTTTGGGATAGTTCAAAAACTTTATAATTTTATGTCTACCTCAACATATAGATGGAATTTTATGATTAACATAATAAAAACATGTCATTCTGAAAGAGCAGTGTTGGTAGTAAAATCTTTGAGTGAGACTAGATGGTCAGCTAGACATGACGCTATAAAAAAACTAAAAACAAATTATGTTGCCTTAATTATTACATTATATACATTAAACAAAAGTTAGGTCGGTATGACCTAACTTTTGATACACGAACTGAAACCATAGATATTTTACAAAAATTATGCGATTTAGAAACAGTCTTTTTATGTATCTTTTGGTGCGATATTTTAGAACGAGTACTCAAGGTAAATTATTAAATGTTATTGAAGTTATGAAGAGTTTAGTAGAATTTATAAAAGTTGTGCGAAATGATTTTGATCATTTTGAAAGAGAAGCCAAACGTATTCAACAAAAAATAAGAGATACCAATGATATTAACTTGAATTTTGACATAGGACATTATAGAACTGAGCAAAGGCGAAAAATTACGAGAAAGTTACCAGCGGATGAAGTTCCTGCTAACGATCACGAATTTACACCAAAAGATAAATTTAAAACAGAAACATTCCTAGTTATTTGTGATAGTCTAATTGTAGAAATGGAAAATCGTTTTGTTAGTTATAAACAGATTCATGATGAATTTGCTGTCCTTTTTGACTATAATAATTCAAATTTGACAGAAAAACGAAAAGCAGCCAAAATACTAAAAGAAAAGTATAGAGATGATTTAGAAGAAGAATTTGAAAATGAATTAATTCATTTTCATGAACATCTCAAAGCAGAGATAGAGGAGAAAAATAAGTTAGACAATAAAGAGAAAGATTCATTCCGTTTGTTTAATATTATGAAGTAAATTTTATGTCAGACTTGTTTTCCAAATGTATTTATTTAACAATGCCATGTTCTGTTTGCGAAGGGAAACGTTCTTTTTCAAAATTACTTACTTACTTATTCCTCTTCGCTCCACGTGGAGCATAGGGCCTCAACTAGCTGTCTCCATTGTTGTCGGTTCTTCGCTATGGGTTTTGTTTCTGCCCAGGATTTTCCTATTTTCTCCAGTTCTCTGTTAACACTTCTTTTCCATGTTTCGCTAGGTCTTCCTTGACTTCTTTTTTTCCTTGCGGTTGATAGTCTAAGGCCTGTCTTGTTATATTTTGTTCCTCCTTTCTTAAAGTATGGCCAATCCACTTCCATTTTCTTCTACAAATTGTTTTTCCTATTGGTTCTTGTTTTGTGGTTGACCATAGTGTACTGTTCGATATTCGATTAGGCCAATACACTCCCATTATTTTTCTAAGGCATTTGTTCACAAATGTTTGGATATTCTGAGTTTCTTTCTTCGTCACTTTCCATGTTTCAGCTCCATAGAGTAGGACGCTTTTAACATTGCTGTTAAAGATGCGAATTTTGGTGTTCAGCGTTAATTCTTTGCTGTACTAGATTTTGTTTAGCTGTAGAAATGCTGTCTGAGCTTTACCGATTCTTGTTTTTATATCTGTTTCTGTACCACCCTTAGTATTGACAATACTTCCCAAATATGAAAATTCCTCTACATTTTCTATATCATTACTTCCTAATCTTATTTCCATTTCTCTAGGCGTATTAATTTTCATTACTTTCGTTTTCTTTGCATTCACCTGTAGTCCAAGTTTTTTTGTTTCTTTTACTAATCTATCCAATTTCTTTTGCATATGTTGCCGTTTCTCAGAAAGCAAGCAGACGTCGTCAGCAAAGTCCAGATCTTCTAATTGACTACATAACCTCCAATGTATGCCAGTCTTGTTCGTGGCTCTCTTCTCTCTCTCTCTTCTTTTTCAAAATTAGCACACATTAAAAATGAACAAAGAAATACAATGCTACAGGACCGTCTAAATTCATTAAGCTTAATATGCATTGAACACGAATTTGCTGCAAAAATTGATTATTCGGACTTGAGATATAAATTTGCTGCTGCAAAAGTACGAAAAGTAGTACACATATAAACAAAAAATTGAAAAAATATAATTTTGATAAATTGTTAATATTTCCTATTTTTATTTTAGCTATTCACATTAAGAGTTTATTTATTTTTGCTATATATCTTACTACCTATTTAAAATATACTTATAATTGAAACTGTAACGCCATTCACTAGCACGGTGACGAACTAAAAGGCAGTGCGGCGCTCAAGTCGTGTGTGCTTCGCCCGTGCCACACCCAGTGGCTTGTGACAGAGAAAAGAAGATGGACGTTGTCGTTTCTTGTGAAATATTCACACTGTAATCTAACTTATCGGAACCTATATCTTGTAATTTATATTGTTGTAACGTGTTTGTTTTAAAATAAACTTTTTCTATATTAAATTTAAACGTATCGTTATAAAACTTACTAAAGTTGTTTTTTTTTACTAATATATTTTCCCTATTTTAAAAGGGGATCCCAATAAATTCTGTGCCTAGGGGCCCCGAGAGGTCTTAACGCGGCCCTGATACCACTAATTATAGACCAATAGCAATCCTACCAGTATTTTCAAAAAAAATTGAAAAACTAATTTTTATGCGTATTTTCAATTTTATAAATAATAAAAATGTTATCACTAATGACCAGTTTGGTTTTCGAGAAGGGAGAGCAACTACAGATGCTGTCATCAACTTAATACAAAGTGTAATAAAATGCGTGGTACAATAAAGAATTGTGTAGAGCTACATTCATTGATTTAAGCAAGGCATTTGATACCATATCACACGATGTTCTACTTAACAAATTTGAATACTATGGCATTAGAGGTATTTCCTTACAACTTTTAAAGTCATATCTTACTAATCGTGTACAATGTGTCTTATCAAATAATGAGCTGAGTAGTTTTGCGAAAAATGATAAAGGTATACCACAAGGCAGTATATTAGGCCCATTATTGTTTACAATTTATGCAAACGACTTATCAGCCAACATAAATTGTAAAACTATACAGTTTGCCGATGATACAACATTCAACAGCAGAAATATTGATGCAAGAACATTAGAAGACAGCTCAGAGCCCATTCTTAAAACATCTGTCGACTGGTTTGCATCTAATAAGTTTGTTTTGAACAATCAAAAAACAAACGTATTAGATTTTGTAAATACAAATGTTGGTAGTGTTTTTGTCGTGAAATACTTAGGTATGCTCATCACAAATAATTTACATTGGAAATGCCAGACTGATTTGTTGAGTTCAAAGTTATTAAAATGCTTATACGCATTGCGAAAGAAATATTGCATTGTAGGTCCAGTAGCTGCCAGAATAGCATACTTTGCACTATTTAACTCAGTCATGACGTATGGGGTGACTGTCTAACTTTTTACTGTCAATATATTCTTATATGTTTAATTTATATTAAGAAAAATATACGCAGTTACAAAACCCATGCTGAAACCCATAATTATAGCACTAGGAATAATTCAAATCTTGTCAATCCTAAGATATTTTCAAAAAATATCGAAATAAACAATATGAATCTAGATCTTTTTAACAAACTGCCACATGAGTTGAGAAATCTAGATCTTAAAACATTTAAAAGGATAATAATACAAAAATTAACAACAAAAGCATATTACAGTGTCGCTGAGTATTTCGCAGATCAGAGTTTTTAGTTTTTAATTAAAATTAAAATTATGACTGTGTCACTCTTTGTAATATTTGTAAGCATATGTATAATATAATGAATTCTATTTGTGTAATCAAATTGTACGATCTCTATGTTATTATATCTAAATTGACGTACTGTGTATGGCAAGCCGTTTTAACATTTAATGTTACACTGGCTTCATACTAATTTTAATAATGTACTTGGCGTAACAAAAAATAAATGTGTATCTTATTAAAATGGATGTATTATTTGAATGAATTAAAATTTATACGTATCGTATAAAATTCTGAACGATTTAAAATTTGAATTAATTAAATTTTATACGTATAAAATTCTATACGATTTAAAATTTGTAAGTATTTAAAATTTGAATGAATAATAATTTACACGTATTAAATTCTGTACGATTTAAAAGATACCCCAACGAGATATTACATGATTAAAAGACTGTTAGAAGTGCGAACTACAGTCACCTTAGCAATAGCTGAATGCCAGAAGGCCCCAAAAACGTTGACTACAGAAGAAGTAGAAGTACTGGAAGATTTAATAAATATATTAAATCCTTTTGAGTCAGCAACGAAAGAAATGTCCGGTGATCAATACGTAACAATATCTTTAATTGTACCATTAATCCATGGAATTACGACTAAACTAAATTCATTAAACATAAACACAGATATAGCAAGTGAAGTACTTAACAATTGCAAAACCTCAGTTGAGAAACGTCTTTATCTGCTACAATCTAACGTGGCAAACAGAGCTCTAATTAATGAAGTAACTGCAGAAATCAATCTAAATGCCACAAACGAAAAATAAAATTTGGTAGAATATGAACAAAATACGGAAACAGAGGGAGTAAAAAGATCAGATTGCAATTTATTGAGCTTTTTAGATAATCGTGTGACCCAAGCTACTTCCACGAAAACTACAAATTCTGACGCCATAATATCTGTACGTCAATATACAGAGCGACATACGTTGCCACGAACAGACTGCCCATTAAAGTTTTGGCAGTCATACAGTATGTGTCAAAATCTAAAAAATGTTGCTATAAAATATTTATCTATTCCAGCAACCTCGGTACCTTCGGAAAGAATTTTTTCAAACGCGGGACTCTTTATGAATGACCGCAGGAATAGAATAAAACTCAAAAACTTAAAAAACTTATTTTTTTAAAACAAAATTCGTGGCTCAGTGAAATCGAATAACTGAATTTGGAGCAACAACAATAAACCAAAACAAATCACTCTTGATCATAATATAGTATAATTGAATTATTATTTCTTGACTGTTTAGGTAAATGGAATGAAAAAGTATCAGAGTTCTCAGTCTTCAAAAGTTAATTTTATTTAATAAATGATGATAATCATCACCGACGTTTCGG
>OX384044.1:8457704-8625204 GCA_947534325.1 Agonum fuliginosum
AGTCTACGTCTACGCAACACAGCAACTTTAAAAGTAAATATCACAGATTGTGTATCTTGCAGCTATTATACAACATTTATATAATAATACTGTTGTATACATTAATAACAAAAATATCTTATAAAACTTAAATATTTTTTGAAGCTGTATACAATATTTATAATAAAAATTTAAATTATGTGTTTTATCTTCCATAAAATAACTAAGCATATTTTAGAAAAATGTATTTTATTCAAAATTAAAAAAACTAAACACTTTTTATTATTGCTGCACAGGGGCGCACTCAAGGATGGGGGGGTAGTGGGACTTGAGCCCCCCTCCCCCCAGACGACTGGACTTTTTTCAAATTTTTTCATTAAACATTTTAAACATTATGTAAGATTATTTAAGTTCACTGAATACTAAAAATAATCGCCTTTTTTCTGTTTTTATGATTATCTTAAATTCAAATAGTTCAAATATACAATAATATACACTCCGTATAACGCATGTGTACGATTATTGGGATATTTTAATAAGAATGCGAACCTTGTGGTGAAATTTTGAACTTAAACAACGGTGCACTTGAGAGTGAAACTAAAAAGATGAAAGAAAGAACTGATACATTAAATATGAACTAAAATTAAAATATATGTTATTGGAACATAATCATAATTATTTAGCATGTATAGAATATGAACGCCTACTTAAATTCAATTTTTCTATTTAACTGACATGACTCTGCTCAGAGTCGTTCTTATGAAATTATATCAAGAGAGCTGCCGTAAAAACAATATGAGTGCACAAGAAAAAGAGTAAAACGTGCAGCTGTTTATCTTTAAAAAAATGAAACTTTCAATTTAAAGGTGTTTGACCTTGAACTCTAAAAAAAATTCGCCTGCGGCAGATTTCTGTCTTGTGCCGTACTACATGTTTCATAAAAAAATTCTTAGTCTACCCCCCCCCCTCCCCCCCAAGATGCAATCCTGGGTGCGCCACTGTTGCTGCACATATACAAACTAACACTTTAAACTTATTAACAGATGTAAAAAAGAGGTAAAGGTTGTATAACAAGAGCAGCCATATTATGAAGATATATTATATTTATTTAGGCGGCCATTGCTGATAAAAATAAGAACATATTTTTTATATGTAAAAGTACTTCTTGATATAAATAAAATTATTAGTTTCACTTACATACGCTTTGTACAGGGTTCCCCAGTCAAATGGAAATATTTGATGTGTGGGACTTAAGAGAACCTCGTAGGGAGGTGGTGGGGAGGAAGATAACCGACTCAACATTATCAGCGTGGTCTACCATTTAGTTTATAATAGATCGTTGGACGGGTGAACAGCGTGGCTACGCAGTTAAAACGTACAATCTCAGTGGCGAAAGTTTGGTGCAAACGCGGCGCGATTTTAGATGTCATTTCAACATACCGCGCAATCAGCCTGTTCCGTCGAATAGGGCGATTCGTACGTGGATAAACAATCTTGAGCAAAGTGGATCGACGTGTAAAAAAAGGTGGAAGTGCAAAAACGGTTCGAACCCCCTGAAAACATCGCAGCTATTCAACAGGCGATGTTGAAGCTGCGCGCGCGCACACACACACACACACACACATACATACATACATACATCATCGAGATACTATCAAAATTTAGTTGTAAGGACCCTACTTCGTGCTCATCCACTTAAAACTCACAACCCGATTTTTTGCATGATTCCAATACCTCCCTTACAGGTAAGCGGGAGTTAAAAATATTAATAAGCTTCATAGTTCTGACTGCGTACTTTGAATTTAAAAGTACCTAACCTATTTTAACAGAAAAGTTTTAGTGGTATGAAATCGTAAGTTAAGAAATAGCACAAATCTTGATTGTTTGCTTATATGTTGTATTTTCGAATAAAAATAATAGATAACATGGAATAACATAATATAATAATAATAATAATAATAATAATAATTTATTTTGCCAATCGATCATATACATAGAAATGTGGCACGTCAAGTTACATTTAAAAAAAAATCAGACAGATATATTAAACAGAGATTATAAATTATCATTAAAATATTCTTCAACACTATAGTAACATTTATTTATGAGGAAGCATTTTAGATGATATTTAAATGATTTATTAGATTTAATATCTTTTAGTTTAGATGGCAACTTATTGTACAGCTTTACACCAATTATTTTTGGGTTCTTTAAACTTAATGTTAGTTTATGTCTTGGAACAATTAAATCATTTTTATTTCTTGTGTTGTAATTGTGTAAATGCTCATGAGTTATTATAACATCTAAATTGTTTCTAATAAAAATTATGACAGAGAATATATACATGCATGGTAATGTTAAAACTTTTTCATTTTTAAAAGTATCTCTACAAGTTTGATTATACTTAAGATTAAACAAATTTCTTATAGCTAGTTTCTGCAATTTGAACACTCTAATTGCTGCGGGAGAATATCCCCAAAACATTATACCGTAATTTGCTACAGAGTTAAATTTTGCATAGTAAAATATTTTAGCTGTTTTCGTATTACTAATTTGTACCAGTCTTTTAATTGCATAACATAGTGGTGCTAGTTTCTTACATTTGGAGTTCACTTCTTCAACCCATGTTAAATTTTCTGTTAATAACAATCCTAAAACTTTTACACTAATGACTTGAGGTAGTGTTTGATTTTGACATTTTATTAGCATACTTTGATTATTTTAATGAGTAGCAAAATTAACTGCAACAGATTTGGAAATGTTTAAATTTAAATTTAATGAATGAAACCATTGAGACAATATTGAAGTCAGATGTGATAATGAAGCCGCCTGTTCACAGATATCTGCACATGGTGCCAACACAGAAACGTCATCAGCGTATGCAACAAATTTATTGTTTTTAAAATTGTTTTTATATTATTTATATATATATATATATATATATATATATATATATATATATATATATATATATATATATATATATATATATATATATATATATATATATATATATATATATATATATATATATATATATATAATAAATAAAATCGGGCCAAGAATACTACCTTGTGGTGCCCCACAATGTATTACTTGATATTCAGACTTTACATTATTATAAACAACAAGTTGTTTTCTATTTGAAAGGTAAGATCTTAACCATTTTTCAAAGTTTCCACGAAAACCGTAGTGTGACATAATTTGTATTAACTGGTCATGATTAACACAATCAAATGCTTTTGATAAGTCTAAGAACATGCCAGTAATCGCATTACCTGAATCTACATTTTCATATATGACATTCAATAAATTTGTTAAAGCAGTTGTAGTATTGCAATTTTTTCGAAAGCCAAATTGCTCTGAAATAAATATCTCATTCTTCTCTAGAAAAGACGAGATTCTTATTAAAACAACTTTTTCATAAATTTTATGAAATGCTGATCGGTCTATAATTTACAACATTATTTTTTTCACCCTTTTTATGCAAGGCTACTACTTTAACACACTTCAATGCATCAGGAAATATGCCATCTGCTAATGAACTGTTTATACAGTGTGTTAAAGAGGTCCGTGAAGGTGGAGTCCCGACATCAAAATTACAATATAATAATAATTCTATAATTTTTTGCTAATTTTGTGCTATTTTTTGCTATATTCCACAAATTTTGTGCTATGCTCGTTTTTGTTATATTCTCAATTTTTCACTTGGGACTCCAGGTTCACGCCTAGTCCCGAATGAAAATATATACATTTTTGGTATGTCTATAATTTTTTGCTAATTTTGTGCTATTTTTTGCTATATTCCATAAATTTTGTGCTATGCTCGTTTTTGTTATATTCTCTATTTTCACTTGGGACTCCAAGTTCACGCCTAGTCCCGAATGAAAATATATACATTTTTGATATGTCTATAATTTTTTGCTAATTTTGTGCTATTTTTTGCTATATTCCACGAATTTTGTGCTATGCTCGTTTTTGTTATATTCTCTATTTTTCACTTGGGACACCAGGTTCACGCTTAGTCCCGAATGTAAAATGTTAAATATTTTATTATGCTATAATTTTGTGCTATTTTTTGCTGTAGTAAACAAATTTTGTGCTCATCAAATTTACTTGTTTCTTACGGATAATAAATTGGGACTCCAAGTTCCCGGCTGGACCCGGGTGTTAAATGTTTAATGTTTTGTTGCACTATTATTTTGTGCTCATTTTGTGTAATTTTTTGCAATAAGAAATAAATTTGGTGCTCATCAACTTACCTTGTTTTTACGACAATTTCAATGCGACTCATAAGTTTACGTTGAATAGCGAAAATAAGTGGCTGCACTGGATGTAAAATGTATAGTAGTTATGCTATAATAATGATTTTTATCTCATTTTGTGCTATTATGTTTATGTTGCTAAATGATACACATTAAATAATGTGTGTAGGTAGTTATTAACTAGTTTACAATAAGTACCTACCTATATAAAAAATTTATTTTGTAAAAAATAGTTATAAACAAACTAGATATAGGAGTATTATTATTATTATTTCATCAACAATTTTAAAAAAATTTTATTTAATAGTTTATAAAACGCTGAGCATAAGTATAAATGCAGTGGAAAATTATTTATTATATGCGAGATATTAATTTTTGAAAATCTTTAATTATCCTAGTTCTCAAACAATGGATTTTTAGGAGAATTATAATTATAATTTGTTTCATTAATGCATGATTTTGAGACAAGTAAGACGATCTAACGAGTCCCAAACAAACATTTTATGTATGAATGAAAATTATTTTCTGTATTAGTCCGAGAAATGATTTACTTTTTGTACAATCCCTAAATGACCTGATTTTAATAAAAAACAATGACATAATTACATCAAATTCGTGGGTACTCGTGGCAAAAAATTATTAAACAATAATTTAAGACAGTACAAAAATAAAACAAATAAAAATATTTTAAACTAATACACAATTACACAAGTAGTATTATTGTAAATCTAAAATGAACTTGAATCGATTCGTTACGTATGATAATAACTGCAATATATTTTTAAAAAACGCTTTTGTAGTATAAAGTAATACATCAACTTTTTGCCAATAATTCACACTTTGATTTCATATTTCTCTTTTCTGTCATTCCGAATAATTTTACTTTTATTAAAGAAGATGCAAATTTTTGTAATACAGTTTTAATGTTCCTCCTAATTTTTTATCTGTAAAAATAAAGATGATTTACAATGTTCAGTCCATAAGAGTGTTAATCTGCTTATGAAGAAAATAGAGATTATAGTTTCAAAGGAATATACCTACAATGTTCTAATCCTACTAGGAACAGTTACAATATAGAGCGCTTTTAAGTATATGAACATAAGTTCATTCGCTTTTGTCTTTCGTTTCGAACGAATTACATGTCCTAGCGTTTGTGTTTTGTGTCCTGTGATGCTAATAAAAATCAGTTAAACTGTTAACCTCCAGAATAAAAAACGAAAATGAAAAGGTCAATCAATGATAATCTGCGGTAAGTACCTAATTCACAATTTTCTCTATACCGAAACAGGGTAATTGTAAGATTATTATCTGTTAATTTTAATAAAATTAGTAATGTGTTGTATGGAATTAATAGTTACTGTTTTTGTTTGGTCCACAAAATTAAACAATCTATTAGTTATGCTATATTACTTAAATGTACTTAAGTATGATATTTTCCAGTTCCGAATAAAGAAGCATAATAAGGTAGGTGCGGGTAATAAGGCCTAGCTAAGGGAGATTTGAAATAAAATGAAAACTATTTACTTGAATCAACAAATTTGAATGTTAATTAAAACCTAAACATCAAGTGCTGTCATATATAAACAAAAAATGGCAACTTCTGCCGTAAACAAAAAGACAATTAAACATTTTAAAAAACCTCTTCAGTAGGCCTTATTATACTATGGTAGGATAATAAGGCCTAAGACTTTTACATACGTAAATAAACAAAATAGGCTTTTTATATTTGGTAATTGAGATCAATCATTAATAATTATGCATTATTCAAGCTAAAGTCTTAAAATTAACAACAGATATTTTTATTTAATAGACATCAGGACACTCAAAATTATCTGTATCATCCGATGACAAGCCGATGCACCCCACTTGTCGCTAGGGATGGAAAAATATCGATAAATATCGACATAAACATCAGTCAATATTACTTTTAGTTTGTCGTCGATGTATCGATAACTCGATTTTATCGAAATTTTCCGATAATTATCGACATATATCAATAATATCGAGTTATCAATAACAAAAGAAAAGTGATGTTCATATCGGTATTTATCGATATATCGATATTTTCCCATCGCTACTTGCCGCATTTAGAACATTTGTTCATATCAGCCATCTTATCCTCTTTACAACCGTGATATAAAAAAACTCTCCTGGTTTTCTTTAGTACCACTTCTACCTTTGTGTGAAGAAGGTCTTTGGTCACTAACATTTTGAAAAATATATAAATAAAACTGTAAAACAGGCAAATGTTGATTTTAAAAAAAGGAGGATAATAAGGCCTACGGTCGAATTTAGTAGGCCTTATTACCCGCCGACAACATAAAAAGAAAAACTGAAAAGAATATTATTCAGACCATGATATATTATTCAAACATCAAAGGCCGTAGAAGCATTAAATAATAGAAAACTATAGCCTAAAATTATATATAGAAGTGTAATATTCCAAAAAATAATTACGATTGATTTGGACGATATCTTATTATTCGAGTCGCGCGATCGTCCCTCAAACTGATTGACTTCGCACTGGTAACAGTATGCGAACTAACGTGTCGCGACAGGTTTGAGGCGCCATTATATGAATGTTAGCAACCTACGAGGGTGACTTTGAGCGACAACAATAATTTTAAATTGTATTTTTGTTACTTAGGCCTTATTAGCTGATAGGTCTTATAACCCGCACCTATCTTAGACTAATAACTTTCAAGCTCAATTCACAAATAATGAAAACATAATAAATAAATATACCTATTTAAAATGAATTTTTACCATTTCGTTTACCATTGATGAATTTTTATTTTTTTTTAAATTACATTATAGAGTATACCTAGGTATTTTGCGCAGTTCAAATTGTACAATTATCTACAAGTAGGTACTTGTAATTATTTAACGCAGAAAACACTAACTAAAATGTGAATTTTGTAAATTAAGTGACATTTTAAATTATTTAAAATTAATATCTCTTTTACTTTAATAAAAAAATGCAATCGCAGTTTCAATGATTATGGATTCAAAAATACATAAATTTGATAATTAATGAGGGGCCTTGTCGAGACTCAAGACCAAGACGAGACTTACATAAAGTCTTATCAAGACCAAGATGAAATCCAAGTTGTCGCGGCCAACTTAAGACCAAGACAAGACCAATGTCTAGTCTCGTCTTGTCTCGCCTTGTGGTAACACTAACAATTTTACATCCATCAGTACAGTCACCTATTTTCGCTATTCAACGTAAACTTATGAGTCCCATTGAAATTGTCGTAAAAACAAGGTAAGTTGATGAGCACCAAATTTATTTCTTATTGCAAAAAATAACACAAAATGAGCACAAAATTATAGTGCAACAAAACATTAAACATTTAACACCCGGGTCTAGCCGGGAACTTGGAGTCCCAATTTATTATCCGTAAGAAACAACGAAACAAGTAAACTTGATGAGCACAAAATTTGTTTACTACAGCAAAAAATAGCACAAAATGAGCACAAAATTATAGCATAATAAAATATTTAATATTTTACATTCGGGACTAGGCGTGAACCTGGAGTCCCAAGTGAAAAATAGAGAATATAACAAAAACGAGCATAGCACAAAATTTGTGGAATATAGCAAAAAATAGCACAAAATTAGCAAAAAATTATAGACATATCAAAAATGTATATATTTTCATTCGGGACTAGGCGTGAACCTGGAGTCCCAAGTGAAAATAGAGAATATAACAAAAACGAGCATAGCACAAAATTTGTGGAATATAGCAAAAAATAGCACAAAATTAGCAAAAAATTATAGACATACCAAAAATGTATATATTTTCATTCGGGACTAGGCGTGAACCTGAAGTCCCAAGTGAAAAATTGAGAATATAACAAAAACGAGCATAGCACAAAATTTGTGGAATATAGCAAAAAATAGCACAAAATTAGCAAAAAATTATAAAATTATTATTATATTGTAATTTTCATGTCGGGACTCCACCTTCACGGACCTGTGTTAAAGGAGTAATAAAAAGTTCATAACATTGCTTTAAAAGTTTAGTAGGAATCTCATCCAAACCAGCAGAGGATGAGCCATTTAATGACAGAGCATATTTCGCTTTCAGTAGTGGGACTTAAAAATATACTTTTAAAATTATTACTATTTACTGCAATATTTTCAGTATTGGTGTCACCAGTCGCCATATTGCCAACAGTTTTTGCTATATTTACAAAATACTTATTGAATAAATTAGCCACAGCTTCTGGAGAACAGGCAACTTCACTACCATCTCTGACTTCCTGTAGATTATTATTGTTATTACTATTATTAACTGATTTAAGATTGTCATTTATAACATTCCATATATGTTTGCTATTATTTATTGATTTTTTAATATTTTGAGTATTAAAATTTGTTTTAGCTTGAATTATTGAATTTTTTATTCTTTTTTTTACATTGATTATATTTTTGTTTTGATATTAGGCCATCTTTATAAAGAAAATATAAGTCTTTTAAATTTTTTGAATGTTGTACTACATCACTGGTAATCCAAGAATTTTTGTTTTTATAAAAAATTGTTTTCGGAAAACAAGTATTAAAATAATGTAGAAAAACATCCAAGAATTGTTCATTTTTCAAGTTTGCATCTAAAGCATTATAAACAGTGTCCCAATTTTCTTTAGCAAGGTAGAATTGAAACATATTAATATTATTCGTGCAAAATATACGTTTACATTCTGGCTTGTTTGCAGTATACTTGTGGTCTACAGTATAAATAATATTTTGGGGAAAATGATCTGATATTGAAGATTTAATAACGAAAGCAGAATAAGAATTCATACTAATATTTGTAAAAATATTATCAATACAGGAGCCACCAGTACTTGTTACTCTAGTTACATCGTTTATAGAAGGATACAAGCTATGAGCAGCCATTAAGTCCAAAAAAAGTTTGGTATCTGTGCTTTCATTGTGAATATTAATATTATAATCACCTGTTACAAATAATTTTATATCTTTGTACCGGTTTAAAATTGACGTTAAACAGCAATTTAATTGTTTCAGAAATTCGTTTAAATTACCATTTGGAGACCTATAAACACATAACACAATGTTGGTTACATTATTATCTGTCACGTATTTAATACCACAGCATTCAAAAACAAGTTCAATATTAAACTTATGAATATGTTTTAGTTCCTCACAAATTATGTTTGACATATTAAAAATTACTACTCCACCATGAATATGTTGCTGACGGAAAAAACCCGTAGCATATGAATAGTCTTTTTTATGTAACAAATATTCTTCTTCTTTCTTCAGCCAGTGTTCGCTTAAGCATAATATGTCACAGGTGTGTTCACTGAGAAATATTTCTAGTTCTTCAATTTTGTTCCTTAGGCATTGAATATTTAAGTGGGTAATAGAGAACGATGTGTCTTTACTTTCACTTGATAACTGAAAAGATTTGTCAATCATGCTGTTGACGGCTTCCTCTGGATTATGTGAAAAAAACGATTAAAACCAACTCCTGCTGGCCAGATCTCAGGATTCATAGCCTTTTGGAAATTGCTGGCATAAATCATAACTTTAAAAGAGGCATATTGGTCTGGAAATTTTGCCTGTAGTTTTTTGACTTCCACTTCAGAAAACATTTCTGCAAGATAATTCTTAACGTCCAACTCCTTTGTATCAGGGTGAAGTCTATAAATATGAATATACGCAGGTTTTGGAACAGATTTTAAGGATACAGTTTGATTTTGATTGTTTTCTTTTTTACCAAACAATGATCTGTTTTTGCGTTGTATCCTTATTTTCTGAAATAACCGCGTCATTATTTTTTTCGTTTGATTGTAAATTACTATTTCGTATTTTATTTTTATTTCCTACATTCGCTTTGTTTACTTTGCCATTTTGTTTATCTTTGACAATATCGGCAATACTGTTTATTTTTGTATCGACACTAACTAATTTCTTAATTACTGGCATTGTTTCAGCCGGTAAGTCGGTATTAGTTTTAGTAATTGTTTCTGTTGTTTTAGTTTGTTTATTACTTTTTTCTTTATATGGCGACATATGGTTTATTTTATTGCATTGATTAATTAAAACTTTATTTAATACGTCAAGTTGTTCTTTTAATATTTTAATAGTATTTGTTTGATTTAAAATCATATCATCTTTTTGTTTAATAATTTCTTTTAAGTAGTACGTTTCATTTACACTTCTACTATCACCAACACTTGTAAATGACGTGTCCGTGTCTTTATCACTTTCATTTTCACTGTCTTCTACATTAGCACAACAATTTGTTGTATTGTCACTGTAGATCGGTAATTTCATAGTGTTTACACAACTTGTATGAGATACAGTATTACACTTAATGCACTTTAATCCACTGTTTGCCGTTTTATTACATCTTTTGCACAGATTTTTCTCAGTTTTGTTATCAACTTTATTCTGCATGTTATTGCTCGCCGCCATCTTTTTATATATATGTGAGATTTTTTATACATGTGAGATTGAAAAATTCCCGCCAAAGAGTGAGAGTAGTGAGGCAAGAAGACGAGTGAAGTTGAAGAGTGGAAGATGGTGGTTCGACAGACGCGAAAGAAGATAGTTTATATTGATGTTTATAACTTTCCTTTAATGTAATAATTCTTTGAATATAATAATAGTGTTTGTTTAAAATATACCTGCCCTTTATTCTAACTTCTCACATACATACTGTATAAATATCTTATACAGACAGTACTCCTTTAATAAAATAAATTTTACTCCTCAATATCATTTACTAGACAAAAAGTTTTTTAAGAGTAATAAAACTGAATAAATGAAGAGTACAGAAATGAATAAGAATAAGTCATATACATAAGTATATATATATATATATATATATATATATATATATATATATATATATATATATATATATATATATATATATATATATATATATATATTAGTAATATATAATATTAATTAATGCAATTTGAAACAAGTAAATAACAATCGTATAATAGGTATAGAAACAGTATTATAATACTGTTTTATAAACAAGGTATTCAGACGTCATTATAAAGTATAAGGTTTTATAAAAGAGTAAGTAGTAAGTTTAATATGTTGTTCTTCAAAATTAGTTGAGTAAGAGATTACAAAATAGTTATAAAATGATTTGTGTTAGGTGGGTATAATATATATGCCACAAATACCATTCTTAAACATTACTAAAAATTATTTGCCAATACAACTGATTAAAATTAAACAAAGTAAATACGACAATAATTTTTGCTAACACAAACGTACCTATATACAAAAAAACATGCAAAATTTGATGTTTATCAAATGAACTATGTTTTATAATATTATGATTTATCATAAAAATCAATGAATATAACAAAAATATTATATGAGCCCAAAGTCATAATTCGGCCACCATAAACCTTTTTCCTTAATGACATATACGATTTATTAAAAAAAACTAAATACATATTTTATTCTTACAAAATTTATATTATTATCGTAATATAGGTATACTATTTCAACTTGAATTAATTACAAAATTCACGTAGTCCAGGTCTCCCGTCAATTGAGTCTCTGTGGCATAAAATGAAAAAGAAAATACACTCACCGGCACGGAAAACGGGTCACTTATTTTTTTTAAGAAAAAATGCTAATAACATAACGAATGCCGACATATTACTATTGCTATATGTTAACTAGACATACTCGAAGTCGCTTCCATTACCAACTCTTACAAACATTAACAATTTACTTAAATATTCCTTTTATATGCGCATCATACCGAAATCACGAAATTTATAAAATTCATAGTTATTGATTATACTGGTTTTTTTTTTCATCATTTGTTTTATTGTTTATTTGTCATTTGAATGTGGTGTGATGTGGTCTATGTTTTCAAAATGGCACAGAATGCAGAAATTGTAGTTTCCATCACCACTTTAATCGAAGACAGAAGAAGTCAACATTTCGTAGCTAAACGGTACAATGTATCACTTAGTACTATTCAACGCGTTTATACGCATTTTCTGGTGACAGATTTGTACACTAGAAGACCTGGAATAGGCCTGAGAAGACGCAAAAGCAATAGAAATGCTCGATTTTTTGTTTTGACATCGCGTCGAAATCGCACTACAATTATCGTGGAGGCCCGTAAATCTTTACTACAATTGCATACTCTAAATAATAGTGAACGTATTGTACGAAGAAGAGTAATAGAAGTAGATTTTCTGGCACGATGGCCTGCCATGCGACCACACCTCCTCCAACATTACCGAGTAGCTCGCTTGTAATTTTTTGGAAGGCGTGTAAATTGGGATTAAGGTGATTAGACTCGTGTTTTAGTCACTATCGAATCCCGATATTTTTTAATGTCACCATATGGATGTGTAAAAGTGTGACAACCAATTGAGAAACTTCTGCATTCAGCAATACTGTAAGATTCCTGGAAATATCAGTAATGGTGTGAACTGGGATATCAGTGATTTTACGGATAGATTTTTCCTTGTTTCTACGGTAATATTCAATGTCGATAGGTACATAAAAGATATTCTGACCGACAATGTTGTCGCTTATACACCATTTTAAGATGATAAATTTATCTTGATGCACGATAATGCGTGTCCTCATGCTGCTGCAATCTTGAACGGTTTCATAAATGTTGTTAACATCAATCGTATGATGTGTCCAGCGCGGAGTACAGATCTGAATCCAATATAATTTGGGTAGTATATGCTCGATATAAAGATTCGAAGTCGTGTACCCGGTCCCAGTAGGCTTAGTAGGCTTAAATCATGATACAAGAAAAGAGAAGATATGATATCGCGCATGTATGGGCGGGGTTAACTTGCAGCGCCTGACGTCACGTGGTGAGTAGCACAGCATATGTGCAGTGTTACAGTTGCTTTGACCACAAGACATTTTTCAAAAAAACTTAATATCTATAGAATAAAATGAGGTGTGCTGTATACGGCTGTGGTGTGGATAACCAGAAAAAAGATTTTTTGCATACTATTAAGTTTTATAGATTTCCTACAGATAAAAAAATCCAAGGCATATGGAAAAATGTATGCAAACGAAATGATTGCTTCAACATAAAAAATGCTCGTATTTGTTCTAAACATTTTATTGAAAGTGATTATGAACGAAACTTGCAACACGAACTTCTTGGATATACACCAACAAATTACCGAACCCTAAAGAAAGATGCCATTCCATCAAAATATCTACCAAATAAATCCGTCAAAGAAAAGAATAAATCTTGCAGAGAAGAACGTCTAAATAAGAGAGAAAAAAGGCGCTTGTAGAAACTATTTTAAAAGAGTAAGTTACACATTGGTTTGATATTTTAATACTTTTGTTATGCTATAATAATTGGTATTTAGGGTATTTAGGCAAATTTTGTATCATGGCATATGGTTTTACCGAGGGTTTCGCGTTTATATTAAATTTATTCTTGTACTTCATGGGACATTTTGTATTTATCAAATAAATACTACAATAAAAAAATATAGTATACTAGGTAGAGAAATATAATACTTTGTTCTTTTAATCAATATTTCTGATGGTGATGGTAATGATGCCTCTGGAAATGGTCTATGTGATAATCCAATTTATGATGTAGCTTCGGTAGATGTATCTACTCGAGTCATTGGGTACTTACTATTTTTATCAAAATATGTAGTTACTAGTTGTAGTTAGAAATTACCTATAATCTATTGTTTTTTTTTTAAATTTATGGTGTATGATACTGTTTTAGAGTCAATACAGACACAAACACTGTATTAGATGATCGTGACAAATTAATAGCTAGTCTTCAAGAAAAAAATAAATTTTTGGAAAAGAGACAAGATATTATTGGAAATCTATGTAGCAGTGAACAGTTAAAAAAATTAGAAAATTCAAAAGGTCGGCTAAGATGGTCTGTTGAAGATATTTCCAAATCTATTGTTATTTATTCTGCTGGTCCCAGGGCATACAGATTGCTTTTGAAAAAAGGATACCCCTTCCCCGCAGTGTCCACTCTTAGGTCCTGGGTTAAGAAAATAAATATTGCGCCAGGCATATTAAAAAATGTTTTTAATATAATGAAGCCATCAGATATGAGTACTTTGGATAAAGTGTGTGTGATATCATTTGATGAAATAAAAATTTAAAAAACATTACTTATATGACAAAGCAAATTATGAAACCTTGAAACCATATAGTTATGCGCAAGTAGTAATATTACGGGGGCTTTTTAAAAGTTGGAAGCAGCCCATATTTTATGATTTTGATTTCAAGCTTACTAAAGAAAAATTATTTGGGTTAATTAACTTTGCTGAATCGGCAGGCAGAGTTGGGCAGTATTTAAATACTTAAGTATTTAAATACTATTTAAAATACTTTCTTCATTATTTGTATCTATATTTAAATATTTTTTAAAAAGTATTTTAAACAAAGTATTTCAAGTACTAAAAACAGTATTTAAATACAAAAGTATTTAAATACCATGAAGTTAGCCCCAAATTTTGTATTATAATATAGCAAAGTTTTTGAACAAACCAACTGCTTCTGCGCACTTGCGTCACGCCCCGCGTTCCCGGCAGTGCGACAGTAGTGACAACTGACAAGTGAAAACAAAACAAGTCGCCGACCGGTGTTTTGACATGTGCTTGATTGTATAGCGAGAACTTAAAGCAAGTTTATTTGTTGATATTTTGTTTAAATCATCTAAAAAACAAACAGGTAAGTTTTTAAAGTGTATTTATGTTATTTTAAGAGTAAGAATATTTTTCTCAATTCAATTTATATGGAAATTACATAAACATAACCTACTAATATAGAACTAAATGGTACCTGTTGAATATTGTTTTGTTTATCGAGTATCAGATAAGTGTAATACGAATTATATTAATATTAAGAGCAGTAGTTAATTATTATTAATTGATATAATCGTCATCGGCCGAATTCTGTAACTCACTTGTTATGGTTAGAATTAGAAACTTGCTAAGAGTATCCATTGAAAATAAATATTATTAAAGACAAAATCAAAATGTTTTTTTTGTAATATTTTTTGTTTCTACTTGTACTTGTAACTTAGCAACTGACTTACAGAGTTAAGATAATTATTAGTACTACTTATCATCGTATACCATAAAAATATGTTGTTCGTTTTAGTATAATGAGTAAGCTACCAGAGAGTGATGATAGTGCAGCAGAAAGTGAACCAGTGTCTACTCCTTCTACCAGTTCGGATTTTAATGATATTATACCATCAACAAATGGTCTTTTGGATGGGAAATTTTTTAAAATAGTTTCCTCTACAAACAACAACAAGAATATTCAAGCAAAGTGTCAGCTTTGTGTACCAAAATTAAATATTATTAAAGGTTCCTTGTATTCAACAACAAATTTTCTGAAACACTTGAGATCAAGTCATGCCTCTAGTATGAAAAAATATTATGAACATAAAGAAGCTTTACGAAAGAAAAAAAAAGATGGTCCAAATAGTATGAAACAAAAACAAAGCACAATAATTGAAGCGTATTCTTCAAATAAAAACCAAGTGTCACAAAAAGAATTTGATGACAGAATAATTAAATATATAATTAAACGAATGTTGCCGTTAAGTACCGTTGATGACTGTGATTTAAAAAATTTATTTTGTGGATTTGGGGTGGAAATTATAAGTAGGCGAACTTTAAGTAGAAAAATTGACACCATTTTTAAAGAAAATATTACATTACTGAGAGAAACATTAAAAGGTATAGACTATGTTTGTACAACCGCGGATGTTTGGTCATCAAAAAGAAAAAGTTTCATGGGAATAACATGCCACTGGATAAACTCATCTTTGACAAGACAATCTGCTGCACTAACCTGTAGAAGATTTAAAGGTGTCCATTCTTATGAAAAAATTGCAGAAATGTTAGATGATGTTAATATTTCTTTTGGGTTAAATAGAAATAAAATAATTGCAACCATAACTGACAATGGCTCTAATTTTGTAAAAGCCTTTAAAGAGTTTGGAGTAAACGTAAATCTTAATAAATGCAATAACCGAGAGGATGACAATGACATAGAAGAAAACGAGGCTGTGGAAGAAATCAGTACTAAAGAAGTTCAATTTATATCAATTGATGAAGTCATTCAGGATAAACAAGATCAAATTTCGAATGATTCTGACGAAATAATATTGCCAAAACATGTTCGCTGCGCAAGCCATACACTGAATTTAATCGCGACGACTGATACTAAAAATGCAATTAATAAATATTCAGTTTTGCTAAAACTTCATACTCAAGCTATGTCAAAGTGTAGTGAACTGTGGAAATTTTCATCAAAGCCAAAAACAGCTGACATTATATTTGAGGTAAGAATTTAAAATTTTTCTTTTATAACAACCTTAAATATTTTCATTTTTCAGGTACTTGAACAACGACTTTCCTATCCAGGTGTTACGCGTTGGAATTCATATTATGACTCCATCAAAGAGATTGTCAAAAATCGTCATAAGTTACCCGATTTATATAGTAAATTAGAATCAAAAGTTCTTTTCAAAGATTCAGAAATTCAATATTTATCTGAATATTGTGAAATTATGAAGCCGTTGGCTTCTGCATTGGATGTCATGCAAGGAGAGAAAAACTGTTTTTATGGAATGGTGATACCATGTTTATTTACATTGAAAAACAAGATTTCTGAGTTACTTAAGCAAAATTTTAGATATGTTAATCCAATAATTAATGCATGTATTCAAGGTTTAGAAAAAAGATTTTCAGAGTTTTTTCAACTTTCGGATAAAGTAAATGATGCAATAATTGCTACAGCAGTCCATCCAGAATTTAAACTAAGATGGTTGAATTCCCTTAAAGATGAACAGAAAAAAGAAATTAATATTAATAAAATTCGAACTCTTATTATAGTTGCCTCCGAATCACTTGTTTCTAAAAGTTCAAATGGTGACGATTCGTCAGAAAGTACAGATAGTAATAATACTAATGATTTTTTTGATTTTGGAGATAATGTTGCTGTAAAGAATGTTAAATATAAACTTGAATTAGAACTCTGCAAATATTTTGAAGATAAACGTAAAGACTTATCGATGCTAAATAATTACCCTACCATAAAAACACTTTTTATAAAGTACAATACTTGTTTACCTTCATCTGCGCCAGTAGAAAGGTTATTTTCCTTTGCTACAATGATTAGCACTCCTCGGAGACAAAATTTAGGCGATGATCTCTTTGAACAATTAGTTGTTTTGAAGGCAAATTTATAATTTATGATTATATTTTTTATATTAACCTAACCTATTATATACAACTATATAAGCTATGAGTCAAATAAAATATCAAAAGTCTCGAGGTGGGAATACGAATGATTTTTTTTCTGTAATTATTTATTTTGATTAATGAGTGATATATCTGTGATTTTTGTAAACTTATAATATATATTTTGTTTGTTGTTTATTTTTGTATTACAAATATTTTGAAAGTTTTTTTTCTAAAATAAATAATTGTTTGTTTTTTTTAAGTTAATTCAATACGATACGACTAGTACTGGGTTTCAGTCAACAAAATAACTTTTTTTAAAAACCGATTTTTGTGCCACTTGTGCTTGAACGGCCAAAATAACTATTCTTGCAAACCTAATACCTTAAACATTTTTTATATTGGCCATAAAGGAAAATTGTTAGAATGGATGCAACCTAAAATCTAGTAATTATCCTGTTCCTGTTATGTAACAACTCGTCCAGTGTTTCAATCGAGATAAAAATGTTTATTGAAATAATTTTTGAACTTTTTTTATCATATACAAAACTTTTACAAAAAGTATTTGAAAAATATTTAAATACTTTTTTAGAGTATTTGAAATTTTAAATACTTTGAAAAAATGAAGTATTTAGTATTTATATTTAAAATATATTTTTGCTTTAAGTATCTGTATTTATATTTAACTACTTTTTTGGAGTATTTTGCCCAGTTCTGTCGGCAGGTATTTAATTTTAACTTGAATTCTATCCATTTGCTTAAATTAATTTGTTGCAGGTTTTCAAGTTGTCGCCATGGTAAGTGACTTTGGAGGTGGAAATAGATCTCTTCACAATGAGTTAAATGTAAACCATAATAAAACCTACTTTCAAAACCCTTGTAATGGTGAACCAGTTTATGTATTTGCCTATGTTCCTCATCTAATAAAATTAATAAGGAATCATTTCGTTGACCATGGATTTATAGTAAATGATAAAGAATAAATAAAACCATAATTGAAGAACTTTTGGATGTAACGGCCACATCTGATTTAAGAATAACTCATAAAATTTCTAGAGTCCTTAAATGTCGAAGGAGCTGCCCGTCAGAAGGTAAAATTGGCTACGAAATTATTTTCGCACACAATATCTATGGCCATTACTAGATGTGGATCAATGGGCACCTTAAAGCAACCAAACTGGGAAGAATGTGCAGATTTCTTTAAATTGGTGTGTATATTCGAATTATTTTACAAATTATAGTATGCTTTGTTAATAAACTATATCATATTTTAGGTAAATGACTGGTTTGATGTGTTAAATGTAAGAGTTCCTACAAGTGACAGTAGAGACAGAACCAAAGCTTACGGGCTTGCATTGGAAATTCAAGAAAATATAATAAATAAAATGAGCGATACTGTAGAAAACATGAGAGTAAAGGGCAAAAAAAGTTTACTTCCATTTCAAAAAGGTAACGTATAACAATGAAGCGATAATAAAGTTTGTTAAATTTAGTGTTTATATTTAATTTGTATTACTTGTTTTAGGAGTAATCATGACAAATACCTCATTAAGATTGTTATTTGAAGATCTCAAAAGAAGATTTTCCACAAAATACCTTCTTACTTATAGATTGAACCAAGATGTTTTGGAAAACTTTTTCGGAGCCATACGGTTTAATGGAGGACTTCATGACCATCCAAATGCCTTAGAATTTAAATACAGATTACGGTCTTATATTCTTGGTAGAAATGAGTGCTCTCTTTCAAGTTTTGGCAATATTGAAGAGGATACTATTCCTGATTTACCAATTATTGAAGATATTAATTTATGCGGAAAATATTTTTCCTCAGTTGTTAACAAAGAACCTGACGAGACTCATGACTCGACATCGTTTAATTTTATTGAGACTGAATTAAGTGATATTGAGTATGACGGATTGGAAAACTTTGCAGGATATATTTGCCATAAACTCAAAGAACCTGATACCTCTACAGCTTCTACATCAAGCTTTACCTGGGTTTCACAGCTTAGTGAGGGAGGCTTGTCAAAACCCTCTCCGGAATTTATGATCCAGTTGAAAGAACTTGAAAAAATATTCCAATCTCTAAACCATGAAATTCTACATATTTCTAAAAATTATTTTAAAAAATTGGTAGACATGAGTTCTTCTGTTTCTTGTTCGGAACAAACAAAAAAATTATTTTTTCGTTCTAGAATGTTTTTTAGAATAAGAAATTTAAATCGTGATTTACACAAAACCGCTATTTCAAAGAAACGAAAAATGTCAAAAATAATTCATTAGCTAATACAGCGATTTTCTTCTGTTTGAGAAAAAATGCTGTTAAAATTATTAACTACCTATATTTTTTCATGAATTCTCTACTTTCCTTCTTATATTATATTCCTCTAGTGATTCCCGTTTTAGTATTTTTATAAATAATAATTTTTGCACCTCATCCTAAACCTTAACATGATTTAACACATAAGTAATATATTTAGACTTACTCGACGACAAATAATAAAGCTCAAAATATATTGTACACCAGTTATTTAAATCTGACTACCGAACATAATTAAAAAACTCTAATACAAGAATAACATAAATACCTTAAATGTAAAAAAATCTAATCTTTGTTTTCATAATTTTTAAATAATACACCAGTAAAACCTAAAAAACCTAAAAAAACATTATATCCCATTCCTGCATGCTTCTATTATAGCAAGCATGATATCGCGCCACAAACAACTCACCACGTGACGTCATGCGCAGATCGGACGAGTTTTGAACAGTTACATATCATATCTTCTATTTTATTGTATCATGGGCTGGAATAACTCAGAGATGCACTGTTAGAAGCATATAATAATATCCCTCAAGATGGCATCAGGAACCTCATTCTGAGTATGCCTCTACGATTGAACAAGGTCATAAAGTACGCAGAGGGAACACGCGTTATAAGTATAAACGAATTGTGTTTATTTATGTGATTGTAATTTTTTTTTTTTTTCAACTTATTTTTTATTGTTTTTATGTCCATAATTTTTTCTTTTGATAATAAACAATTAGTAAATATTCAAAACATTAATTTCATAATACGAAATGCTTGACTATAATACCCTTTAATAAAATATATCATAGTTATATAAAATAATCAAGGGATAACAAAAATTTTTACAAAAGAAAAAGTGACCCGTTTTCCGTGCCGGTGAGTGTATTTAAGAATCCGGCACGCACAGTAAAAAATTGAAAATAAAATTGCAAGAAGTGTAGGATAATATCTAAACTGATGAGTGTATAAAGTTAGTTGATACAATGCCTAAAAACTATTCTGTTTCGTATCTTATAGTTAATTTAATTTAGTTTAATACTTCTTTTTGTAATTAATTTAAGTTGAAATAGTACATATTACGATAATAATATAAATTTAGTGAGAATAAAATATGTATTGAGTTTTTTTAAATAAGTCGTATGTCATGAAGGAAAAAGTTTGTGGTGGTCGAACTATTATGCATTTGGGCTTGTATATACATATGTTCATAGAAATGAAAAGGTTGTCACGATTCAAAATATATGGATCACCTTGTTCCTCCACAAACTCAAATTCCCGCTCCTTACTGGCAAATTTTGTTTGTTTATTAACTAGTTTTATGCTCAACGATGGCAGCATGTATCAGACACACAATTGTTTTTAAATATTGTTAATTAAATTAAGACAGTTGGTGAGTGCGACAGTGTTTTTCGAGGCAGAGAGAGCCTAGAAGTTAAACTGTGCGGTTGAGCTAGTGTCTCCAGTGTCGGGCTATGGAATTTTGAATATTGTTGAATGTGTGAATCAAAAGACATTTTCGTAAAATTTATCTTAGTGATTTTATCGATCAGTGATCACGCATTTTCGCTAAACAGCGGATTTGTCGTAATAAAAACCACACCCGTTTATTTTGCGCTACTTGGTGGATGTTGCCGATTGTCCGTCCACGAGTCGTTGCTCCAGTTATATTTGGAGGCTCTTCTTGTTGCCACTGGAGGTCCACATCACCTGGTTCTCGATCCCGAGAACGTGGGTTCATCACCGCCTACGTCTGCGCTGCATCAAGTACCAGCTAAGTACTCTCTCGCAATTACCTCGAACTTTCGCACCGTTCTATTACGCATCCACGCCATATCTAATACATATTATTTATTTAATTCATCGTTTACAACAACGATTTATATATTTGGTACCAAATACTTGCTATATTCTCTAACTAACTGCAGTATAAAATTTAATAAAATATTTGTATCGCCGCCACTGAGTCGGGCCGGTATCAGCCGTGTCACTTATTTTTCGCCTATATTATCAGGGACAATATTACTAATTATTATTATTTTTTTTGTATTCAATGTTAATCTTAGAACGTATACAGGGAGATCTCCAAATTTGCTATATATTTAATTCACTTATTCACCACAGATTTTTGATATGTTGTACTCTATGTACTTGTGTGTCTGATACCTGGTTGACATTATTGAATAATTATTTGTATCGCTTAAATTATCGTTTCAATATAATTCTTAAGGTTTGTTGCACTACATTTGCGAGTAACTCTTATGCAATTCCCGTCTACCTGATTCACAATCCTATCATCTCCGCTTTAACATCACTAAAGCGGGGTGGCGCCCAAATTCTACCTTTTTCAGATATTGTGAATCGTGCACTAGTTATCTCGACAGTAAGTATAATTATTTTGATATTATTGAACAACTTAAAGAAGCGAACCCACAGGTAATAAATTTGTGTACCCCCCTCTACCTTCTGTAGCTGCCGGCTGCCGTCATTTTTGTAATTTGGAGCTAAGCACAGTTTTCAGGTTACAAATTTGGCGCCCTTGAACGTGAGGCTTTACGATACTTAATTATTTTGTCACTAGTATTTTTACGGATTATAATTTTTTTGGTCAGATCTCCGTTACCTTTAGGTATTATCAATTAAATATAACGTTTAAAATTTTAATATTTTCTGTTTTCCTATAATTTTGGAGCTAGTTTTGCATTATAGCGATGGAGGTAAATAGATTATCTCGCGACGAGCTTGAATATGAACTATCGGTTCGAGGAGTTCAAAATACTAGAATTTTGACTGTACCCATGATGCGCGCGAATCTTAAACGCTTAATGAAGCAAGAAGAATTAGGAACTGTGGTAGATCAAAGCGTACGTGTTCGTGATGCATCAACAGAAATAGATATATGTACAAATAAATTAGTTGAAGTTCAATCGTTAGCAAATGAATTTTCCGGTAATTCTGAAAGTGGAGCTTATAAGAAAATTTTTGCAAAAATATATCATTTAAATTGCAGATTAGATAGAATTCTCTCAGAAGAAAATGACATTGTAGCTTCAGTACAACAACTTTTAAAAAGTATTAGCGACTGTGAATTAGATGTAGTTGGTAAAGCCGATCAATTTGAAGAATCAGAAAAAGATAACAATAAGGCAAACGTTAACGCGGTAAATACTCAAAAAACTACTAATAAAAAACAGATTCCCGTTAGTCAATGGAAAATTTCATTCAGCGGAGATACAGGGCTTAGTATAAATGCATTTCTAGAACAAGTTGAAGAATTTAGTGTTTCCAGAAACGTTCCTAAAGAGGAATTGTGTGATAGCGCGGTTGAATTATTAACTGGTACAGCTTTAACCTGGTACAGATCTATGCGGCACAAAATAAAAACTTGGGACGAATTTGTGAAATTATTACGCGCAGAATATGAACCTTATGACTATCAGACAGATCTTTGGGCGGAAATTAGGTCGCGAACACAAGGACCCGACGAATCTATTGGAACGTACTTTTCTTGCATGGTCAATTTATTTACGCGATTACATACTACCCCTACTGAAGATGAAAAACTTCAAGTTTTGCGACGAAATATATCTCCGTATTATATTCATGCGATCGGTTTGCAAGTTGTAAACACGGTAGATCAATTACTTGAAATATGTAAAATGTTAGAAAGAAATAGACTTATGGCCGAAAAATTCCACCCTCCACCCACTAATAGGCGTAACCTCCTTGAACCAGATCTTGGTTATCAAAGTCGTTCACGAATCATGACAAATAATGCATCAGAAATTCAAACAAATTCTTCTAATCAAATTCGCTCACAATTATGTTGGAACTGCCGAGATATGGGTCATATTTACAGAAACTGTACACGACCACGAAACAAATTTTGTTACGGCTGTGGACTACAAAATCATACAAAATATACTTGTACTAGATGTCGCAACATAAATTCGGGAAACGGAAGTCGAAGTTCTTATTGAAGAACCGTACGAAGAACTTCGAAATTAATTCATCGGTTCAACATAACGATTGGATGGAATGGCTATCTTATATAAAGAATATTACAGCTAAGTCAGAAATTGATTTTGCTTTAGCGAATGCGCAGGGCGATAATCGTCCTTATGTAAATGTTCAAATTTTTGGTAATAGTTTTAAGGGTCTTTTGGATTCCGGTGCAAATCGGACAATTATAGGTAATAGAGCTTGGGAAATATTAAAAAGTTTAGGAATAGTTTTAAATCAAAATAAAATAATTAATTGTACAGTTGCTAATGGGTCAGTTTGTGATTGTCTCGGTTCAATAAATGTTCCAGTTTCGCTTAAAAATAATACAAAATTAATTGAAATACTAGTGGTTCCTACAATAAGTCAAGATTTAATTTTAGGGGTTGATTTTTGGTTGATTATGAATTTAACTGTAGATATATGTCGCGGAGAAGCCGTGATGTTAAACGAAATTGTAGAAGTTAGGTCAAAGGTAGAATCGAATTCGGGATTGGGAAATTGTGAAAATTTAACTTTAGATCAAAAAAGTAAGCTTAATAAATTAATTAGTGATCATTTTACGAGGATGAATACGAAGTTAGGTTGCACTAATTTAGTGGAACACGAGATTTTAACAAACGCTGAGCCAATAAAACAAAGGTATTATCCGGTGTCGCCTAAAGTATAAGAGCAAATAAATGTTGAGCTAAATAAAATGTTGAAAGATAATATAATTGAACCTTCGGATAGTCCATGGTCGAGTCCAATAATTTTAGTACGTAAACGAGACAACTCGTATCGCTTTGTCGTTGATTATCGGAAACTTAACGCGGTTACGCAACGCGACGCCTACCCTTTACCCTACGTGAACAATATTTTAGACAAATTAAGAGATGCGCGTTACCTGACGTCACTTGATATTAAATCCGCATTTTGGCAAATTCCCGTCAAAAAATCTTCACAACATAAAACAGCTTTCACAGTACCGAACCGAGGGCTATTTCAATTTACAAAAATGCCTTTTGGCCTCCATAATTCACCCGCGACGTTCCAGCGTCTAATGGATAAATTATTTGGGCACGAATTTGAGCCCTACGTATTCGTATATCTCGACGATATCGTCATTATAACTCCTACATTCGAGAAACATTTAGAAATTCTGTCTCTTGTACTCACTAAAAATTTTGATGCTGGTTTAACTTTAAATAAAGAAAAATGTTACTTTTGCCGCCCAGAATTGAAATATCTTGGATACGTAATTAACGGTTCTGGCCTACATGTGATAAAGTGAAATCAATTTTAGAAATTCCTTCGCCCAAATCGGCCACGGAAGCTCGTCGTTTTATTGGCACTGTTAGTTGGTACCGGCGGTTTATCTCTGATTTTTCAACGCTATCAGCCCCTATCTCTGAATTGACCAAGAAAAATAAATCATTTATATGGACTCTTGAATGTGAACGTTCTTTTAATATAATAAAAGAAAAATTAGTATCGGCGCCCATATTAAGTTGTCCCGATTATAGTAAACCCTTTATAGTTCAAACGGACGCGTCAAATTACGGTGTCGGTGCCATTCTAACACAAAAATTCGGAGACGATGAACGTATAGTATGTTATGCCAGTCGTAGTTTAAATAAGCAGGAACGAAATTATTCAGTGACTGAGCGCGAATGTTTAGCCGTTATTTGGGCAGTTGAGAAATTTAGACCGTACATAGAAGGCGATAAATTCACTGTAATTACCGACCATCATTCTCTGATTTGGTTAAATCGATTAAAAGATCCGACAGGACGTCTTGCACGATGGGCAGTACGTTTACAGCAATTTAACTTCGAAATAATACACCGCAAGGGTAAAGAAAATCTTATGCATGATTTGTTGTCGCGCGCGATTCAAACAAATGTAGATTTAATAACTTTCTCTAACACTGTAACTGATCCTTGGTATCGTCAACTCATGGAAAATATAAAAGCAAATCCTGCAAATTTTACAAGCTGGAAAATTGTCGATGATCAAATCTTTAAATACGTGCGTTCAAAAACTAGCGCGGACTGGAAACTTGTTATTCAGAAAGATTTTAGAAAGGATGCGCTGCACGAATGTCATGACGCACCTACCTCCGGTCACGCTGGTACTTATAAAACTTACCACCGCCTCTCAAATTTATACTACTGGCCAAAACTTCTAGCCGATGTTAAATATTACGTACGAAAATGTCAGGTCTGTCAAAAACAAAAAGTTCCACAAAATCCTAAGCATGGATTAATGGGAAGCCGCCCCCATATAAACCAGCCCTGGCAACTTATTAGTATAGACTTTATGGAATTTCCACGTTCTCTTTTGGGAAATACTAGTTTACTTGTTGCAACCGATTATTTATCTAAATATGTTGTGACGAAACAGATTTTCGACACAATATAAACTGATAAATTATTCCTCACCTTGCAATGGCATCACAGCCATGTGAATGTAAACATTCATTATTTTTATGTAATTCATTTTTATATATTTGTATCTTGCCAATAGATCTATGAAAGCATCACTTTCCAAAGTTAGATCGCAAGTCAATAATTAGCTGTGATAATATGCCAACAAATATTCAAGTCAACCTAGGAAAAACATTAGAAATAAGTACTATTGCATTTGATAATTGTATTCACCTACCAGGCAGATCCTTCGAATATCAATTGTTGTTAATTTTTAAATATGAACTAGTCACTGCCACACGAAGAATTCACGTGTGCGTGAATGCTGGTAAACTGTCAAACATATCTGTCAGAGTGATGGTCTTCCCGCCATCAAGCCACTGCTAACCTAACATGGGCTGCGCGCGCCTTGCGTACGTCCACCGCTCCAAGCGGTAAAATTGGAAAAACAAAACAAAGGGGTTAGTGACACTGAAAGACAATGGATAACAAATGCAGAACAATAGTGTTGTTTAGTTTTTCCCAATCAGCACACAGAGTAAGCGAGAAGGAATGATAATTTAAACAAAGAAAGCAAGATACTTTTTAGTATAAAAGGGCTCAGGCCAACAAGAAAAATCAGTCTTAGTCTGTCGATTGAAGAGAGCTCTTCTTAGAAGAACTCCGTTTTATTTCAACCGATCTCAAGCGTTGATGAGCCCTCAAGAGTAAACTCTTGAGCACGCCGACAAAACAGTCAACAGCTTGCGACACTATAACCGTCACTACAGGTAAATACGGTGGGAAACTGAATGAACGGGTAGAAAAGTAAGCAAACCTGGAAAAGTGTTTTATTGGGTGACTAGTCGCAAACAATAAAAGCAATCTTTCCATGGAGTTACCAAAAAGCAAACTTGAGACAATGAGTACTGGGTCATAAGGCAATAAGTACGAACCCATTGCCTCAAGAGTTTTCAAATCGTGCAAACTTTGTTCATTTTCTCACTACCGATTGTCATTTACTAAAACTGGAATTAATTAATCGCTAATTATTAATTAATAAAACCCACACAGTAGGAGTGTGTGAACTACGTAATAATTACTAATTCTTAATTGATAAAACCCACACAGTAGGAGTGTGTGAACTACGTAATAATTACTAATTCTTAATTGATAAAACCCACATAGTAGGAGTGTGTGAACTACGTAATAATTACTAATTCTTAATTGACAAAACCCACACAGTAGGAGTGTGTGAACGACGAAAACCGTAAATACTTTTCTAAATTATCAGCCTTCTGAATCACGCGTACTTTGTTAGAATCAAGTGTTTGTTTTCATTGTTACAATCCATTTATTTGACATATGTTTGTGTTATAATCAATTTGTGTTACAGATGTTTGTACCTCATTTATTTATGTTGTTAGGGGTTAATTACAATAAATACCGTTGTGTACATCACTTATGAACCCTCACACATATTTGTTTGTATTGTAAAGATTAAATAATAATTGCTTAAATCATAATTGAACTGAATAAATTTAAACCTTTGTTACATTGTTTATTGTGTTGATTTTATTTTTTTCACTTTGCTGGACCCAAACGATAAAAGTTTCCAATTCTCTAAATTAAATTACGATTTAGCACAAGCTAGATCTGGCGCCCGATATCCAAACTAAATTTAACTTAATTAATTTATAGCATCGACCGTTACAAAATGTCGTCCTGCACAGGGACTTAATTAATTTGAGCCATCACCGTTACAATGTTTTGTTATATCCTTTGCGCAATGCAACTGCGAAAAAATTATGCGAAATTGTCGAACAGAAAATATTTTTAGTATATGGCGTACCGCAGATAATTATTACAGATAACGGTAAACAATTCGTCAGTAATGAATTCAAAAATTTGGCAACTAAATATAATGTAAAAATATCCTACAATGCTAACTACCATCCACAGAACAACCCCGCAGAACGTGCCAATCGCACCGTAAAAACAATGATAAGATCTTACTTAGATGAAAATCACCGGAAATGGGATATATATTTGCCGCACCTGTCTTGTGCCGTAAATACTGCGAAAAGTGAAGTTACACAATATACGCCATATTTCGTTAATTTTGGAAGAGAACATGTTTTATCGGGAAATTATTTTTCAAAATCTAAATCTAATGAAATACCGCCCATTGATCGTTCCGAAATAGAGAATAGAGATATCAAAAATATTTTTACTGAAATTCATAAAAGATTACGTGCCGCCCATGAACGAAATAAAAAATACTACGATCTAAGACGTAAACACACAGAATACCGCATCGGTCAATTAGTATGGTTAAAGAATCATGTTTTATCGGACGCAAGTAAACATTTTGCCGCCAAGCTAGCTCCAAAATTTACAGGACCGTATCGGGTAAAACAAAAAACTTCAAATGTGACTTATGAGTTGGAAACTATAGAAGGTAAATCTAAAGGAAACTGGTATTTAAAAGACTTGAAGGAAGCGGAACTAGACTAAGGGAATTTAAGTTTGTTAATATTACGTGTTGGTGTTTTTTTGTTGTTGTTTTTTTTATACGTAAAGGGGAGATTGTCACGATTCAAAATGGATCACCTTGTTCCTCCACAAACTCAAATTCCCGCTCCTTTCTGGCAAATGTTGTTTGTTTATTAACTAGTTTTATGCTCAACGATGGCAGCATGTATCAGACACACAATTGTTTTTAAATATTGTTAATTAAATTAAGACAGTTGGTGAGTGCGACAGTGTTTTTCGAGGCAGAGAGAGCCTAGAAGTTAAACTGTGCGGTTGAGCTAGTGTCTCCAGTGTCGGACTGTGGAATTTTGAATATTGTTGAATGTGTGAATCAAAAGACATTTTCGTAAAATTTATCTTAGTGATTTTATCGATCAGTGATCACGCATTTTCGCTAAACAGCGGATTTGTCGTAATAAAAACCACACCCGTTTATTTTGCGCTACTTGGTGGATGTTGCCGATTGTCCGTCCACGAGTCGTTGCTCCAGTTATATTTGGAGGCTCTTCTTGTTGCCACTGGAGGTCCACATCACCTGGTTCTCGATCCCGAGAACGTGGGTTCATCACCGCCTACGTCTGCGCTGCA
Source organism: Agonum fuliginosum (assembly GCA_947534325.1). NCBI lineage: Eukaryota > Metazoa > Arthropoda > Insecta > Coleoptera > Carabidae > Agonum > Agonum fuliginosum. The sequence goes on from OX384044.1 coordinate 8,487,011, forward strand.
TCAAGTACCAGCTAAGTACTCTCTCGCAATTACCTCGAACTTTCGCACCGTTCTATTACGCATCCACGCCATATCTAATACATATTTATTTAATTCATCGTTTACAACAACGATTTATATATTTGGTACCAAATACTTGCTATATTCTCTAACTAACTGCAGTATAAAATTTAATAAAATATTTGTATCGCCGCCACTGAGTCGGGCCGGTATCAGCCGTGCCACTTATTTTTCGCCTGTGTTATATCTTTATTTGTTATTATTTTTATTAAATAAAAGACTTCAACATTAGTTTAACTATCTGATTTATTATTCACTTTAACTATTTTATACTCTATTACAATAACCACCATGTTGTTCTTCTTATTAACAACTGACTCGGCCAGTGATGCCAACTATATTTAAATAATATACAACATCTTCCTTTTTTACAAAAAGATAAAGTTAATAACAATAGCAAAACAATTTTTTAAATAATCACCCAAATCTTATAAACTATACATAGATATCAAACTTAAAAACTAATGACATACATAACGATCAGGTTGTTTTATTATTCTACCACTACGAGTAACAATATTATTTTGATTGTTGTTATTTAAATGTGGTTTATTGCTTACAATGACAATATCAGGGTTAGTTACATTTGTTTGTTGATTATTATTCAAAGTTGAGCCTACAGAACTATCTTGCTCTAAACAATCTTCTGTTACTGTACTTTTGTTAAAATTAGGCACATTTACTGAAGGCCTTAAATGATATGAATTTCTACGATATTTTCTGTTAGTCTCATCTTTGACTATGTATGATCTAGGATAAGCTAAATTTTGAACTATTTGTCCTGGTACCCACTGTTTATCTTTTTGGATAACAACATTTTGATTTGGTTCAAACGGCTTTCTTTGTTTAGTCCGCTTGTCATGATAACTCTTATATGATAACTGATTTTGCAATAATCTATCTTTGATTTTAAAATTTAGTTTAGGTTTTAATTTTTCATTAGATACAGGTATGTTTGTTTTTAGTAACCTTGACATTAGTATCTCTGAAGGAGATATACCTAAAGTAGGAATGGGTGTACTACGATACTCTAATAAAAATTCATCTATCATTTTATTCTCTTCTATGGATTTTTTAATTATATTTTTTGACATATGTACAGCTTTTTCAGACATTCCATTAGATCTTGGGTATTTTGGACTTGAATTTAGTATTTTAAAATTTGACTGCTTAGCAAAATCATGAAATTCAAAAGAATTAAACGGCATATTATCTGCTACTATTATTTGTGGTATGCCATGAATACTGAAAATACTTTTTAAGACTTTAATGATATCCTTAGAGGTTTTGAATTTTAATTTTTTGATCTCTAACCACTTTAAATAATAGTCGACCAAAACTAAATAATCTAATCCTTTGTATGTCAGTATATCTACACCAACTTTTTCAAATGGTAAATCAGGTACTGGGTGAGGTATCAGTGGTTCTTTAACATTTGAACTTCTAAATTTCTCACAAATTTGACATCTTAAAATGAAATTTTCAATTTAGTTGTTCATACCTGGCCAATAAAATAACTGTCTGGCACGCATTTTAGACTTTGTTATTCCTTGATGAGTGGAATGTAACAAATTCAGAAATGTAGGTCTTAATGCACGCGGAACAATTATTCTATCGTCATAGTATACAATATCAATATTTACCATAATTTCATGTCTCAAATTCCAAAATTGTCTAATTTTTTCAGAAACACATTTTTTGTTTACTGGCCAACCAGTGTTGTAATATTTTATGACTTCGGTTAAAATAAAATCATTTTTTGTTGCTAATGCAATATCTTTGTCTGAGACGACTTTACTTTTAAGAACATTTAAACTATGAACAATATCAGTTTGATTAATTTCATTAGTCGTATCATCTAAATAATCTCTAGATAATAAGTCTGCAATTAACATTTTCTTGCCAGGAAGATATTCTAAGTTGAGATCATAAATCATAAGTTTCAGTTTCATTTTTTGGATTCTATTTGAAGCTATTTTTGAAAATTCTTTGTTATGTATTCTAACTAGAGGTAAATGAGCGGTCAAAATTTTAATTTTATGACCATAAATATAATCATGAAATTTATTACAAGAAAATACAATGCTTAAATACTCCTTTTCAATCTGAGGATATTGTTGTTCAGTTTCAGTTAAGGTACGTGATGCAAAGGCTACGGGTTTGTTATTTTGCAACAAGGAACAGCCTAATCCACTTTTTGAAGCATCACACTGAATTGTTATTGGCAAATTGGGGTCAAAATTGGTTAGTACTGGAGGACTAGTTATTAAATTTTTTATTAATTCTAAAGCTTTTGTTTGTACATTTGTCCAGACCCATGCAACATCTTTTTTCAGCAATTGTCGTAAGGGTTCTATGTGAGTTGACAGATTTGGTATAAAATCTCTCAAATAGTTTACCATGCCTCTAGTATGCGTTGCAATTCTGTCTTATTAGTAGGTATTTTTAATTTTTTAATTGCTTTTATGCGGTTACTATCAGGTTTCATACCATCTTTATTGAAAATATGACCAATATAATTAATTTCTGTTTGTTTAAACTGTAATTTTTCAGTATTAAATTTTATATTATATTTCTTTTACTATTTCATTTAAAGCTATATTATGTTCCTGCTCATTTTCAGTTGCTATTAGTATGTCATCAAAGTAAATGACAGTATTTTTTATATCTCCAAAATAGAAATTTTTTGAAAAATTTCAGGAGCGGAGGCTAACCCAAATGGTAAACGAGTGAATTTATAATATCCAAATGGACTCGAAAAAGTACATAAGTCTGAAGATTTTGAATCTATCGGTACTTGCCAAAATCCATTCTTTAAATCAATGACAGTAAACAATTTTTTATTAGCTAATTGTATTCTTATTTCATCAAGTTTCGGTATTAAGTAAAATTCTCTTTTAATAGCTTTATTTAACAGTACAGGGTCCAAGCATAACCTCAATTTTTTATTAGATTTTTCAACAATTACAAGATTACTAGCCCATTCTTTTGGGGTGTCAACTTTTTCAACAATACCTTTTATTACCATTTTATCTAAAGTTTTCTTTAGTTCGCCTTTTATCGAATGAGGTACTCGTCTTGGAGGCTGTATAGTTCCTAGTACACTGTCATCAATTTTGATCTCGTATTCCTCCGGAAATTTTCCAAAACCTTTAAAAATCTCACTATTGGAGTTAAGAAATTCTTGTTTATTACTAAAAACAGAAATATTATCAATTTTGCTTATTAAATTTAGTGAAACGCAACCTGGCAATCCTAATATAGGTTTTGTTTCATTATTACTTATTACTATAAATGTTAGTAGTTCAGTCTTATTCTTAAATGTAGTGTTTAATTTTATTTGACCTATCGGTTTAATTTTAAATCCACCATATGCTTGGAGCATCACATTACATATTTTTATTTTATGTTTTAATTGTAACTTATCTATTATTTTTTTATTAATAATATTTACTTCTGAGCCTGTATCTAGTTTGAAATTTATTGCAACTTTTTCAATTTCTAGTGTTTCAGTCCAACAAATCTCATTTACATTATTAATAACAATATTATTAGAATCTACAGCCTCAGAATTAAATATTTCTATGATTTCTACATTGCTTATTAGAAAGCTATCTTCATCTGTATCACTATTAATATCACTATTAGTGTCTTTAGTAATTTCTTTGATATTTCTCTTTTAAAATTTACAACCCACTGAAAAGTGATTATATTTCTTACATACGTTACACTGCTTACCAAATGCCGGACACTGATACATTTTATGCCTCGTCTTACACTTTTTGCAGAGATACACCTCTCCGGACGATTGATACGTCTGGTTTGACGGGTAACTCATCTGGTTTCCTTTGTAGTTCTGCGGCTGGTAACTCAGGTTTCCTTTGCGGCTGGCTTGGTTATATCTTTTCTTCTCAACAGCACTGGCTTGAACTGACTCCTCTACCATTGACTTTACTTGTGTTTTGCTGACTTCAGATGTTCTGCATAATAGTACTGCTTTATCATATGTTAATTGAGTTTCTCTTAATAGTCGTTCTTGTTGTTCTGTATTTCTTATTCCCATAACAATACGATCTCGTAAAGCTTTTTGTGTAATATTTGTGTGTAATATTTGAATTTATTTGAATTTAACATGTATTTAAATATATGCACGGTAGATGGCGCAATGTGTCTCTATTGCGCGAGGGACTTCCTGTAACGGGACTTGCAGCTGAGATGTCAGCGAAACATGACGTATTATTGTGTGATAAAAATAAAAATGTGTAACGGCTGCAATAAAGAGTGTTAAATAAAACTCTACATAAAATTGGTCCTTCGATCCAACGGATATAATATAGTTGTGCCTACGGCAACTATCAGCGATTTCGTTAAAACGGATCTCGTGAAAAAGCTAGTAAGCGAGGTTAGGTCAACGGGGTGTTACGGCGTTCAACACACGTGGGCAAGCGTAGCGACAGCGGAAGCGTTCTGCTGAATTCAAGTAGCGAACAAATATCAGGTGAGCAATTTCTCTCTCCTTTACTTTGAATTTCATAATCTTGTATCCCAAGTGGTTAATATAACCTCAAATTTCTATTTATTGTTCAATAATAATTCTGTAAAGTTTGTGCTAAATTACAATGACAAAATTAGGCTCTCTCAAGCGTAAGCGTGGTACCATACGTAAGCGATTAACAGATTTTGAGAAGTTTATTGAAAAGAAACATGAGTTGTTTAAGGAACAAAATAAATTAGATCGCGTCTCTGTTATTCAAGTGGAAAAAAGATTAAAAGGGTTTGAATCTGTTTTAAAAGAATATCGAGATTTAGTAGAACAAATTCAAAATTTAGAAAACGAAAACGAAAGTGAAGATGACTCATTCGAGGATTCTTATTTTGACATTATTTCTATTGCGCAATTCATAATTGAAATCCCAGAAGTGCGTGGGACTAAAAGCGGTGATGAGGCGCCAGTATTTAAAAAGACGGGTCAATTAGACAATATAAAACTACCAACAATCGAGCTCCCTAAATTCAGTGGAAATTTCACGGAATGGTTAGGGTTCCGTGACACTTATGATGCGCTAATTCATAAGTGTGATAGGTTATCGAATATTCAAAAATTTCTTTATTTAAAATCATCCTTAGAAGGTGATGCGGCAAAAATGATTAGTTCTATGGAAGTGTCTGCTAATAATTATGACTCGGCGTGGAAGTTACTGTGCGATCGATATGAAAATAAAAAATTACTCGTACAAAACCACATACGGGCTTTGTTTAACCTTCCTAACGTAACGAAGGAGACAGCAAAACAATTACGCGAAATTCTAGATTCAATTACGCAACATTTGCGTGCTTTAAGTATGCTCGATCAACCGGTAGAATCATGGGATTCGCTTATAATATTCATCGTTAGTAGCAAATTAGATCCCATTACTGCGCGTGAATGGGAAGCGGAAACTGAAACCAATAAATTGCCTACGTTAGATGCGATGAAAGATTTTCTTAAAAAGAAAGCTGCGATGCTTGAAACATTAAACTATTCTAAAATAGATCTTAATACCGACCCAAATTATAAACATAAAGCTAAGGTACCGTCCAAATCTTTCCTTACTGCATCAGGTTTTCTAAAATGTTATTATTGTGAAAATGATCACACAATTTATAATTGCAAGCAATTTTTAGCATTGTCTGTAGAAGCTAGATCGGAACAGGTCCGCGAGAAAAAAATGTGTATTAATTGTCTGCGTCCTGGCCACGGGCTAAAGGAATGTACATCTCGTGGGTGTAAATATTGTCAGTTTAAACATAATTCGTTGTTGCATCGCGATAAAAAATGCGAAACCGAATCAAAAGTAACAGAGCCGCAAGAGGAACCTCCTAAAACATTACTCGCGCGAGATAGCAATAATTCAATGTATGCAATATTGTCTACGGCCGAGGTGCAAGTAGATACATTGCGGGGTAGTCAAATATGTCGAATAGTGCTGGATACGGGTTCTCAAAGCAATTTAATAACTAAAGCGACTGCAAAAAGAATTAATGCTGATATAATACCGTTCAGAAACGCAGTGCAAGGATTGGGTAATTGCGAAACTCAAATTTGTGGGAAATGTCGGGTTGAGATTAAGTCGAGAATAAATTCTTTCAAAATATCTGTGGAGTGCCTAGTAGTTCCACAGATTTCTGATGATTTCACACAAAGCCAGTTATCAAAATATCATAGTGATGTGAATAATTTTGAGTTAGCGGATTCGAAGTTCGACAAGTCGGGTAAAATTGATATGCTCATAGGTAATGGGTTATTTTGGAATATAATCCAGGAAGGTCGGCACGACTTAGGACCGGGGAAGCCCATCTTACAGAATACTTTATTTGGTTGGGTCTTAGCTGGGCCTTTGTTGTGGCAAGCGTGTTCTGCGAAAAAATCTCAATGTCATTTTGTAAAAGACTCTAACGATATTCAATTACAAATGTCACGTTTTTGGGAAATTGAAGAATGCCCCAATAATAAATTTATTTCCGACGAGGAAAAACATTGCGAATTACATTTTTTAAATACGTTTGAACGGGATCACGAGGGAAGATTTATAGTTTCTATACCTTTTAAACGGCCAATAGAGTTATTGGGCGAGTCAAAAGCAGGCGCACTAAAGCGATTTTATAATTTAGAACGGAAATTGCAAACACAACCAGAAATTCTTGACCAATACCGCGAGTTCATGAGCGAATATGAAAGCTTAAATCATATGAGTAAAATAGAGAAAGGCCGTGATGATGATAGGGAATATTACCTACCGCACCATGGTGTCGTAAATGAATCGAGTACCACAACGCGGTTAAGAGTGGTATTCGATGCATCGTTTGTAACTTCCAGTGGTTATTCTTTAAATAACCTACAATGCGTTGGTCCAATCATACAAAACGATCTATTATCCATATTATTACGTTTCCGTCAGCATACCGTTGCGATTTCGGCTGATGTGGCGAAAATGTATCGCCAAGTTTTGGTGAAACCAGACGAGCGTGCATTACAAAAAATATTTTGGCGTCCAAGTTCCTCTGAACCGATTGCTGCATATTATTTAAATACTGTAACCTACGGAACGGCGGCAGCATCGTTCCTGGCGATTCGTTGTCTAGAGCAGCTAGCTAGTGAAAATTCAAACCAATTTCCCGAAGCATCTAAAATAATTCGTAATGACTTTTACGTAGACGATATGCTCACGGGTACCGATGATCCTAAAAAAAACAGTAGTTCTATGCGAGCAAATTACGGCTATATTATACCAGGGTTGTTTTCCATTGCGAAAATGGGTATCTAATTCTCCACAAGTTCTACATGGCATAAATGAGATAAGCGAGCAGCATTGTGCGTTATCTATAGGGGAGAATGACAAAACAAAAACTTTGGGATTATATTGGTTACCAAAATCTGATAATTTAGTATTTAATGTAAATACAAACATTTCTGAGTCATTGACAAAGCGGACAATTCTTTCTATTATAAGTCAGATTTTCGATCCTTTAGGCTTACTCGGTACATGTATAATTACGGTCAAAATTTTATTACAAGCAATATGGCTAGAGAATCTAGACTGGGACGAGACGGTATCTGTTCACATACAGAAACAATGGTCAAAATTTAATGGGGAATTGCATCTTTTAAATTCAATCAACATCCCAAGGCATGTTGTATGTGAAAAAATGACATCAGTAGAGTTGCACGGATTTTCCGACGCATCGGAGCGAGCATACGGTGCGTGCGTTTATTTGCGAAGCGAAGATGAGCAAGGATGTGTGATCGTGCGCCTATTGTGTTCTAAAGCGAAGGTAGCGCCATTGAAGACCCTCACGATTCCAAGACTGGAACTCTGCGCAGCGTTACTATTGTCAAAATTAGTACAGAAAGTTTGCTCATCATTATCAATAAATTTACAATCGATAAATCTGTGGTGCGATTCGCAAATAGTGTTGACGTGGTTGCGTACGCCTCCAAATACGCTGAAAATATTCATCGCGAATCGTGTAGTTCAAATTCATGAGATAGCATCAGATGCAATATGGCGTTATATTCCTAGTAACAGCAATCCTGCTGATTTGATATCGCGAGGAATATTACCAGCAGAATTAGCTGAGTCCACATTTTGGTGGAACGGGCCAAGCTGGCTTATAAACGATCAAACCGAATGGCCAAACAGCGAGGTTCGACCTCTAAATGATGTACCAGAATTACGAATAAAACCAGGAACTTGTTTAATAGCCAATAAAATTGAATCGTTTAATATAGAGCATTTTTCTAGTTTAAATAAACTAAAAAGAATCGTAGCGTTATGTTTACGATTTAAGCATAATTGCACTCCAGGTTCCGAACGAAAATATGGCGTGGTAACAGCGCAAGATTAACACGGGCGTTGATTACGCTGGCCCGTTTATTATAAAAAATCGGAAAGGCCGCGGTGCAAAAACAAATAAATGTTATTTAGCCTTATTCGTTTGTTTCTCTGTAAAGGCGATCCATTTAGAGGTCGTATCTGATTTGAGTACCGAGGCGTTTATTGCGGCGCTCAGGCGGTTTGTAGCGCGACGCGGTCGGCCCAGTAATTTCTTCTCCGATAACGCGACTAATTTTGTTGGCACTGAAAGGGAGTTAGGTCGTTGGTTGGAGGAAATAAATAAAGACGAAGTTGTTGATGTCCTTGCATTGGAAGGCATGACATGGCACTTCATCTCGCCTAGGTCTCCGCATTTCGGGGGGTTATGGGAATCATGCATAAAAAGGGCAAAATTTCACCTAAAACGTGTTACATAATACTATTCTTGCGTTTGAGGAGCTATACACATTGGTCTGTCAAGTTGAGGCTATTTTAAACTCACGCCCTTTAACCCAATTATCCGACGACCCAAATGACACAGAACCATTAACTCCTTCCCATTTCTTAATCGGGAGAAAGCTCACAGCGATACCAGAACCAGATTTGCTACACATAAATCCTGGTCGCTTACCAAAATTCAAACAAGTCCAGCAAATGATCCAAAGCTTTTGGAAAAAATGGCTGCATGAGTATTTGCAGCAGCTGAATCCTCGCAAGAAGTGGCCAGACGATAAATCAACGCATGTAAATGTTGGCGACTTAGTCATCATGCAAGAAGATGCGCAGCCAACTCTCAGCTGGCCGTTAGGCCGAGTTGTTGAAATCTTTCCTGGTCCTGACGGAGCCATCAGGGTAGCGACGGTAAAAACTTCGAAGGGTATCTTCAAGAGAGGGATAGCCAAGCTTTATCCTTTGCCCAAGAGTGAAGATAGTGATAAGTGAAATTATGGTCAGTTGTGTGTTAGTGAAATTGACTATACAATCTACACTCACGTTAAATGTAAGAAACTGAAGAAACAATCTTTTCAGTTTATTGCATGTCTAGTTCGTAAGAATAAATTGTATTGTTTGTTGGTTTGAAAGCACCTGGACCCTTTCAAGAGGCGGGGCTATGTGTAATATGTGTGTGTAATATTTGAATTTATTTGAATTTAACATGTATTTAAATATATGCACGGTAGATGGCGCAATGTGTCTCTATTGCGCGAGGGACTTCCTGTAACGGGACTTGCAGCTGAGATGTCAGCGAAACATGACATGTATTATTGTGTGATAAAAATAAAAATGTGTAACGGCTGCAATAAAGAGTGTTAAATAAAACTCTACACTTCTTTTTCATCATTAAAACTGCAGCTTTTACATAATTTAGTTATTGTTGTTAAATAGTGTTCAAAACTTTCATTTTCTTCTTGTTTTCTGTTATAAAAAATTAACCTCTCATAGATGGTATTACGTCTAGGTTCAACATAATTATCAAATGCTTCAATAACTTTGTTTACGTTTTTAGCATCTGCTACTGTAAGATTAAATGTTTCAAATAATTCAACTGCTTCTTCACCAACTAAGGTTAAAAGCATGGCTGCTTTTACTTCGTTACTTGCATCGTTTTTTTCATTTGCGACTAGATACCTTTGGAATGCTTTTTTGAATTTATTCCAATTATGGTGAATATCACCTTCGATTATTAGTGATTTAGGAGGTTTAAAAACATCCATTTTACTTGTAGATTTTTGGCTTAAAGTTTTTTACTTTTTGGTTTACTTTCACTAGTTTTTATCTTTTTAATCTTATACTTTCTTTTTAAATTATTATTTGTTCTTTGTCCGCAGCGCCATGTTATATCTTTATTTGTTATTATTTTTATTAAATAAAAGACTTCAACATTAGTTTAACTATCTGATTTATTATTCACTTTAACTATTTTATAATCTACTACAATAATCACCATGTTGTTCTTCTTATTGACAACTGACTCGGCCAGTGATGCCAACTATATTTAAATAATATACAACAGCCTGTATTATCAGGGACAATATTACTAATTATTATATTTTTTTTTTATTCAATGTTAATCTTAGAACGTATACAGGGAGATCTCCAAATTTGCTATATATTTAATTCACTTATTCACCACAGATTTTTGATATGTTGTACTCTATGTACTTGTGTGTCTGATACCTGGTTGACATTATTGAATAATTATTTGTATCGCTTAAATTATCGTTTCAATATAATTCTTAAGGTTTGTTGCACTACATTTGCGAGTAACTCTTATGCAATTCCCGTCTACCTGATTCACAATCCTATCATCTCCGCTTTAACATCACCAAAGCGGGGTGGCGCCCAAATTCTACCTTTTTCAGATATTGTGAATCGTGCACTAGTTATCTCGACAGTAAGTGTAATTATTTTGATATTATTGAACAACTTAAAGAATCGAACCCACAGGTAATAAATTTGTGTACCCCCCTCTACCTTCTGTAGCTGCCGGCTGCCGTCATTTTTGTAATTTGGAGCTAAGCACAGTTTTCAGGTTACAAGGTATTAAGGCGAATCCCCGCTCTACTATCTAATTTTTGCGGTAGCGGTCGGGTGTAAGGGGATACACTAGTGGGCTTGACCGATATCTGGCGCTTGAGACCTTCGTACACTCAAAGACAGAGTTTCAACCACGATGACAATACCGTGCCTTCGCTTACTGTGAATCTCTCCGCGTATCGCCAACAGCTGAGAATTTTGTGCGTTTTTACTTGTATTGTATCATATATATATATATATATATATATATATATATATATATATATATATATATATATATATATATATATATATAATCTCGAAAACTACTACCTCATATAAAAATTATAGGTATATTGAAACTACGCAAAACTAAATTTGTTTTATATACGAATAAGAAATGATAATGATAACTTGTTTACAATAAAAAATAAATTAACTTATATGTAAACTACTACTTTTAAGAAGTATACATGTATTGTGGCGACAAATAATAAAAATTATTCGTCATAAAAATTACATATTTGGGTTGTAGTAGTTATACTTGAAAGTTTGAATTTTAAAAAGTTAAAATCTTATAATGTAACCTACTCAATTGTCGCGTAAGCCAATATTTTCGACTAAAATCAACAGTTTTTGTATATTAGGATTTTTTTGACAAACAATACAATATAAGAAATATTTTGTTTATTACATAATTTAAAAATCTCTTAATAACAATTAAATTAAGAAAAATATAGTTCCTAAAAGTGTCTCAAACGCCGTGACAGTAAAAGTAGGTAATGAAATAATAACAATAAATTTATGTAGTTGGTGTGCTATGTTAATTATATGTATTTTTATACTATTCAAAATAACAAAATCATTCATTTATTATATATATATATATATATATATATATATATATATATATATATATATATATATATATATATATATATATATATATATATATATATATATATATATATATATATATATATATATATATATACAAAATTCGGTGATGTACTCCGGATCTCGGATTTTCATATTTCTTTTATATCTTGAATCAACAAGTTCAGGTAATATGCAATCCATATAAAAATCTATTAATTTTTTTTAAAAATCGTTATCCCTCTCTATTGTCTCTAATTTAACAAAATCATCTGTTAAAGTCCATACTGCCAGAATACATTTTTTGCGGTTACTAATTCTTAACTGGCCATGTATTTGATAAAATTAGCTGTGGTTTTTGTTAATTACTAATTTGTTATTTTGATCTTTCTTCCAGAATGTAATTTTTTTCTCAACTAATTCTTCTATTTTCAAATTTAAAGGATTATACGGACATTTAATTTCCACCAGTGTGTCAGTTCCTATTAATCCATCCGCTGTTGCCCCAAGAAATGGAAACTCCTCATCTATAAACATTCCACATAAATCTAAAGCTTATCTCTAGTAACTGATTCATAAAATTTTCCATGATTTATGGATGGAACGTGTAAAATTTGTTCTCCATTTAACAATTTTTTAACCAAATTTGTAGTTGGTCGTCGTGAACATACTTTTAAAAAGTTAGAAGCAGTCAATAATTTTCTTCTTTCTTCTAGCCAATAGCTACTACTTGCTTGTAAAATAGTATCTTTTTCAAACGTCGATCGCTTTTCTGCTGATGTCATTAATCCTTCTAAAAATTTTTTTTTTTCGTTTTCAAATTCTTCGCTATTCATATCAGGTTGTTGACAATATACACCGTAGTCAGCATCAACTTTATTTTCATTAATGGTCTTTTTGGACGTTCTATTAGTTCTTCTAAACTCTAAAGATTTTCGAACTTTTTTATATCTTTTTAATTCGAAATTACTTTTAATTTTTGAAGGATTCCTTCTCATCAGTGTCTTGTGTAAAGTATAATGAGATCTATTGTGTGAATTAAATGAAACAACAGTAGCATGACATCTAGATTGATATGATCTACCTTTAGCAAAATTTATTCTTTTTCCGCCTACAAATTTTGCAATAACGGAGTGAAATTGTTCGACGATGTTACTGTCAACATTGAAAATTAAGCTGCGTGCATGTCGCGATACTGATTTTACTGCAATCATAATCCTGTTGTACATTTCTGTGCACTTTTTTAATTCCAAGAATTTATTTTCTTCGGGAACAGTTTTTTTTGACAGTAATATGTATCGCAGTTAGAATGATGCTATTTTCAATATCATTCTTCAGGTTTTGAATTTTATCAGAAACTGACAAATTACTTGATTTTTAAAAATTAATTGCACTTGTTAAAGAACGTCTGAGCCTCAAAATTCTTCCGTTTAAAATTTTTCTTAAATATAATGGAAAACGAGTATCTGAAGTAATATTTTTAAATTTATTACAGTAGTTTCGAAGTATGTGATTCCGGCACTCTATTTTTTCTACTGTAGCATCAACATAAGGTTTAGTATCTAAAATTTTTTTATATGTGCTACTATCACCATCAGCAATTAATCTTGTATATTTTATGCCATGCATATGAATACTATTTTTAAAGCCTTCCACTAAAATACTTGATTCCATCGATGTCGATGAACCTTCAAAAATTTTAAAACATTTATGAGGTCAAACAATACTATTATTTTCTTTTCCATGAGTACATATGGAACAATATTTATTTTTTATACCAATGTATAACACCTCGCCAAATTGATGGCCAATAATAGCTGCTGCTCCAGATGGTGCATAATAATTCGTTTTATAACTTCGTTTGGCCCAGCAACCATCAGCTACTACGGTTATACACGGCACCCCATTTGCATCGACATTTCCATTTTCAATGGCAAACTTTGCTTCTTTTCTTCCAGCCTCTATCATTTTATTGTAAGATGCCTTATCCCATCCATCACAAACAATAGTATGGTATTTTTTGTTGTAGCATCCATACATGGAATTTCCATAGCCGAAACAAATTCTTCCATATTATAGAAACCAGAACCAATACTCATTATTCCTTCAACTGCAGTTGTATTTATATCCAGAGTATCAATGAACTCGTCTCTTTGTTCATTAGAAATTACAGAAATGTTTTTTTCTCTCTCAGAGAAAAACTCAAAATAAACCCTCGCCTATAGCCGTAAACAAAAACAAAAATACTGTACCTTATAGAAACAAGATTGACAAATCCAATGCCAAAAACCGGGTGTTGATATTACTAATCGATCAGAAGTTATAGTTGATTTAACCCAACGTTTAATAGAAAATTTAAAAAATTTCTTATTTTTTCTCGTAGAATAAGTTTACACGGCAGATAAGTGGGAGTCACAAAAATTTTGCGAATTTGTTTCTTATAGAGAAATATTCCAGGAATCGAATGCAAAAAACCGGAAGTCAATATTTCAACCCGTTAACAAATGACAGCTGTTTTTGTGTGAAAAGAAACAAAATTATAACTGAATATAAAAAGAGTGCTTTTTAAAAACACATTTTGTTAATTTTCTCCAAAACTGTATTATTTATATATGGAAGTTTTTTGTACCTATGTTGTAGAGAATTTTATGCTCTACAATTTGGAATTAGACTTTTTGTCGTAATATTAACCGTTTACGCGTTAATTGCAAAAAACTAAAAACGTAGGGCATTTTTCAAAAATATTGCCAAAACTGCCACTCATCCGGACAAGTACCCAATTTTTTTTTAACCACTAGACCATTAGTAACAACTTCCCCATGGGTGCTTCTCTGGTAAATGTATGACACACAGAAGTATGCTCAGCGATTGTATTGTTACGTTAATTTTTTTCTAAAATTGTTAGTTTATAAGAGAATTCATTTTCACGCATCTTCATTCATTCATTCATATTCATGCCATTAATGCCCTCTCTGTGTTGTCGAAGAAGCTCGTAGTGCGCGAGTGACAATAATTCAAATTAATTAAATTTTGTGAGAAACAAGTAAAAACGTTAGTGTGTGCGAGAGTGTGGAGACAGTCGTCACGTTTAAAGTCTGTGGTTTCGTCGCCATAGCGCGGATTCTAAATAATTAGCCTACGGGCATATTTAAATATTACTCATCGACTCAAGTGTTAATTTTATAAACATTAAGTGCCGTTGTGCCGGTCTCGAGTCTTGGACTGAGCCAGAGTATTTAGTGGTTGCGTAATTATATTGTTCGCCACCATCTTCACCTCAGCCTCCACCAGGTTCCACACTCTGTCTGTGTGGGAACCCTCTCCACCACGTCGTCATCAGCTTTCATCAGTTTCATCAGTTTTCATCGCCAACCGCACAGCCGAAGGAGTGTACAACGTCATCACCAGGACCGCACTTGCCCGCAGGTACTAACACCCTGTTGCCCCTTTTATTTTGCGCGTGGCCACACTACGTCACCATCATAATCATCATATCATCATCATCAATATTGTGTATCATTTGGGACCTTAATATACTAGTAACGATTTTCAACAGTCTGCATTTTAATTTCAATATAAATTCCCCTGAGCCGTTTCAGGACGACATACAAGCGCGCCTCTGTCCACGCGTCGTTCTTTTGGCAGAGTGGCGCCCAAAGGTATGTGTAAATTTAATTATTTTTGTTTAAATTATCTTATTATATATTTCACTTACTCCGGCCCTGCCTCCCTGAGTCTAGCCGAGAGCTCGCGCATTGCGCTAACACCGCTACTACGTAGCATATTTTGCCGCCCAAACGTGGGGCCTTGAGTAAAGTTTATGCCAGCTTCCAATATATTAATTATTATTTATTATTGTACTTATCAAAGTTTGCTAGAAATTATTTTTACCAATCAGCTGTCTAAAACTGCGAACATTTCAGTTTTCGTTTCCAACAATATCGGTTGTCATAAATATTTATTAAATACTATTGTTTTGCTGCGTTATTCTCATTCAATATTTAAAATGGAACCTTCTTTATTAGTAAGAGATGAATTAGAACATGAACTTAAAATTAGAGGTGTTAGAAGGGTTAGTCAACTCACAGTTAGTGTCATGCGGAATATACTTGCTGCCAAATTAAGAACTGAAGAACCCGGTAACGAAGAATTTGCACGAAGTATTACCTTTGATGCAGAATCTGAAGTTACCATTTGTAATCAGAAAACGATTACAATAGAAGCATCTATAACAAATTTTTCTGGATCTGCCGGTGATAATAAGCACAAGCAAATCGAAACTCAACTTCAACACTTATTAGGTCGTATAAGTAGAATTAGTACTGAAGGTGAACATCTGTTAGCGGCAAAAACCAATTTAATATCGTAGTTACATAATTTTGAAGTCGTTTTAGACGAGAAAACTATACAGGTTAAGACTAACATTCCAATTCCAAATAAAATTGATATAAATAATGAGTCACCAATAAAAGTTACTAGACAATCGATTCCAGTACATAAGTGGGGAATTTCGTTTAGTGGGGACGGGAAAGGACTCAGCGTCACGGCATTTTTAGAGCGTATTGTAGAATACCGAATCTCCCGTAATATTTCACACTCAGAATTATTTGATTCATTTAGTGATTTGCTAACAGGAAGCGCGCTCATATGGTACCGTTCAATTAGATCTAAATTGAAAAATTGGGTTCATTTGATTTCTTATTTAAAAGCAGAATATCAACCGTTTAATTATCAAGTAGAATTAATGGACGAGATTCGCAATAGAGTTCAGGGTCCGCGTGAGAGTATTGGAAATTATATCGCGTGTATGTTAAATTTATTTAATCGGTTTCCGACTCAAATAAGCGAAGAAGAAAAATTAACTGAACTGCGCAGGAATATCGCTCCATATTTTATTTATGGAATAGGTACTAACACCATTCGAACGGTAGATGATTTACTTACAATCTGTAAACAGCTTGAAAATAATAAAAGGTTAGCAGAAAATTTTAAGGCTCCATTACCATCTCCTAATCGCAGATTACTTGAACCAGATTGGGCAATGCCAACGCCAGAAAATAAAGCTCGTTTCCGTTTAAATTCGCCTCAAGTGGCAACAATATCGCAAGTAGTAAGTTCGAAATGTTGGAACTGTCATAGTCCTAACCATGTCTATCGTAATTGTAGGAAACCTCGTACTCAAAAATTTTGTTTCGACTGTGGACAGCCTAATGTAATAAAATCAAATTGTCCAAAATGTAATTCGGAAAACTAGTAACCGAGCTCGCCTTCGGCCGACACGCGTCTCGGAAAATATCTCAATCGGCCGCACAAAGTAAAGATTGGCAACAGTGGTTAATCGAAGTCAGAAATTTTTATTCTCAAATTAATGTAAATTATCTTCTATCAAAATGTGGAAATGATGAACGCCCATTTTTATTAGTTTATGTTTATGATATTCCAATTAAACGTTTATTAGACTCTGGGTCATCAAGGACGCTAATTAGTGTTAATTTCTGGGAAAAATAAAAATCTCTTAATATCAAATTACGTCAATCAAGCGTGAAATCTGTAACTGTAGCGAATGGAGGTAGATGCTCTGTAATTGGTTCAGTTGACTTACCATATGTTTTGGAAAATCGAGTTAAAGTCATTTCAACCTTAGTCTTATCGCATTTAAATTGTGACTTAATTTTAGGTGTAGATTTTTGGAAGCACATGGATATTATGGCTAATTTCAAAATTAACTCATGGAATTTTTCTTCTGAATGTCATATAGTGGCACTTGATACCGGTGTGACTAATTTATTAACTTCACAAGAGCGGGAAAATTTGTGCAACTTAACTTCTAATTATTTTTCAAAAATCGGTAATGGATTAGGATGTGCTCGCGGAGTTGAACATGTAATTGATACTGGAGATGCCATGCCCGTTAAACAGCGATATTACCAAGTTTCACCATTTGTGTAAGAGAAAATAAATTCAGAACTAGATAAAATGCTGCAATTAGGAATAGTCGAACGTTCACAGAGTCCTTGGTCTTCGCCTGTCGTATTAGTGAAAAAATCAAACGGAGAATCGCGCTTCTGTGTTGATTTTCGTCAATTAAATAAAGTCACTAAGCGCGACGCTTATCCACTTCCGTATGTGAACATGATTCTTGACAGATTACGTGGTGCGAAATATCTTTCGTCCTTAGATTTAAAGAGTGCATACTGGCAAGTTCCTCTTGAGAAAAACAGTCGTGAGAAAACCACATTCACAGTTCCTGGTCGCGGACTTTTCCATTTTGTACGCTTACCGTTTGGCCTTTCCAATGCCCCGGCCACGTGGCAACGTCTTATCGACCATGTTTTAAGTCCTGAGCTAGAACCACATGTGTTCGTATACCTTGATGACGTCATCATTGCCACCCCTGATTTTGAAACCATTTAGATATTTTAAGAAAAACTTTTGACAGATTATCTGCTGCTGGCTTAACATTAAATCGCGATAAATGTGAATTTGTTCGTCCATCTCTAAAATATCTTGGTTATGTAATTGATCAAAGTGGTTTAAAAGTTGATCCTGATAAAGTCACATCCATTGTTGAATTTCCAACCCCTACGTCGCCTACAGAAGTCAGACGTTTTGTAGGACTTGCATCGTGGTACCGACGCTTCGTACCAGACTTTTCTACACGTTTAGCTCCTTTAACTAAATTAACGCGAAAATCACAAAAATTTTCTTGGTCTCGTGAAGCTGAAGATGCTTTCAATGATTTAAAGGAATGCCTAGTTTCTGCACCAATATTAACATGCCCTGATTTTGCTAAGCCCTTTATTTTACAAACTGATGCGTCACAGGTCGGATTAGGCGCCGTACTGTCACAGCAGTTTGACGATGGCGAAAAAGTGATTGCGTATGCTAGTAGAGCACTAACGATTAATGAAAGTAAATTTTGCGCGACCGAATTAGAGTGTTTATGTGTTGTGTGGGCCGTAGAAAAATTTCGCGCTTACTTAGAGGGTAGTTCTTTTATAGTAATTACGGACCATTATAGTTTACTGTGGCTGCAAAATTTGAAAGATCCACATGGAAGACTTGCTCGTTGGGCATTACGTTTGCAGGCTTACGATTTTGTCATAAAACATCGTAAAGGTTCTCTTCACGTTGTTCCCGATGCATTATCACGTGCTATTCCTGAGAATCTTCCTAAAGTAAATTTAATTGACTTCACCGAGCATGATTATGACCCCTGGTATTCAAAAATGTTTAAGAATATTTCTCAATCTCCTGACCAGTACCCACGTTGGCGCATTGAGGATAAATACATATTTAAGCTTATTGCGTCCCCTCGATTAGATTTTGAAGATTTAGATGCTTGGAAGGTAGTTGTGCCGAAATCCGTACGAAATACCGTGTTACAAGAAATGCACGACGCTCCTACTGTGGGTCACTTAGAAATTTTTAAAACTAGAAATCGAGTCGCACGTCTTTATTATTGGCCTGGAATGATTTCTGATGTTATAAAATATGTGACCAAATGTCTCGCGCATAAAGCTGACCAAAAGCGTCGAGCTGGCGATATGGGAACGCGAATAGCTTCAAGGCCTTGGCAAATAATTTGTACAGATTTAATGGGTCCATTTCCACTATCTACTAGACGAAATAGATATTTATTAGTTGTGGCAGATACTTTTACCAAATTTGTTTTAATGTTTCCTTTAACGAGCGCTACTAGTGATGCAGTTGTTCGTAATTTAGAAAATAATGTATTCTTGTTGTTTGGGGTGCCCCAATACGTAATTTGTGACAACGGCAAACAATATGTTAGTAATGCTTTTCGTGAAATGGTAGAGAGTTACCATAGTAAAATTCTTTTTAATGCTAATTATCATCCACAATCCAACCCTACTGAAAGAATTAATAGAGTAATAAAAACAATGATCGCGTCTTATGTAAATGAAAATCAGCGTAAGTGGGACGTAAATTTGGCAAAATTTAGTTGTGCGATCAGAACATCGGTACACGAAGTCACTGGATACACCCCTGTATATCTAAATTTTGGTAGAGAAATTTTCTTGTCTGGTAAACAATACGGAATAAATATGAAAGAATTGGAAGGTGGCATGTTAAAGATTTGAAAACAGTTGTAGAGTAGATTTTTGCTAATTATTCGGTAATTAATACGTTGTTTTCTTTTGTTTTGCTAATTAAATGTAGTATAATAAAATATAATCTTTCTATGGAGAATTTTTGTTGTTGTATAAATAAATAAACAAATTATTTTGTGTTGATGAGTTGAGTTGTGGTGTAAAGAAAGATTATATTTTTTTTTGGAGGAAACGGGGGAATTTATGTTACGTTAATTTTTTTCTAAAATTGTTAGTTTATAAGAGAATTCATTTTCACGCATCTTCATTCATTCATTCATATTCATGCCATTAATGCCCTCTCTGTGTTGTCGAAGAAGCTCGTGTAGTGCGCGAGTGACAATAATTCAAATTAATTAAATTTTGTGAGAAACAAGTAAAAACGTTAGTGTGTGCGCGAGTGTGGAGACAGTCGTCACGTTTAAAGTCTGTGGTTTCGTCGCCATAGTGCGGATTCTAAATAATTAGCCTACGGGCATATTTAAATGTTATTCATCGACTCAAGTGTTAATTTTATAAACATTAAGTGCCGTTTTGCCGGTCTCGAGTCTTGGACTGAGCCAAAGTATTTAGTGTTTTAGTGGTTGTGTAATTATATTGTTCGCCACCATCTTCACCGCAGCCTCCACCAGGTTCCACACTCTGTCTGTGTGGGAACCCTCTCCACCACACCGTCATCAGCTTTCATCAGTTTTCATCGTCAACCGCACAGCCGAAGGAGTGTACAACGTCATCACCAGGACCGCACTTGCCCGCAAGTACTAACACCCTGTTGCCCCTTTTATTTTGCGCGTGGCCACACTACGTCACCATCATAATCATCATATCATCATCAATATTGTGTATCATTTGGGACCTTAATATACTAGTAACGATTTTCAACAGTCTGCATTTTAATTTCAATATAAATTCCTCTGAGCCGTTTCAGGACGACATACAAGCGCGCCTCTGTCCACGCGTCGTTCTTTTGGCAGACTGGCGCCCAAAGGTATGTGTAAATTTAATTATTTTTGTTTAAATTATCTTATTATATATTTCACTTACTCCGGCCCTGCCTCCCTGAGTCTAGCCGAGAGCTCGCGCATTGCGCTAACACCGCTACTACGTAGCAGTATTAATAAGCATATCGTATGATAGATGATTGATTTGATTTAATATTCATATTTTTATTTAGTTTAAAATGTTTATTAATATGTAATGTTTGCTAATAAAAGCTAATACTTATTTTTGGTATTGCATTTTTATGTTAATCTAATATTATTTATTTTCTGTACTTCTTATTATATTAGTTAATTTACGCCAGTTAAGTATAATATTTCAATTATTTTAATAAATAAACGTGATAATAAAATATTTTTAAACATTCTTATTGGTAACAGAAGTTAATAACTACAAGCCTAACATATTTTAAAGTATTTTATTTAATAAATAAACGAATTCTGCATTCGATGCACTGCACAGTTTACTGCGTAACGCGCTTGGTTTGCTTACAACTCCGCAGGCGGGATTTAGCTGTAGTGAGTAGTGTTGTGTTTTGCCGCACGGGGCCAGTAGCTCCACGCGTATATTTTCATGCAAAAAGACCTTTCGTATTATACAAAAAGTGACTATAAAATGGAATTTTTTAGTTAAGTTTTTTATCTTAAGATGTTAATAAAGGTTGAAATTTATTTTCATTAAGCTTGAAATTTTCATTTAAATCTAAGTATAATAACTACGTGCTTGCAAATATGGGGTTACTTTGAAACATTATAATTAATAAATAAAATATTTTTTTACAAATCGAAGCTTAAGCAAAGTAGCGGCATAAGAATCAATGCAATTGAGTCAATACAGAAGAAGTAATTGCGAATATATAATTCATGTGTCACGTGACACATATTTGACTAATTTGATTGGCTAAAATAGGGCAGTAAGAGGCTATCAAATCGATGAAATTTTTATCACCGCTGTTACATGTCAACTGTTTCTGTCAATTAATTTTCTACTGTCAGTTCCATATTTAAATATTGCTGTTTGTCAAAAATAAGACTTAAATTGAATGAACCTGATTGTATTCGGTGGGGGAAATGTCAGTGAAGACAAAATTGAGAAAGGTAAACAGAATTTAAAACGTTTTTGATAGCTATTGAAAAAATATTACCAAACATTAAGGACTCATTCATTATATATTCTCCCCAAATATAACTCGGGCTATTATTAATCATAGGTGATAGCATTCGTTCAGAATTTTGAAAAATTGAAAATTGAACTCGTGCTGCGCACTCGGTCAATTTTCATCGACTAACTCATGCTATCACCGATGATAATCATAGCACTAGTTATATTACCCCCGAGAATACAACAGTACGTTTTAAATGCTAGTGGGGATTCCTCTTAACACATTTAAAGAAATGTCTTGGATTTCTTGCTGTGCACGCTTAGAGACTAACGAAAGTAGGTACCCTCATAAATAATAACCATTTCTTTGTACTATGCACAGCAGGGGGCTGAGACATTTGCTTTGGTCTTAGTTAGAGATACATTTCCTGAGAGCCAGATCAGAAAAAATATTCTGGTAAACGACAACCTTAAACTGCCAATTTTCAAAACTTCTTGAATTATTTCCTGTTATTAACTCCCTGTTGTTTGGACTATAAATATGATGAGTATAAAACATTAAAGTCATAAATATAATATATAAATATTAGTATTATAAGCGAAGCAATAGCAAAAATTGTATGTCTAATCTGCACAACCCAAATCAACATCGGTGTTTCTTTTAATAAGAAAGGAGCGAAAAAACGTTGGATAATTTCAAATTTTATGAGACACTTAGGTAAACATACTAAAGAGTTAAGTAATAATAATGCAGCTAAAAAACAACTAATACATTAAATAGTTTTGTGAAGAAAATATCAAACACTGCAACGACAAAAAGATGCGAACATTCAGAATTAGATTCTATGAATAATATATCTCAGACACCTCGGATAATACTTTTACACTCGAATACATTGACGATGTAAATTCGGTTATAACATTGAGCGAAAATGAATTGTATAATCTTTTAACTTATGGGGAATCATAAGAAATTCCAGAACAAGCATAACATTTTCGAAGAACTCAGAAAGGAAGCACCGATTAATATCATAAGAACCGAACCTGAAGATTCATTACAATCGTCAAGAGAAGAATGGGAAAATACAGAGGAGACTGAGAGTTCGGTCGTTCGGGGCTGCTAAACTATAATAACCGAGGAATTGTTTGTTACAACAATACTAAAAATCAAATAAATGTTCCTTCAAAATTAAAAAAAAAACACTCAAGCTGGAAGAAATATTCTACGGCAGTAAGACGAAAATAAATTTTTTTGGCTATTTCTCAAAATCATCAGAAAATAACCAATTTTTTTACTCAGATATCTAATTTATGCAAAAAATAGTACAGTTTTAAATAACCTACGAACTACAGCTTCAGAGGATTTTAATACTACTGTAAATGAATTGCCAACATTTTTGAAAGATTTATTAAAATCAGCAGAAGATAATTCAAAAAAATCAAAGTTTGCAAATTGATATAATTACGTTTTAAAGCTATTCGTGATAATTTACCGTTACCATCATTCAATTCATACAAATTAATGGAAGTAAAATAAGTGAGGGGAAACAACGTTCAGAAGAACTGAAAAATTTTCTAATTGAAAACAAATTTCCATTGTACGTCCAGTTGAGTGAAGATGCTACAGCGGTTGTAAAAACAGTACAATATGATTCGATAAGCAACGAATTAATTGGCTTTGTATTACCAATTAATAAAGACGGAATGCCAATACAACATAGTTTTTTGGTAACATTTAAATGGTACTAAAAATGTTAAAAATGAAGAAATTTCGTCATATTTTATGGGTACGTTGTTATGGCACAATCTGTGAGCCGAAATGCTCCATCGTTTTGTGTTTGGTACAAGTAACAAATTTTCTAGCGAAGATGTTATTCATCGTTGGAATTTTATACGAAATAATCTCCATGAACACGAAATAACTATTTTAGGGATTTCATCAGATGGTGACACAAGACTCTGAAAAGCAATGCGCTATGAAAGTAATTTATATACAGATGATTCGCCACAAAATAATTGGTATATCTGTTATTTTAAAAATAACTGCTATGTCGAAAACACGATTCACATTGGTACTAAATTCCGAAACAGATTATTAAAAAGTAATAATATTCCGATTAAAATTGGCCGTTTTACATTCATTGACTATCCCTAATTAAAATGACCGCCATTGCCAAAATGACTACATGATCGATTCCATTCAATTTTAAATCTCAATAGTGTCTCAAATATCGTCCAGCATGTGAAAATTTTGGTCATTATCGTTCGGGTTTTTCGCGACGAGTGAATTTATTAAATTTTAAAGTGGATTTTCACGACTATGAATTGCAAAAAAATAATTTGTTTAATGATTTAGATGCAGAATTGTATTCTCTAAAACATGCAGTTGAAATTTTTTCGCTAAAATAATTTGGGGAGCAAGGGCAGGCAAAAACTGATTTCCCAGCTTAATCTCCTATGTACACTTTTACGACAGACACACTGTATAACATTTTTTCAGCTGTGACCTGAAAATGCCTTGAAATTGAATAAGGCGAAATCGATCGTCACATAGTACATAAGAAATATATAGAAATTTTTTAAGCTCAGTTTGCGATTAATTTCCTCACTACTTACCTACAAACTGCTCTAGAGAAATTCATATTCAATAGTTCAGTATGTTTAGAATTTTATGTCAAATGACGAAAACGATCTGGCGTCCAGAGTAATAGTATTTCAAAATGAGCTGTAACAATTACCTGGACAACGAAAAAACTCGACGAAGAGAGGCAGCAGCAACGCTGCACGCTTCATGTTTACGTCGCGGGGAGGGAATCAAATTGCGCCGATACGCAATTGGTAAATCATCAAAATTCTAAATAATATTAAAGTTTCATGCTGGCGGCTTGATACTCCGTAGTGATAATTATTTGAACATGATGACTAAAAAGTAGTATTGAACTCAACAAAGTATTGATATTTCAATTTATATTTTATGATTATATGCTATATTTGAAATAAACATACATACTACATAGTCGATGGTTAAACTGCAAAACCTCGTAAATCAATTTTTGCCTATTTTTTTTTTACTGGTGCTTTGGTTTAAAAATTTCATCATCTTTTAAGCTGCGGAACCTCGTAACTCTTAGTCCATAGTAAAATAAATCTCCATCTGTTGAAAACTCGTAAAACTATTCAGCTCTGTTGTTAAACTAGAAATCTCGTAAGTCTGACTTAAGAGGTTGTCACGATATTTATTGTACCCGGAGCTGTAGAGTCGGAGAGAGGGGTGGGTTCTGCAAAGACTGAAAATCCGAGTACTGCTCGACAAACATTTATTAACAAAATTAAGCAAATTAAAATACGCCTGGGTCTAAATGCCCGAACAGGAGCTATCTTAATATAATATAAGTGATATATAATAAGGGCGTACGGGCCAAGCCTACCCAATACGATCTGAATAAACAAACAAGGTCTCTGCGTGCTTACCGCTTGATACAATACATATAAATAATATATTAAAGTACGTATAGCTACTATAATATCCAGCGCTGTTCGGTGGAGGGTACTCGGCAGTGGTGGATCTTTAGCCCGTTGATTGGTGTTACTAGGGTAGCGCCAATTGATGCTGAGCATCAATGATCCAGCAGGCCGTGAACAGCGACAGTGGTGTATCCACTGTTGGATAGCCTCCTCAAGCGGATTTTGCGGCAAGCCAGTAGCCTTGACCGTGGTTACAGGTACATAGACAGCTGGGTGGAGGCTAGCACTCCACACCTGCTCAAATAAAATGTGCACAGCGTAAGACCAACTAAAACACACGTAAACCAGATAAGCAATCATAAACAAAGAATAACTTAAATAAGCAATAAGCATGTGATAAGACAAATACATAAATTAATAGCTAAAATAGCAGAGTGCGGATTGGGCCGAGCCAAACGTTGCAAAAGATAATGTACTTCCCTTGCAAATAGCTTCCAGCGCAAATACAGCTTCTGCTGCCGTGATCGATCCACAGAATGTCTCGATTACTCCTCCGTCACAGATTCCACCAAAACTCCAGCAAATCGACTCCAAACTTTTCTTCATCCACAGTCCTAACCTCACACCATGTGCTCACTCTCCCGCTCAGCTGTCAAGCCCTTCTCTCGCTCTCCCATCGCTCCTCTCGCCGCCCGCCAGAAGAAGAGAAACCGCTGTATGCGCTAGCAGCGCGCGAAACGTAAACTTAACGAAGCCGACTTCGTTACAAGGTTTTGAGTTTTAAATTTTTAAATCTTTCTTAGAAAAATAAGACTTACGCGCGACTGTCATTTTATGTGACAACGTTATTGTTTGAATATTATAGTAATTTAATTGTTTACAAATGGAATATAGTCGAGGAAAATATATATTAAATAAATATTAAAACATAGACAAGTAAGTTATATTTTTACTCATAATTTTCTATTTACTATTTTTATGAGGGTATAAACTGTAATTTATTTTTTAGTAGCGCTAATAATAGTAATCAAAAGGATTCTAATAGTAATTTACAAGAAACTCCAATACAAGTTAATTCATCTGGTTTTACTTATAATTTAAGTGAAGAAAATCAGCATATCGATGCTGGTACTTTGCAAGAATCAAGTAACGCAAAAACTGATTTAGATTTGCCTGAAAACTTCAACAATCTTAATGTATGAACATCAGATAGAACTGCACGCATTTCTGACGACGAACCCTTTGAAGACAGTGGATCAGATTATGTACCGTGGTGTTGTATATTTGGATCATTCATGGCTATGAAAAAAAGGTTAATAAAAATAGAATGTATAATAAATAATTTAATATGAAATGTCAAATATTGATTGAATAAAGATTATTTCAGAACCCTACGACTCAACACCATATCATTATCGAATATAAACTAAAACATGGTGGCAGCGATTAATATGAGTCTGGTGTACTAAGTACGTGAATCGTATGAAACTAAAATAAAACGAAAAGTTTTGTTAAAATGTCTATCGTGGAAAATAGTAGTCCTGTTATTAAGCCATCCCAACAAATCAATTTATCATTGCCGCCCCCTGAATCATTTAGTTTTAAACCAACTGAATGGGCTCAGCGCCTACAACGTATGATCAAGCGCTAGAAAAATTCGATAGTTATTTTGTCCCTCGTCGAAATACAATATATGAGAGAGCTAAATTTCTAAGACATATACAAGGAAGCGATTCAGCTGAAAAATTTATTACAGATTTACATAGTTTATCAAAAACTTGTAACTGGGGTAAATTAAATGACGATATGGTTCTGTTAGTGCTGATAATAGGAATGCGTGACATTCATATAAGTGACAAATTGCAACTTGACCCAGACCTAACTCTGGAAAAAGCAATTACATGTGTCAGACAGCATGAAGAGCTTATTCGCCAAAAAGAAGATCTCAAAGAACAAACTATAGCTGTTATTTCGAAGAATACGCCAAGAAATAAAAACGGTAAACAAAATTATCAGAAAAATCTGCAGAAGAAAGAACAAAAATTTGAAAATATTAAAATATGCAGAAGATGTGGCTATGAATGGCATGACAAAATTTCTGATTGTCCAGCGAAAAATGCAAAATGTGGAAATGCTATAAAGTAGGTCATTACAGTAAACAATGTTTCCTTAAAAAGAAAAATGTCCACGAAGTTCAGTGCTCCGATGCGGAGAGTGACGATAATTCTTTTGTTCATGAAATTCGACAGAAAAACAACGATGAAAATTTGTTTATTGGTTGCGTAGACAAGAATGACATTTCCAATGATGCCTGGACTGAAGAATTACAAGTCAGGTGCGGAAAGATAATTCTGAATCCAATTAATTTTAAATTAGATACTGCAGCCGATGTTACAATATTACCTGCAAATGCTATTAAAAACGTTTTAGATAAATTACCTATAAAACCTTGTAATAGTAACGTTTTTAGTGCCAAAAAGCAAGAACGGTTAAATATACTAGGCATAATCAAACTACACCTGAAATATAAGAATAAAGAAATCTGTGAAGATGTGTATATTTCTGAAGAAATTAATGTTGCTTTACTGAGCCGTAGTTCATGCCAAAATCTGTGCTTGGTTAAGCGAATTTTTACTGTACAAAAGGAAATTAACTGGGTAAAGGAATTTCCTAAACTCTTGCAAGGATTAGGTAGCTTTAAAGGAGAATATAAAATAGAAATGGAAGAAAATGCAAAACCGTATGCAATTTCATCACCAAGAGCAGTTCCACTTCCGTTAAAAGAACAAGTTAAGAAAGCACTCGAAGATATGGTCGAGAAAGGAGTCATAGTTCCTGTTGAGCATGCAACTGAATGGTGTGCGCCAATGGTAGTGGCAGCAAAATAAGGTGGAAGCGTTCGTATTTGTGTCGACTTGTCGAAACTCAATAAAAGTGTGAAACGTCAGTTTCATCCTATTCCAAGGATAGAACTATCTCTTGCTGAGTTCTGTGGTGTCAAATATTTTATCAAACTGGATGCAAATCACGGATTCTGGCAACTGAAGCTGGCGAAAGAATCTCAAGACTATACCACTTTTATTACACCATACGGTCGATTTAAATTTGTCAGACATCCCTTTGGAATAACATCTGCGCCTGAAGAATTTCAAAGAAGAATGCAAAGAATTCTTACAGGAATAAAAAACTGTATAGTCCATATGGATGATGTTCTAATCTGGGGAAAGAACATAGAAGAACATAATGAATGTCTTCGAAACGTTCTAAAGAAAATACAAGATGCTGGTATGACATTGAATAAAGAAAAATCTGAATTCTGCAAAGAAACGGTCACTTACTTGGGTTTTGTTTTATCAAGTGAAGGAATAAAACCGGATCCAAGTAAAGTTAAAGCAATAGAATCTATGGATGCTCCTACAAATGTTACAGAAGTCCAGAGATTTATGGGAATGGTTAATTTTCTTTCTAAATTTATCCTTAATAAATCAGAAATCATGGAACCTATCTCAAGTCTTATAAGTACCAAAAACAGCTTTATTTGGGGACCAGCCCAAGAAACGGCCTTTACGAAAATTAAGGAAAAACTGACATCGTCACCATGTCTAGCTATGTATAACCCTTCAAAACCGACGACTGTTTCCTGTGATGCTTCTACAAAAGGTTTAGGGGCTGTTCTTCTTCAAGAAGGAAATAATGGGAAAAGACCGGTGGCTTATATTTCGCGAACGCTCAGTGATCCAGAAAAAAATTACGCAAATATAGAACGTGAAGCACTTGCTATCACTTGGGCCAGTGAAAGGTTAAAAAACTTTTTGATTGGAAAACACTATGTTATCGAAACAGATCACAAGCCACTTTTACAAATTTTTAAAACGAAGAATTTAGACGATTTATCTCCGAGACTGCAACGCTTTAGAATGCGTATGATGCGCTTTGATTACGAAATTGTCTACACTCCGGGAAAAAATTTGTATATAGTTGATACTTTATCAAGAAAACCTATTTCGCATGATGGTCTTTAATGTGAATTAGAAGAAGAAGTTGATGCTTTCATTCATGAAATTAGTCTTGCTAGTATTAATACAACAGATGAAAATATAACAAAAGTAATTAGTTCTCAGATAAAAGATCCTATATTTTCCGAACTTAAAAAGCTAATCACTGATGTATGGCCAAATAAATCAACACTGTCAATTGAACTTCAGAAATACTACCCTATTCGAGACGAACTGAGTGTGGTTGAAGGAATTTTATTAAGAGGAAATCGTATTATAATTCCAAGCGAACTTCGTAATATCATGCTCGATAAATTACACTCTGGTCATTTAGGAATCACCAAGACAAGAAAACGAGCACAAAGTACAATGTGGTGGCCTGGTATATCTCAAGATATTGATTCGAAGATTAAATCATGTCCTACATGTGTCCAACACTCGAAAAACAATCATGAACCTCTTATACCGTCAAAGTTTCCAGACTATCCTTGGCAGAGAGTTTCTATTGATCTTTTTAAACTTGATGGAAAATGGTATCAAGTTACGACTGATCAATTCTCACGATTTTTTGAAATCAACCAGTTAAACCGTATGAGAGCTTCTGATATTATACAGATTTGTAAGCTTCATTTTTCGAGATATGGAATCGCACAACAAATATACTCTGATAGTGGTACACAATTTCATCCCCTCGAGGACTCTGAGTTCCAGAAATTTGCTAAGGAATGGGGAATTACTACCGCTACACAAGTAGCCCTCAGTACCATCAAGCGAATGGCGCTGCTGAAGCTGCTGTAAAGACAGCTAAAAATCTGATGAAGAAAATCAAATGTGACTGGGAACTTGCCCTCCTGATCTACCGGAATACACCATTGGAGATGCTTTATGGTAGAAAGCTGAGAGATAATTTACCGTCAACTAATCAAGCTTTAATTTCGAAGTCCAATATGCTTCATTTGCCTGAAAAGGAGGAAGAGTATCGGAAACGATATAAACAAAATTAATGATCGTCGTCATAAAGTCAAAGATCTCAGCCATTTACGTGTGGTGATTACGTATGGATAATTGATCTAAAACGTCATGGTAAAATTGTTAGTTTTAGATGAACCAAGGTCTTACATAGTAAAAACAAATAAAAGTACGGTAAGACGAAACCGTTTTCATCTCATTCCAGCTCCGTACCTTCACCAATTCCCTGATTTTGTTGAAGATTTTATTCCTCTTCAAATTAAAAATTCAAACATAATGAATAGCAATAAACCATTAAAAGAAAATGCAATACCAGAGTCAAATATTGACACCTCTTTAAGTAAAGAGTCTATTGAGTCAAATATTAATACTTCTTTAAGTAAAGAGTCTGTTAAAGATATTACATCAACTACCAGTCCACCCTTATCCTCGCAACCTCAGCGATCTAAACAAACCAGTGATTCAACCCAGGTAATAACAACTCGCTCTGGAAGAACTGTCATCAAACCTCAGAGATATCAATGTCCGGATTTAAAAAGATAAATTCATCTTAGGGAAGGATATTGTATATTTGGATCATTCATGGCTATGAAAAAAAGAAGGTTAATAAAAAATAGAATGTATAATAAATAATTTAATATGAAATGTCAAATATTGATTGAATAAAGATTATTTCAGAACCCTACGACTCAACACCATATTATTATCGAATATAAACTAAAACACGTGGGTTCAATCTAGTTCCGAAAATGATATAGATGATTCTGAAGAAATCTTGAGTGATGTGCACAATGACTCAAGCTATTTGCAAAAAAGGAAAAAAGCAAAGAAGAACGAAGTAAATAAAATGAATTGGAATCGCGAACTCAATAAGAAAAAAAGAGTAGAAGGAAAGAATTATAAATCTGTAAAACATAATAAAGAAAGTAACACCTACATGCATCTAGAGAAAGAAGCTAGAAAAATAGGACCTCCTTGTAATTGTGCGATGTCAAAAAATTCATCAAAGTTATTTTGTGGTATTTTTACAGAAGAATATCGACTTTTAATTTTTAATGATTTCTGGAAAATTAAAACCTGGGAAGAAAAGAAAATTTATATATCTGGTTTGGTTGATACACAAAATATTAAACAACGCAAAACAGACATTGTTGAGTGTCAGCGAAATTTGGCTTTGGTTTTTAATTTAAAGATTAATAATATTCGAAGACGAGTGTGTAAAAAAATGTATCTGCAAACACTTGCATTGGGCGAATGGAGTGTAATGAGGTGGGTAAAAGACATGAACATTGTATCAACAAAACCAAGCATCTCTGAGAAGAATGAAAAACGCATTTTCTAATCAATTTTTTGCAAAAGCTACCATAAACGGAGAGTCATTATTGTCGTAAAGACAGATCTAAATTATATTTGGAGCTAAATTGTCAAAGTATTCATGAACTCTATAGACTTTATGTGAAAGAATGTCCGGAAGTAGTAGGGTATTTAAGTCACACCAGTTTCAGAAAAGAATTTGAGAAACAAAATTTGTCACTATTCACGCCAAAAAAAGACCATTGTGATACTTGCACTGCTTATAGAACTTATAGAAATATTTCCAAAGAAGAATATGATGTACATATTAGCAGAAAAGAATCTGCTCAGACTGAGAAGGAAATTCAAAAACAACGGGTACTAAATAATCCCACCATTCTTCTCTTTACTATGGATGTACAGGCCGTATTATTAGCCCCAAAATTGCAAGTTTCTTTAGCGTATTATAAAATGAAATTACAGGTTCATAATTTCACATTTTTAAATCTTGCAACTAAAAAAGGCACGTTATATTTGGCACGAAGCAGCTGGCAATGTAACTTCTAATGAATTTACAACTATAATAATAGACTATTTAGAAAAAAATATGACGGCTGAAGTAAAAGAAGTAATCATCTTTAGCGATGGCTGTGGTTATCAAAACCGGAACATAACTCTAGCTAATTTTGCGCAACTATACCAAATAGATATTGTTCATAATTTTCTTGTGAAGGGGCATACGCACATGGAGTGCGATGCATTGAAAGAAAAATAAAAAACCAAGAAATTTATATCCCTGGTCCCTGGATCTTATGTCCCACTATGTCGAAATGCGAAACTAAAAAATTTGTATGAAGTCAATTACTTGGACTACAAATTTTTCAAAAATTATTCGTTATTCAAACTCTACAGTTCCATTCGATCTGGAAATTTGCCTGGTGATGCAAAAGTAACAGATTTACGATGCATTGCATATCGAAATAATGTGTCAATTGATTACAAAATTTCTTACTGCGATGAATGGAAAAACTTGCCAAGGCGAAAAAAAAATTCTAATGATCAAATCACATTCCCACAGCTATATGTTGCGCCACCGAATATTAAAATAGATAAGTCATTATCTTCAAGTATTAAAAAAATTCATTCCCTTGGACTTTCATAATTTTTATGATACACTTCCACATGATTAATTTTTCTCGTTCCCTAATTTAAATTTTGAAATACTTAATTATATAAATAAAAATTATTAAATATTATTTGGTAAGTCAGTGTTAATCACTTTTATGTTTTGTTAATTAAAAATGTATTTTCTGTTACGAATTTATGATAATTACAAATAAAAAGTTATTTGATTTGTATTTTGTTATGATTTCAAAACCTCATAAATCCACATAATTTTAAAATTTTAGTGACAAAACCTCGTAAGTCATTTTTAAAGTAGTATACACAAAAACCTCCAAAATCCCATAATATAACATAAAACGTAATAATATTATGATATTTATCGCCTTAACAATTAAAAATACAACAAAAGGTACAACAAACAATAAAATGTTTTTATTCTCTCCTGTAAACTTTACTAAAAGAGACTTACAAAGTTTTGGAGTTTAACCAAAAGGTACTTATTAATAAATTAATATTTGGATTTAGTTCTGTAGTATTTTTTATTTTTACACGACTTTCTGAACATTTCTATCAATCTATACATAGATTTATTATCTTAGAAAACAATGTAGTTTTATGAACAACTTATAACTAAAATAACAATCTTCGAAAAGATTATAATAAACAAGTAAGATCTTGTTTACTGGTAATCTTATAAGATTAATAATAATAATAATACGTAATAATATTGTTATTATAATTATTATTGTTCCTCCCTTCTCTTTCGTTCCCAGCGCAACGTTGCCAGCTTGCATTCATACCACTTAGTAGCTGGGTGAGTGCACACACACTATGACACACCGCGTAAAGGAAGTAAAGACACCTATCAAATTTTTTCTTTATAAACCGGTTATCGTATTTGGTAAATTCCAAGATTGTCCGGTACGGGACGAATAAGTACAGAGCGGGAACCACTTGACTTGCCGTGCGGTGGACTGACTGCTGGTCTCGGCCAACGATACTCCAACACGTGAAATTATTCCAATATATAAAATATTTTCAATATATAAGATTATTCCCAAACTTAAAAGCCTGAAAGAACAATTACATTAACAATCTAAATTTTATGGTTTTATTACGTCATAAAGAACGTGAAAACTTTTTAAACTATGAAAACTACACAACAACCAAAGAAATAAATACTTGATGGAATTGGCTGAATTTTGTTTGTTGAAATGTAATCTGCGCTCGATTTTTAATCCTTAATGTCATGAAACTTTCCCCAAATAACGGGTATGAAATAAATCTTCCAAATTGATACAATATCACTAATAGAATTTCCAATGAGATTTATTATCTTTTACGCACAACACCGAAGCACAAATTTACTTACCAAAATCTTAATTGCAAATGAACGAGAATGTACTTCTTCACTTCTTCCACAGTCATTTGCCCAAAGTCACCGGTCACCGCTAAGGAAAAGAAGCACTAGCAGACGACATGCTACCCGCCTACAAGAACAGCTACATGTCCGTCATAAATGTATAATAGGTTGCTTAGAAGAAACCGTACATTTGAACGTAACAATATGATCTGGAAAACACGATGGGACATGATATTAGGGTGCATAGAAATTACTACCGATTGCCTGATTATGCAATCCAAATGGCTAAAACAGGTAAAATATTATTAGCCATGGATCAAGGAAAATTAATTAAAAACCAAGGTAAAGGACTAGATGAAATACAATTAGAAATTAAGGGGAAAAACAAGGTAATATATTGTGTTTTATTTATTTATAGCTATTTTTTGTAATATCTATTTCTACCTAGATCATCTAGTATTGAATCCGTTGAAGATGAATTGATGAGTAATGTTTCCCATAACAATGTGTTACGTGTCAAACGCTAGTTTCGTACCTTTTACCTTCCTGAAATTGTATCAGTTTATTTTCTTAATTTCTACTTCATTAATCTTATTTCTTTCATATACTAGTCTTCAGTTTTGTTGGTTTTATGATTATTTTGACATTAGTTAATTAATTCAAACCGTTATTTTTGTTAGTGATTTTTGTTTCAGTTACTTTCATGTCGGTATGGCAGTTTTCGCTTCTCTTCTTGCCGTTCCTCTTGTCTATGTGTTTCGATCGCTGTCAC
The DNA here is from genome assembly GCA_947534325.1 of Agonum fuliginosum. Lineage (NCBI taxonomy): Eukaryota > Metazoa > Arthropoda > Insecta > Coleoptera > Carabidae > Agonum > Agonum fuliginosum. Next base: position 8,522,014 of record OX384044.1, read on the forward strand.
ATCGCGCCCTCTTCGTTTTCAAATCTTCGATTCTCGTGGCGCGAAATTTTGACTATCTGTTGTCCTTTGTTCACCCTCTCCTGTCTCTTTCTCGCCTTTTTGCAGGGAATACTTAGGCGTACGCACAAGCAGGATTTAGGAAGATTGTTCTGGATCTCAACAAGTAATTGTTGCAAGTGTGCGAAAAAAAAACCGATCTGAAACTAAGGTCACACGTTTTTTTTGAGAAAGTTTTCTATTTGTTTTCGAGTGTAAACTTCTGTTATCGGGATCTGGATCTTTTCCACAGTTTAATTTTCGCGAGCGTTAATTTTGGGTCGTGAGTTGACCTGTGAGCTCTCCGACCACTCCACCGAGTTTGGCAGCCCACCAGCCGCAGGGACAAATCTCTAGCCCTCGAGTGAACCCTTAATCTTCGCCATTCTATCCGTCGTTACCTCCTGAGTCAGCATAAGTGTGGTGTTGCGTGTGTTTAAGTCAATTGTGTGTTTTGGATTTTCCTAACTTGTTGTTTTACGAGGAAAAACCCGCACGGTCACGTGACAGTTAACGACCGTTACTTTTGTATTTTTGTTTTGTTTATTGTTTTAAGTCAATAAACCAGCTAGTGACACTATTTGCGAATTTAGTTGTTTACTTAAACAGACAAACCTCACGCTGTCCTTCTGTCTCTCGCTCTCTTTCAGCTGTTTAGGTTTTCAGAGAATCGCGATCTCGCAGCTACCGCAACCGATCGGGTGAGCGCAGAATCTTTGTCGGTTACGTGGCGCCCATTTTCTAATTTTGAACCACCCTTTCTTCGACTGATAAGCCGGCACTCACCCAGTTAGTTCCTTGTGACGGCCAGCCCTCCGGTACGTCACAAATGATAATAATGAATTTACAAATTCAGGTAAATAACATTTTAATACTTATTGTAAACTTAGATTTTAATAATTTTCATTTTGTAACAGAAAGTTTAACATGTGATAATGAAAATAAGTCATAAATAGATGTACCAGTCTCAGAATTAGACGTCATTGGTGCTGTAGAAGAAAAAACTTCGAAGAAAGGTAATTTAAAGATAAATAAAAACGAGAAATCAATGGTTGCACTTAGTTTGCTATTACAAGATGTACATGATAACAATAAAATTTTGAAATTAGGTAATTAAAATTGTTTAACTTATTGCATATTAAGTTTTAAAAGTTTTATTTGTTACAGAAAGTTTAACATGTAAACAGGATAATAAAACATTCTTTTAAGACTTCCTGATCAAATATTAGACGTCAACGACACAAAGCTTAAAGAAAAGACTCCAATGAAAGGTAACGTATTTTGTAGAAGTTTCCTTTTAAATTATTTACAAAAATGTGTTACAGAATATCAGTTGCGACAGAGAAATAATAAAAACGAACAAGTAATAGTTGCACCTGGTCAACTGTTAGAAGATAGTGAAGACAGTATGAATGACCCAGGTAACTACATTATATGTTATATTTTTATTGTGAATCATTAATAATGTGTTTGGTATATTTGAGATTTTTATATTTCACCCAAAAAGTTGAATAATAATAAGAGTAATTCTGCAGGTGCGTTGCAACAAATTTTGCATACAGAATTAATAGGTTTAAACACAAATGTCCTCTGCAAATCGTTCTCACGAAAAATTAATTTCCGTCAAAATGTCGATGGTATATCAACCCCAGCAAAACATGTTTTATACTCTCCTGATACAATCCATCATGGCTTAAGAGGTTGTTTTTCGGTTTGGAGGTTGTTTTAATATTGCAGGGGTTGTATTTAATTCAACTTAATCTAACTACCTACCTATAACTCTACAACAACACCCAAATCCTGAAACAACCTCTCAAGCTGAGATGGATGTTCTGCTGGGGATGTTTTTTCGTACTATTCCGAACGATTTGTCGATGACGTTTTGGTGAGGACCTTTTGTGTGGAAACATTGTTTTTCTTATAACGATTTTCTGAAGACGTTTTGCTGAGTTACTGCTGTAAATTAAGTTATAATTTAATATATTTGATATCTACTGACGTAGATATATTGTAACGTTCATTTTTCGTCTCAATGCAAAATATTCAATTTTTACGAATTCTGTATCCCGTTAGGCTCTCACGGCGAGAGAATAGTTAGCTACAGGTAATATTGTATTAGTTTGTTGTACTGTACGTTAACACCGCCACCTGCTAGATTAATTAATTTGAAGTTATCGAAAATAACTGGTCAAGGCCTTGATTGAGAGACTGACTGATTTTTTTATGTTAAACTCGGAAGGTAGCATGTGAGATTTTCCCTTGTGTTATTACTTCGTTTATAGTGAAATATTTTTGGGAACAAGATATTCTTGGAGTTACTCAAGCTACATAAATATAAAAATTTGGAATTATTATTACAAGCTAGGCTCGGAGATTCTTCGGTGTTGCAAAATTTTAACGCACGTGAAAGCCGCCCACCAATTCAGGCTTTCTCTTTATACCGATTAAATAATTACATTATAAGCTGCTCAGTCAGATAATGTAATATATTAGACCACAGTGTCATTTCCAAAAGGATTGGAGAACGTTTGGAAATTATTCCGAGTAAGAGACAAATAGTCATTCTTGGAGATTGCCATCTTGGGACGACTATGGTTGCTGATGACGTAGTCGTATACTCCCAAGCAGGAGAAGGCACACTTTCAACCCCTACAACCTACCAGACCAGGACAGACAGACAAGCCTTTTACATTATTATTATTTTGTATTTTAAAACTTGCCGTATTTGGTTGATATATTCGATATCCATCTCGATATTGACTGCGCTACCTATATTATAAAATTAAATTCACAATTTTGTATAATAACTCTGTTAAAGTCTGACCACACTGTGATTTATTACTTTATTTAGAAGACAGTCGTCGTTAGAGCTGCGCGTACTGTTTAGCCGGTTGTGCTCCAGCTGTTAGCCTTAGGACGGGTAGGACTTTTCGCTTCATTCAATCTTGCACAATTGGTGCTACCGCTGACGTAAACTTTGGTCGACCATCGGTTAGTCATAGGGTATTGCTTAATATAATTATACATTTTCTATTCACCATAGTCGTCCTGAGACATTAAGCTTCGCCGACCCGTTAACACTGCGCGTCATTCTACGTGTTTCTACCTCACATTGTTGGCTTGTCTTTTTGCACTCATCAAGTGCTGATCTGACTTATATATTTAACGTTTAACCGTACATAACGCGCACATCTATTCTATTAAATGAGCAAGGAATTGTATGTTTTTACGGTCATGCTATCTCGAAAACGGCTCTAACGATTTTCTCGAAAGTTGGTATATAGGAGGTTTTCAACCTCAGGAATCTAACGGACTAACTCAAATTTTCCAGAAAACTCTTTTTCAGCGAGTTTTTCACTGTTCAAAAATACACTAGGTTGCGCCTATACCACGTCTACTCGAATATTTTACTGTAGGTATACACTTTTGAGCGTATCTAATTGCCGCGCTGTGACTCTACCTATGGCCATACCTATTAAATAAAATTTTTGATTTTCACATAAATTCTTACCTGATGCGAGGTGGTCAAAAACTATACGTATGGCCATACCTATTAAATAAAATTTTTGATTCCCACATAAATTCTTACCTGATGTGAGGTGGTCAAGAATGGTACCTATGGCCATACCTATTAAATACAATTTTTGATTCCCACATAAATTCTTACCTAATGTGATATGGTCAAGAATGGTACCTATGACCATACCTATTAAATAAAATTTTTGATTCCCATATAAATTCTTACCTAATGTGAGGTGGTCAAGAATGGTACCTATGGCCATACCTATTAAATAAAATTTTTGATTCCCACATAAATTCTTACCTGATGTGAGGTGGTCTAAAATGGTACCTATGGCCATACTTGTTAAATAAAATTTTTGATTCCCACGTAAATTCTTACCTGATGTCAGGTGGTCAAGAATGGTTCCTATGGCCATACCTATTAAATAAAATTTTTGATTCCCATATAAATTCTTACCTGATGTGAGGTGGTCAAGAATGGTACCTATGGCCATACCTATTAAATAAAATTTTTGATTCCCACATAAATTCTTACCTGATGTGAGGTGGTCAAGAATGGTACCTATGGCCATACCTGTTAAATAAAATTTTTGATTCCCACGTAAATTCTTACCTGATGTCAGGTGGTCAAGAATGGTTCCTATGGCCATACCTAATGCAGAATAATACCGTACCAGATGTTTACCAAGATGAAGATTTTTTCCTTGAAAATTTGGAAGCCTTTCTTTACATTAAAAAATCTTCAAATTAGTTTTTAATACTTAAAATCATTTACTTCTGTTTGTTATGTTTTACTGCTGGTTTTTCAAAAAATTTATTACCTAATCATATGTTATTTTAAAATTTATTATTTTGTATAATTTATTAAATAATATTTATTGTGTTAAAATTGTTTTAATTTTATTTCAACTAAGTAACCATTCCATTATCCTTTTAAACAAGTAGTCAATTGATTTAAAGACAATTTTATAATTTATTTTCATCCGGAAAAAATACATACATGCAATTTTTAGTCATTTTATAGCATAAGATAAGATATAAAACAAAGTGAGAGTTTGGCTAATGAGACCCAGATCGTAGATCGGCATCCCGATATTTATTATTTATTTATTTAATAATCTATCCAAAAGGATACAAAGATCCCAATTACAGGACGATTATATAATAGAATACGAAAATATACATTGGCACAAGTGAATAAGAAGAAGAAGAAAATTTTTTTTATAAAGAATTAAAATAAAAATAATTGAAATTAATTGAAGGAAAATACAATTCAATACATTAAAAAGAAGCTGAAATAACTTATTATTACTACAGGAAATAGTTAAACATAATACTCTTGAATATATGAAGGTTGGCACCGAAAATGTCAATATTGCACGTTACAGTCATTTTGTTCCTGGATGTAATACGAGGAACATTAATACATATCAGATTCATACAATATGAGTCGTTAATATACCCGTTAAGTAATTTATATACATAAACACACGCTAATATTTTTCTTCTATTATATAAATGATGTCATATTAGTTTGAATCAGAAGGTTAGTGTAATAATATTCAAAATTGGGATAGTGCCTATGTATCTTATAGTAGCAGTATTTGACAATTTTTTTTTATTGATTCAATAGAAGAAATATATTTTTTTATAAATTGGACTCTAAACTTGACGGCAATATTCCAATTTGGACCGTACATATGCGTAGTACAATTTTCTTAAAGTGTTTAAGTTATGAACGGATTACAAAACATTATTAATGTCTTTCTGAAGAAGAACACAGTCATATACAGAATTAATTGTTTTAAATAGTTTCAAGTCATCTGCGTACAGCAAAACCTGAGAATGTTCAACAGTGTCAACAATATCATTAATGAATAGTATAAACAATAAAGGGCCAAGATTATAACCTTGTGGAACGCCAGAGGTGGCAACAGAAGGGCTGGATGAGTAATTATTAAGCTGTACTGACATTTAAGTTGACTTAAGTAACTAGAAAGAAATTGTATTAAACTAATAGAGAAATTAAAATTTTAATCAAGTTTATGTAGTAGTACACTGTGATCTACAGTATCAAATGCCTTTGAAAAATCAGTGTATATTTCGTCAACTTGACAATTGTCATGCAATGAATTCAATGTAAAATCAGTGAAATTCATGAGATTCGTAGTGGTCGATTTGCCTGACATAAAACCATGTTGTTTAGAGGAGATGTAGCTATGAACAGAGCAATGGGACGATAATTAGAAATATCAGTATTGTCACCAGACTTGTATATAGGACAAATAAAGGATGTTTTGAGAGCAATGGAAAATATGTTAGTCATTAGAGAAAAATTAAAGAAGAAGTTAAGAGGTTTGATAAAAATATTATTGCATGCTTTAATAATAACGGCTGGTAGTTTGTCGGGTCCAGGATTACGAGTTACTTTAAGTTTATTAATTGCATGTAGAATATCATCATCAGAGATATTGCTGATAGTTAGGTACAACGTTATGATTGCTTGATGATATTGTAGGAGAATCAGAATACGCATCACTAGTAGTATAGACACTACTAAAAAAATCTGCAAATCCTTGCGCAATATCAGGTGTAGTGTCAAAGTTCTGAGTATTTAGGTGCATACTTCCCGGTATACGTGAGGTAGGTTTTTTATTATTAATGTATGTCCATATTTTTGTAGGGTCTGAGGATATGAGGTTTTCAGTACGTTCTAAGTATGTGGCAAGCTCGGACTTAATTTCCTTTTTAACTAATGTGCGCAAGCGTTTAAATTCACTTAGATAAACAGGATCATTGTGCGTTTTGTACAGATTATGATATTTTGTCTTAATTTTGTTGATTATATGGGTATTGAACCATGGTGGGTAATTATTTATTATTGAACTAAAATATAATTTGAGAGCAATTAAAAATCTGTCTCACGCTTATTCTGTCTCATTCTGTTAACGATTCTCTCTAATTTGATTTACAGGCAGTGGAAACGACGCCGTCACGTTTCCTCCTCATAGAACTCTTCCGCCATCTCCTTCGTCGTTCGTCCACTTACAGACCTTTTGTTTCACCTCCTCATCGCTTTAAAAATAATTTCACCCATGTCAGTCTTCAGGAAGGTGAAAAGTGAAAATCTGAACGCGCCAAGTCAGGCGCAGATGGGGAACCAGTGTGCCGCCACTGTAAGGACTGTCTTTTTGTCTCAGGGGTGTAATGAGCCACCCATGTTTCATCACCAGTCACAATGGAGCTCAGAAAATCAACACCTTTCAATTCAAATCGCTCAATGAACTCGCTCACGTTAGCAACCCGATTCAATTTGTGCTGCTCTGTCAGTTGTTTTGGGACCCATCTTGCGCACAATTTTCGGAATCCTAGCGTTTCTGTAATTGTCACGTGTAAGAGAGATCTGGAGATTTTGGAAACATGGCAGAAATTTCATCCACTGTCAATTGGCGGTCTTTACGAACAGTTACCTCGATTTTTTGCACCAACTGATGGGCCAAAATTGAAGATCTTCCACTCTTTTGTTCGTCATGAATATTCTTTCTTCCTTCTTTAAACTTACGACACCACTTACACACGTTTGTTTGGTTCATAACATCTTCGCCATAAACACTTTTGATCCGTGCAAAAATTTCAGTCGGCGTTTTTCCTTCCGCAACAAGGAACCTTATGACAGCGCGCACCTAATAAATAAACATAATACTTTAAAACAGAACCGTTTAGATAATGATCCTGTTCAGGCAGTCTTAAGGGCAAATGGTTTGGAAAAATATAATGGAACTATAACAAATATTGGTCTAAACTATTTCTTTATGTATTATTGGAGTAAGAATCAACTAGTTGTTTACAGAAATTATTGTATGAATAATTACTTTAAATCTGCATAGATGCTACTGGCAGCGTAGTTCGAAAACTAGAAAGACCATGGGGTGAAAAGTCTATTTATACATGGTTAGCAATATGGAAACAAAGTGGAGCACCAGTCTCCAATGAAGTGTGTAGTGATATGTCACTATGCATGTATACATGCTTTTAGCAATTACAAAACATTATCAGACTACATAAGAAATGTATGCGAAGTTTTATTAAAAAAAAAATGTTGAAAACTGTTTTATCAGGTGCGACGTTGCACATGTTATGAAATGTATGTCTTCCTGGTCTTGTTTTAAAACTGCGCACAAACAAATCCAACAATTCTTTCTTAAAGCATTAGGTCAGGTCATTCAATGTTCTGAAATACATGATTTAGACAATTTGATCAGAGCCATATTTTTACTGTAGCTTTAAGTGATACAGAGGGACAAAATGAAAATGGAATTGACACTACTTGCGGATAAAAAGTTGAATTTTATTAAACAACATAATACCTGATGTACGTTAGAATAGAAAAACCTATTTTACCGTGCATGCGATTGCCAGCCGTGAATTCAAATGATCCTGTTAAATAATTGTTTTGTATTAATAGTAATTACTTTTCCTTTAGCTGTAACTGATGAAGTGATAGATGCTAATGGAATTACTCTTGATTTTCTGGGAACAACTACATCAGAAAAAAAATTTCCCATGAATTTTTCCATAGACTCTTTGCCCTTCTCAATAGCGAGATCACATGACACAGTACTGTCTCCGACAACACCTGAAGAAATTCTAATAAGTGTACCTGATATTGTAAAAGGGTTATGTTGTTTTATCCAAGTCATAAATGTGTTTTTGTGATTTGTGTATTTCTTTATGCTGGTACTTCTAAAATCTTTGTGTTGCTCTGATGTTTCAGGAGAAATACCTGAAAAATCTTCAACAGCTGTAGCAATATCACGTGAAATAGGAGCACAGAAAATCCATCTCATTTGAGTGTCGTCACTAAAACCTCGAGTCAAACCTCCCGTCGATTTCATGGATCTCATTAGGGTTTGCTCAATATTCATGTCGGTCCAAACACCTGACCATTCCTTATCTTGACGCCTTATCGTAAAAACAACCATCCGTAGTAAACTTTTCAAACTCATCTGACGACATTACTTGTTGAATATATTTCATTTGCTGTAAATACAATTGAGCTGATTTCGTATAAAGTGTATGACCAGCAGCGTGGAACAAAGGCATCATCTCAGTAATTGTTGCAATGTGCATTATCCAATTGCCTGTTTTCTCAGCTCGGATAAAATTTAACATAAGAAAAATTTGCTTTAGGTACATCATCCACAGTTAAGCTGTTCTACTCTTAGCCTCTACCTCTTTACACTTGTTCTGATAGTTTGATAGAAACTCTTGTAACTCATGGCTTTCCGTAGCTTCAATCCAAGTCACTTCACGGGCGAATAATTTCGAGCGAAGCGTTTTTAGTTCTTCATTCACACCTGTAACATCAGGATCAATAATAAGTTCAATTAAAACAACAGCAGTAAGAATATGTGCTCGAACAGCACGTGAATAGGAGTGCCCCGTCATCATGTTGGGAATTGAGTTTTTAGCATAAAGTATACTGTTTCCCATAGTTCCTCAATTCCACTCTCTTTTATTACATATCCAATTGATCCAAGGAAAGAGAACAATAAGTGAAATCCACCAAGCCTCACAATCACAGAGCTTACTGGATTATTCTCGTCAGCGGATAAAACTATTTCAGAGCACTTCATGAATAGTGACTGATCGAGGGTTACTATGCAAGAGTGGCCTCGCTCTCTGCTTTGCTCAGCTGCGAAACTCAAAGCTGAATATAAAGTTGACATATTGGAGGGATTTTGGTTTATGAAAGGAAGAGGTATTGTCTTAGTTATATCCTTTCCAGATTGGGTTATTGCAGATTGCATGAATCCATTCCAGAACGACTGGCTTTTCGTTATTAAAGTTATTTAAGGTCATTTAAAGCCTCTTCAGAAACAGTTACAAATGTCAAAGTGATATTTTTCATTCCAGACGTATTGACAAGTGGTTTGTAGCTTTTAAGAGGTATCTGATTCGCCTTGCTGTTGATTTTAGTTGAAATATCTCGAGGGAAGGTAGATGGTATGGTGACTTTATTTTAAGGACAAATACACTTTATACCTCCAAGAGAATGGAAGGTTCCAAGTCCAGTTAATGTTCGAATATTGAAATCTGCGTTATCGAACACATATTGAAAAAATGCTGAGTCTTCAATGACTGGAGCTGTATGTACAGCAGCGCAATTTAGATAAGTTGTTGCTTCAGCGTATGAAGAACACACACCAATCGAATTAAAAAAGTCTACCAAGTTCTTAGATCCATACTTCCTGTAAAGATAAACTGATATAGCAATCTGAATTGTGGAGTGAAACGACCGTGGTCGGCAAGCTGCAATAATTGCATGATTTATTGTAATTTGTTTTCTACGCAAAATTTTAGGACACCTTGCCCTTTTAACTTCGTTACATTCTCAGTGAAACACTTGAGTGTCTCTGGGATATCATTTTGTCTATCTTCTTCTAAATTTGTAAAGGTGGAATACTCGTCAAGATTATAGACTTTTTCATCTCTGATGATGACTGCGGCAGCTGTAACAATACGTAGTTTCTCATCTGCTGGATTAGACTCTATTTCTGAATGCCACTTTTTAGTCAAATATTTGTCCGCAGTACTTTTAAAAGTAAAAATGCATGACTTATTTGGCAAATTCGTACACAATACTTTATTTCCATAGCGTTGATTGATCAGGTCTTTTATATATTTATCCGAATACAAATGCTCCTCATTCTCCGAAATCTGTAGCATAATATTTTTCAGTTCAGTTAGCGTATACTGGCACTCATCGTTTTCATCTAAGACAGAGCAAAGTCTATCAAACAAACTAGCACAAGTTTCAATCTTGGGCCTACCTACTTCATTTGACTTTGCAATTGTTTTGAATGAAGTAAAACAATCTTTATGATAGCACGTTTTAGCAGCTATTAATCGTTTGATGTGCATATCCGTCGCTTCACTTCAATTCCCCAATTATCTTGGCGCTCGTCACAGTACCTGTTTATATTTGTACATATATTATTAGTTGCATACCACACGTCGTTTGGTCTTTGGTAGCTTAGTGTTTGGTTGCTCTATCTCTTCGGCGCAAAATATACAATGCGTTTTAAAATTAAACGGAATGACATTATTTCGTATAGTACATCGATCAGATTCTGGTTTAGCTTCCCTTGCAAGTTCCCGCTTCCGTGACTTGATATTTTGCTCGGCAGTGTACTTCTTCCGGCAATTAACGTGTACCGTAATTTTTTTACTTGATGCTAGCAGTATATGAATCTCATCATTTATTTCCTTACTAGCGTTAATTAAAGAATTTAGTCCTCTTTTAACTTGAACAATTTCACCCTCCTGCAAACTTGAATTGCATATAACGCAGTTTATATCTTCCATGATTTGGTTCTTTGAATCAAATATCTTCAAACAAAGAAAAATATAACATTCTAACAATAAATTCTGAAATTAAAAACAAATTAAGAGATATTTATTTTATAAAATATATAAATATTGTGATAATACCTGAGTTGTAAAAACTGCAGCCGGACACGAAACGCACTGAGCTATCAAATAGTTTGTGCCATATGACTTTAAAAATGAATGTTGCTTAGCATGAATAATAATTATAAGTAGGTTGCAGTTTCGATTGTGTTCGTCTAGTCTAATCTTAAGAAAACGCTTAGTTTACCCGGTATATTGTGCACTGCAGTTACTACACGGAATTTTGTAAATAATATTTGACCTGATGTTTTTATCAATGTTCGCTTTTAATTTTGAAAACAAATCACCTACTTTTTTATAGTCTTAAATCCGATTCGACTTGAACATCTTCTGCAGCTTAGATGCAACTCCATCTACATATGTAAGGGAGAAGTAAGGAGTTGGTAATGTAGGATTTTTATTATCATTGTCACGCATTGTCATTATTAGTTGAGCTGATCAATTATCAACTATCTCATGAGATCATGGTTTACGCGATGACAAAGTTGATACCTAATTCTAAATTTTTTAAAAAAATTTCTTTTTCTAAAAACTTACAATTCGATATTGTATTTGTAAACAAAAACTTCTTCTTCTTCCATTATGTTATCAGGGTTATTTACATTGCTTAGTTTTTATTTTTGCAAAGTTTTTACAACTATTTTTACCTTTTGCAACGTCACTCATATCTAATTATGCTATTTAAATGAGCGTTTGACACTTTTGGCTTCCTGTTGTGTGGGTGGTTGTACACTTGGCGACTCGAAGTTTTTCAACTTCTTTTTTACGTTGTCTGTTGTTACTTTTAATAATCACATGAGAAACATGAATTGTTGCGACTGCTTCATCATCATCAAACTGTCTCCTATGCTTTTTTGTAAGTATTTTTAGTTATTTTACAATGTTATGTTGATTTCTGTTTTTAAAACTCTAGTCACTATGTAGTCCATTAATTTTTTTTTTTATATTATTACTACTCTCACTAGTCTTTCATGTCGTATTTTTTAATAAATTTAGTACCAAGCAACAAAGATAATTTGCGTCACTATTTATATTTATTCATTTTGTATAATTTTATTTGTGTTGTATTTATATTTTTGTATTGGACGTAGCCAATTGGTGTCGACACTAATGGTTATATTATTTTGTAGTCTTGTCCTGAAGATGGATATTATAATATCCGAAACCGGTCGAGCTATTATATAAATAAAGAAAATGAAGAAAGACGCTTTTACTTGAAAACCTTCCTTGGATTTCATCCCTTAATATAAATTACACTTCACGTTTGTGGGCATCTACTTTTTTCTACAAAGATATGTTTTATTTTTGGAACTTGTGTAATTACATCAGAGACATTTACAGTCCCGGTAAAATGCCTCTTTTTTATTCCCCCAAACCTGAATCAGGAGAATGTAATTTAATAGAGTATTCCATATCCTTCGTCGAATCATTAGAAATATCCTCGGAAATATCTTGGTCAATATCTATATTTTTTATATTATTCTCAATATTAATTTCCCCTAGATTATCATGAGGATTAACATTCGAAGTTGATGGTTTAGGATTCGACAAGTTTAAATAATGGGAAATTAAAGTGGTTTCTTTCGTTGTTTCCCTGTACATTCTTTTTTGTTTGGTATGAGTTTTTACTTGAGACGAAAAGTTTGATATAATCCAACGTCTCGTTTTATTACAAATAAAAACATTAATTTTTTTCGAACAATGAGGACATTGTACAGTACCACATATTTTTGGTATAATTTCGGAAGAATCTGTTGAACCGGAGGTAATTCCGATGTCATTTGAGACGCTAATGTTTATGTAGAATTCGTAATTATTTGGTTTTTTCCATTTATTGACAAGACTTGTTAAAGAATTTGTTGCATCTTGTAAATTTAGTGTTTTAGTTAGTTTTAATTAATAGTTTAGTTCCTTTTCTAGAGCAGGCATAATTTTGATGTAAATAATTTTAATAATTTCTAAGTAATTCATAATTCGCTCAATTCGTGCCTAATTCGTTCAATTCATACCTAATTTTTAATTCATAACCAATTCGTTCAATTCAATGTAATACATACAATTCATGTCAAATTCATATCTAATTCACCAACTTTGTACACCTCAATTCAAAAGTGGCCAACCCCTCGTAATTTGTGCTAGTGTAAATGGCCTCTGACGGCTCTGCTATAAGCCTTTCCGCTTAGTATTTTGTCCACGGAGTTTGGAGCAAAATTGCAACACAAGAGCTCCTTCAGCCCACTTCCTGCCATTGTGTGGCCAATACACCCCAAAAAAGACTATAACATATGAAACCCCCCCAGGACCATTTTTATATTGTAGATCTTTAGATCATTAGCAGCAACAATTTCCCGAGATTTCAGGTAGAGCGGTTGATCCATTGTTACAAAGCAAGTCGGTAATCCCATACGAGTGAAATCTTCTGATGCATATTTGAAAGCAGTGTACAACGTATCGTCAACACTCGGGGGGTATTTATGAAGGGAAAGGGTACAATTGCAATTCGGTTTTCTCACCTCTGAAAAGTATTTACCACACATCTACAGTGTGTCCTCGAGACTCGGTACCAGTGCATGGTCAGGTATGAGATTCAAAGTATTCACATCCTGGATAAAAACTTTCTTCAACCCATTTTGTGGGACGTACTCGTATGATTCCAGGTTGAGGACGCCAAGCTTTCTCACTTCTAAAATAGCAGGAGGGGATTTCATTCGTTCAGTTTCATCTGATTTTGGTAAAGCTTCTGCTGATGTGATACACTTAATGCCTCCCAAGCTATGAAATGTATTACGTCCGTCCAGAGTAGCAATTGTAACAAAGTAGATTTGTTAGTAATTTTCCGTAATCGAAATTATTGCTAAGTTGTGTTTTGTTAAGTTATTCACCTTTTGGCCACGCGCGGTTGTTACACGTGCCTTACGTTTCAGCGAAATTATTACGATCTTGCATTTAGTATTAGAATATACTTAGGAAATTAAGTGTGGGTAGTTAGTCAATGATCGAGCGAGTAGAGAGTCAGTCATCAACCGATCGAGTAGAGAGTCAGTAATCAGTCAATGATCGAACGGGTAGTTAGTTAATCATCAACCGATCAAGAATGTAGTCAGTAATCGAGCGATGAAGTAAGAATGAACGAGTGAGAACTTCGTAAGTGTCTATCCTCACGATAGATATAATTTGTTAATCGTTTTGGTTGTAAATTCAATGTAATGTTCATAATTTCACCATTTATTATTCATAATAATAAATATATTTTGTTTCATGTATTATTTTACTTATTAAACATTTCCAGCACGTCAACAATCGGATTGTTAAGATTCGAGAATTTCGAGAATCAGAAACAACCCGATTAAATCAGCATTATCATAAACATATTGGCAAAAAGTTTTTGTAGGTGCCGTTGTCTCTTAGATCCAAATTTTCGGTGAATTAAGTACGCAATGCTTGTCAGAACTGAAGATATAAAATATCGCGGACGAACGGCAGAAATGATGGCGTGGGAAATGGATACTATTTTCCTCATGATAGCATCTGTACTCCTACTTTTCTTTGGAATAAGAGACTCCATAAAAGCTAAGAGTGTAGGTGGCACCATCCCCGCAGCTTCATTGAGAAACTCATCGCTTGGAGGATATTTGCTTATGTCATATGCCTCAGACTGGATCTCTTTTCGTATAATTGCAGCAGCCGTTCGTACCACCCTTAAATTTTCGTTATCCAGTCGATCTGCATACCAAGCAGCATTCAAAATACTCTCACCCACGTCTCGAAAGCAAACAACCGTTTTGTGTGAACGTACCTTATTAAAAATGATCCTATTCCTATACTTTTCCTCTAACTTAGTTTTCACTCACCTCAACTATGGCTTTTCACCACTTACTTCATCCATTAACTCATCCATAGAATATTTAACTTTGTCTTTCTCGTCCAAATAATGAAATATTTCCTCCATAGCAGCAGAGACATAATCTACCTGAGGTCTCCCTATCTTCTGTCCGGTTTGTGGCTTTGCGCAGAAAAACTTGTGACGACAGTAATCATGGTACATGCCGTCTGCTGCATGCAAATCAGATACGTTGTAGATGCGCTGCAACACATCCTTACCCATATACCGACATTGGCATATATAAATAAAATTAGAGGACATAGAAAAATGCGTGACTGCTTTATTCATGCAAAAATGTTACTAAGATAAATATAAACAGTAAAAAATAAATAAGCATTACAACAATTATTGTATGGACGTGGCAACCATGCCATGTTGTCACATCGGTATAAATAAATAAAATAACATGGCAGGGTTGCCAAGTTGGTACAGAGATCCCCCTCTCGAAGACGGAATCCACTGTCAAAATTCTTTTGTAAAAATGAATACGTGTTGAAGAATATAGTGAAAGAAACGAGGTTCCATAAGAAATTCAAAGAATTTAATTTTTTTGATTTTTTATGGATTAGCGTCTAAATAATTATAGTGGAAGGTTAAAGGTGTTGTAAATATATTAAAATGTAATTTGACAGTAGACATTTAATTTAGAACGCGAAATTATAGTGTAGTGTGTGTAATATGTAAAAGATTGAGCAGATCAAGTGAGTCAGACACTGCTCAATGTTGTAATGGATATACTGGTAACCAGTGGCGTAGCCAAGGGGGTCAGGGGGTACATTGTACCCCATGACGCTTTTTTAGCGCCTTTTTACACTGAATATTTTACTTTTAAGTCTTTTACATTGTAAAAGGAATATATTTGATAGAATATTCAAGTTCATATATACTAACGCAACAATAACCTATTCTTGTAAGTTCTTAGTATTTTAAATGTGTTTCGTATAATTCGATCCCCTGTTGGATTTCTTTTAATTTTAGCCATTTAAAATTTCGTAGAAGAGAGACAGTGTGCAGTGTGTGAACTGTGAACCTACTTTTTTCTATATAATTTGCATTTGTGTTCATTTCTGCATATCTACAACTCCGGTTGTGTTTTGTGTTACTCAACAAATAACAATTAAGCACCAAGGTACGTACAAAGTTATTGAATAATTAGTAAACAATACAAAAAATGAAATAATTGTATGTACTGTGATATATTAAAATTAAATTAGAATTAATGGTCAATGCTGAAAGCTGGATTATTCTTGATCATAAGATTTACAATTTACGAAAATAAATTATGTTTTGTAAATTTAATTTCATTATTATTTGTTTATGATATATAGTTTTATTAATTATGTTTTCATCATTCTTTTTCTATTTCTCCATTCCGTACCAAAATGAGTGCAGTTAAAAAAGAAAACTGTCAGGAAATGACAGAAAAAAGAAAAATGCCCTAGTCAAGGCTAGTCAAAACTGTCATAATTTGATGGGAATGCTTGAGCTGACTACAACATCGAATTCTAGAAACGAAATCGAAGAATCGAACATATGTGAAGGTGAGGAAATAGTAAACAATTCATCCTCAGCCCCAGCGCCTTCACCCTCGTCCATTACAGAGGAAACTAGTACCTACTGAATGTATAGGCAACAATCACGAAGATGATACTAAATGATATTTGACCTTGAACAAAAAAAAATTTCGCCTGCTGCGCTATTTTTTCCTACAACATGCGCCATTTGGAGTATTGTCCCTGCTGACTTAAATTCCTGGCTACGCCACTGCTGGTAACAGGCCAAGTTAGTCTGGTAAACTGTTACCAGTATAT
The DNA here is from genome assembly GCA_947534325.1 of Agonum fuliginosum. NCBI lineage: Eukaryota > Metazoa > Arthropoda > Insecta > Coleoptera > Carabidae > Agonum > Agonum fuliginosum. The sequence continues at coordinate 8,538,739 of OX384044.1, forward strand.
AAAAAAATCAGAAAGAAGAATTGTGTTAAAGGACGACATATATGAAAATAAATTAAAATGTAGATGTAAATCCTCTTCTTAGTGATGCAGACTTGGCGGATATGGCCGAAACGCGAGCTTTGGGTGCAGCTGTCTTCTTTTTCGTCGCAAAAGGATTGATTGTTCTTTAGAATTGAGTATTTACGGTAAGTAGAAACTTCAATATCAAGTGATATTTTGATGTTCAACAAGTCTGGGTATTCTTAAAGCTACCATTCCATGTTATTATTGTTCAACGTCGGGGTATTCTTGAAGCTACTGTTCCATGTTAGTATTGTTCAAAGTCGGGGTCACCAAATATACCGGGATTGGTATATTATATAAATAAAATTAGAGGACATAGAAAAATGCGTGACTGCTTTATTCATACAAAATAAGTATAAACAGTAAAAAATAAATAAGCATCACAACAATAATTGTACCGACATGGCAACCATGCCATGTTGTCACATCGGTATAAATAAATAAAATAACATGGCACGGTTGCCAAGTTGGTACACCCCAATCATCATTTCGAACGTGTGCTTGTTTTGCAAGGGTTTTGTCAAACTCCATTGTTCTCACATGGTAAACTGCTCTGCGCAGGTGCTGCTTCATTTATTTTTTTCTGTTTTTTCATAAAAAAATTCATCAATGCTTTCAGCACAAAACAAACATTTCTCTTGAAACTGTAATTGCGGTTTGGATGATCTCAATGAGGAAACACCAGGATGTAGAGGCTAAATGCCCTCTCAACGTCTGCAGGTCTGGTGTAGTGTTTTCTACATGTCACATGCACAATACCACTTATTCTCCCGCGGAAAACATTGTTTTTTCCATCTCTCCTGGTCAAACTAGCATTTAACAATGTATTCATTCCCTTTTAAGTCACGCGGCTGACAGCTTCACCACCGGGAGGTAATTCACATATCAGGCAATTTTCATCCATCCTAAAAAATAAAATATAATTGGCCATTTTTTGTCTAGATTGACTGGACTATAAGTCGTCAGCAAAGATCAGTGGTTTAACTGGTGCGTGGATGAATGTTGTGACTTTATTAATTGCTATTAGAAATAGTGTCACTGATATAACCGACCCTTGTGGTATACCATTCTGGAGATGTTTAATATCTGAGAGGTGGCCGTTGAATTTTATCTTAAATGTCCGCTCAGCTAAGTAATTTTTGATAAAATGTAGCATGTGTCCTTGTACTTGGTATTATTTCAGTGTTTTTAAAATATTGTGTCTCCAAGTAGTATCATACGCTTTTTCCATGTCGAAGAAAATAGCAATTACCTTTTGTTTATTTTTGAATGCTGTTCGGATATCGTTTGTTAATGCAATTAGTTGGTCTGTGGTAGATCGTCCTCTTCTAAAACCACATTGATAGTTATCTATTAATCCTTTTGATTCTAGGTACCAGGTTAATCTATTATTTGCTATTTTTTCGAAGGATTTTACATAGTGTGTTTGTAAGTGCTATTGACCGGTAGCTTTGGGGATGTGTTTTATCCTTCTTTGGTTTTAGTGTAGGTACTATTATGGACTCTTTCCATTGATTGGGGAAGTAGTGCTGAATCCAAATATAGTTGAAAATAAATAGTAGATGGTCTAGGGCATTGTCTGGTAGATGTTTTATTATTTCAAATTGGATTTTGTAAATTTAATGTTCATATTATCAGGGTTTATTATTATTTGTGTTTTTTCTTGTTCTTATTTATATTGGCTAAACTGTTTATTATAGTTCTTATCTGATGAGTTTGCTTCGATTGTTTCTGCAAATAAATTTGCCATTTCTTTGGGATCTGTTATTTTCATATTGTTTTTAATGAGTACTGTAGTTGGTAGAGTAAAATTTTCATTTTGCGGATTTTATTCCAAACTTCGGTCATTGGCGTTTCTTTGTTTAGCGTAGATACATATTTTCGCCATGATATTTTTTTGCTTAATTTTATTGTTCTACGTACTATAGCTCTGTTTTTTTTAAAGCTATTAAATTTTATATAGTTTGTGTTTTCTTATACTTGTTTAGTGCTGTTTTATTTTCTCTAATTGTTTTCCTACAATCTTCGTTCCAGCATGGTACGCACTTTTCTTTAATATGATTTTTTAGTCCAAGTGCTTGTTTACATGCTGTATTTATGTTATTTGTAAAATCTTCTATAAGTTTCTCTGCGTTGTCTGCTTGTGTGAAGTTAATATTTTTTAATATTTCAGAAAATAATTTCCAATTTGCATTTTGGGTGTTCCATTTTGGTAGGATTTCGCTTGGGTTTTGGGCTGATGGTATGTATTTTATGTATATAGGAAAGTGGTCGCTTCTGTGTAGGTCCGGGAGTGTTTTGAAATCGAATTTTGTGCCTAGATTTGAATGAGAGAATATTAAGTCTATTATTGAGGATGTTTCTGAGGAGGAGCAGAAGTGGGTTGGTGAATCATCGTTAAGCATAACGTAATCTTCGAGTACTTTTGAAAATATTGTTCCTCTTCGGTTGGTGTGGAAAAATCCCCAACTAATATTATGTGCATTAAAGTCGCCTACTACTAGGTTCGGGCTTGGTAGCTGTTTAATTAAGGCTTCAATTGTAGTTTAATCAGGGCATGTGTTTGGCAGTATATATAGTATATATCCTTTAACTACCCGCGCTCTAGAATATCGCGTAACTACCCGCGCGGTGTATTTTATACACCACATCTATGAATGTGACATTGAGTGCATAAATCAATGTATAGGGGTAAGAAAACATGTTGCCTTGATTTTTCATGCTTTTTTATTGAAATATAACAAATGCTGGATTAAAAAGACAAACTCTTCAACAAAGAAAGCATTCAAGAAAAAATAATAAAAACTCAACCTGTAACTACCCGCGTCGGTGTATAAAATACACCATTTCTACTATAAAAAGCGGTAAAAAACAATATATATATATATATATATATATATATATATATATATATATATATATATATATATATATATATATATGACACGAAAGACATTGATTTTTAACATTTCTTTCGATCGCGCGCACCACTTTCCCATCTACGGATCATTATCGACCAAACATTTTCGATGGGGTTCAAATCTGGTGATTTGGCAGGCCATGGTAAGACAATGTCTGGATGTTCTGCAAACCACTGTTTTACAATTCGAGCACAATGGACAGCTGAATTGTCTTGAACGAAAACAATATTGCCATTTGGATACAGGGCGCGCACTGACGGTATCATTATATCCTCCAAAATTTGAATATACTGCTCTGCATTCATTTTACTGGATGCCATCATAAGCTCTCCTGGTCCTGCTGCAGATATCCAGCCCCAAAAACCGAGACTAATTCGTCCACTCCGGCGATTCAGCTGCACATTTTCTGCCATAAACCTTGTGTTTTTTGGTCGCCACAATGGTTTTGTAATATCTTCGTCAGAAGATAAAAATAACATTTCCCCAATCCTGCTGTATATATTCTTCTGCAAATGCCTGTCTGGCTGCTTACATGTAGTGCAGTAAGAGCAATGCATTTAGCAGGATTCCTACAAAACAAGCCTCTTTCATTTAACCGTCTCCTAACGGTTTGTTTTGAAACATCCAGGTCTAAGCTGGCTTTTAAATCTGTTAACGAACAGAATGGCGTTTCTCTAACTGATGCTTCCAATCTGTCAACGTCATTATTCGACAGTTTTCTCGGAGCTCCAGATTTTGCCTTCTAAATGACGATTCCCTCCAATTCTATAACGCCGAATCCATCGCCACACACTTTTCCTCTAAAATGATAAACAATGTTTTGCATTTAGTAAATTGCACTTGATAAAATATAATTTATAGTTTAAAGTTAGATACTTACATCAACATTAAGTTGATCTGCAATTTGAGCGTTTGACCAACCTGTGCGCCACAAAGCAATTATCTGACCACGTTTTTGAATTGAGATCTGTACCATAACTATAACTTTATTCACACTTTTCTGACAAGATGCAAATACCGAATGAAGATTTTAAATTACGCCAGACTATTTATACACAAAAGGGAAAAGGATAAGAGAAGGTGAAAGATTTTCGAAGAAAAATTAAGATTAACAAAATATATTTTTCGGCCGAGTAAATTAACTGTAAATTATGACAACTGAATCTGAGTACACCAAATTATTTTATGAAAACCAATCTAGTCTGTTAAAACTACGCGGTTCGCGCTCTTTTCTTTGTGGGTAACTGATGTGCCAGTTGCGGTTAAAAGTAAATGCAAGGCAGCCGGAGAAATATTTGCCGGAATTATTTGATTGTAAAATGGAAACATGAAAGTAACATTAAAAACTCATTGTACATTTTTTTAATACTTAAATTACAAATTAATGTCCGAGGAAGAAGAATACTAAGAATAAGAAAACAAAATTTGAACATGATTGCAATAATATAAGTTTATATTTATAGATGTTTACGGGACACCAACTTTTGAGAGATTCTAATTTTTTTCGCTTTTTGAATAGCGTATTAAAAAAAGTAACTTCAAGAACTGGTAATATTTCATTACTATACAATCATCATTAAAAAATAGAGTTTGCAATTTAAACTTTCAGAAAAAGAAATTATAAAAATAGGAAGATGTGTCAGCGGCCACGGGTTACGTTAAATAAAAATGAAAAGAATGCAAATGAAATAGAAAAATAAAAATAAATTATTTCTCCGTATAGGTACCGCCAATACCTTTATCTAGGAAACTGAAACTAAAATTTAAAAATGAATGCACATAAATTGACCTATTTATTAACTGTACATACCTGGTGGTAATTGATTTACTAATAAATTTAATAAAATCTTATGGCCTCAGTGGCGTAGCTAGCGTCATCTGCACCCGGGGACATGACATAAAAATTGCGCCCCTTGGACCAACAGATATGGTTCATTTTCGAAGCATCTGGTATTTCAATGAAATAGAAAACCTACAGGACGGGTTAATAATTCTCTATACGACTGTAAACAATTTACTTCAAAAAAAGAAAAATATACCCTACAAATTATAAATAACTGGAAAAGACATCTACAATAAATTGATCCTCCTTGATTTGACTGTTGCAAACTCGTCAATTAAGTTGTCAAAATTAATATTGTCAAATGTTTCTCTTTCAATGCTAAGAAGTGCAAGATCCCTCATAGCCCAGTCAATCTAGACAAAAATTGGCCAAACCTAATAATGGAAGATAGAATTCTAATTTTTTGCACAGATGTTCCTTATAACGTAGTATAACTCTCCTAGAAAGTCCCAAGGTTACCGACGCTTGCTTCCCTCGGGAGAGGCCAAAAGGTCCTAAAGGGATGGCAAATCATATATGCAGACATAAACTCGTATAACTTTCGATCGGAATGACGTAGACACGTCAATAATAGCTCAAAATGTTGAGAATAATGTGCACTATACACGTAGACACTTAAAGCTAAATATTATGCCAAACGCACAAAATAATTTACGCATTTCAATTATATATTCTTATTATGATCAAATAACATGGTTCTACATTATTTTGTATAGAATAGATACAGAGAGTGACGTGTATAGTACCGGGAATAATATAAAAACAAAAGAAAAATTATATAAGTGTACAATTTTACCGATTATGTACAGAGGTAACCCAGTCAAATGGTAGAAAATAAGGAATAGTCTTGGGATTGTTTTGAAATTTTTATTATTAAATTTTTCAAACATTTCTGTATAAGACAGAGTACTTTTAAAAAAAATTGAGGGCCAAATTTACGATTTTCTACGAGAGAAAATTGAAAAAATCTTAGTTTTTAAATATTTTTTGTGTTTAATGACCAGTAACTTCTAAAATAATTAAATTTTTGATTTCCGGTTTCTTTTATCAAATTTTAAGAACGATTCTCTATAAGTTAGATTATTTTAAAATTTTGTTGAGGGTCTATGTTAAGCCAAAAAATAAAGTTTTTCTTCAAGAGAAAATTTAGAAATTTTAGTTTTTAAAAGTTTTTTTGTGTTTAATGTCCTGTAGTTTCTGAACGAATACAAAATTTGATATCCGGTGTCTTTTTCAAAATTCTCTGAACAATTCTCTATAGAGAATAATTACATTACAGACATTACAGGTCATTAAACACAAAAAAATTTAAAAAACTAAAATTTCTCAATTTTCACGCGGCGAAAATCTTAAAATTTTGGCTTCACTCAGGCTTTTAAGATAAAAATAAAATAATTTATCTTATAGAGAATTGTTCAGAGAATTTGATAAAATAAACCGGATGTCAAAATTTTTATTCGTTCAGAAACTACAGGTCATTAAATACAAAATAAATATTAAGAACCAAAATTTCTCAATTTTCTCGCGACGAAAATCTTAAAATTTTGGCTTCACTTTGGCCTTTAAGATAACAATAAAATAATCTATCTTATAGAGAATTGTTCAGAGAATTTGATAAAAGAAACCGGATGTCAAAATTTTTATTCGTTCAGAAACTACAGGTCATTAAACACAAAATAAATTTTAAAAACTAAAATTTCTCAATTTTCTCGCGACGAAAATCTTAAAATTTTGGCTTCACTCAGGCCTTTAAGATAAAAATAAAATAATCTATCTTATAGAGAATTGTTCAGAGAATTTGATAAAAGAAACCGGATGTCAAAATTTTTATTCGTTCAGAAACTACAGGTCATTAAACACAAAATAAATTTTAAAAACTAAAATTTCTCAATTTTCTCGCGACGAAAATCTTAAAATTTTGGCTTCACTCAGGACTTTAAGATAAAAATAAAATAATCTATCTTATAGAGAATTGTTCAGAGAATTTGATAAAAGAAACCGGATATCAAAATTTTTATTCGTTCAGAAACTACAGGTAATTAAACACAAAATAAATTTTAAAAACTAAAATTTCTCAATTTTCTCGCGACGAAAATCTTAAAATTTTGGCTTCACTTTGGCCTTTAAGCTAACAATAAAATAATCTATCTTATAGAGAATTGTTCAGAGAATTTGATAAAAGAAACCGGATGTCAAAATTTTTATTCGTTCAGAAACTACAGGTCATTAAACACAAAATAAATTTTAAAAACTAAAATTTCTCAATTTTCTCGCGACGAAAATCTTAAAATTTTGGCTTCACTCAGGCCTTTAAGATAAAAATAAAATAATCTATCTTATAGAGAATTGTTCAGAGAATTTGATAAAAGAAACCGGATGTCAAAATTTTTATTCGTTCAGAAACTACAGGTCATTAAACACAAAATAAATTTTAAAAACTAAAATTTCTCAATTTTCTCGCGACGAAAATCTTAAAATTTTGGCTTCACACAGGCCTTGAAGATAAAAATAAAATAATCTATCTTATAGAGAATTGTTCAGAGAATTTGATAAAAGAAACCGGATGTCAAAATTTTTATTCGTTCAGAAACTACAGGTCATTAAACACAAAATAAATTTAAAAAATTAAAATTTCTCAATTTTCTCGCGACGAAAATCTTAAAATAATGTCTTAACTAAGGCCTTCAAAAAATTTAGAATAATCTATCTTATAGAGAATTGTTCGGAGAATTTAATAAAAGAAACCGGATGTCAAATTTTTTATTAGTTCAGAAACTACAGGTCTTTAAACACAAAATAAATTTTATAAACTAAAATTTCTCAATTTTCTCTTGAAGAAAAACTTTATTTTTTGGCTTAACAAATACCCTCAACAAAATTTTTAAATAATCTAACTTATAGAGAATCGTTCTCAAAATTTGATAAAAGAAACCGGAAGTCAAAAATTTAATTAGTTTAGAAGTTATTGGTCATTAAACACAAAAAATATTAAAAAACTAAGATTTTTTCAATTTTGTCTCGTAGAAAATCGTAAATTTGTCTCTCAAATTTTTTTAAAAGTCATCTGTCATACAGAAATGTTCGAAGAATTTAATAATAAAAATTTCAAAACAATCTCAAAACTTTTCCCTATTTTCTACCATTTGACTGGGTTACCTCTGTACATAATCCGTAAAATAGTACACTTATATAATTTTTCTTTTCAATTTTATTATTATTCCCGGTACTAAACACGTCACCTCTGAAAGCAACAGTGTTCTCTCTGTATCTATTCTATAGAAAATAATGTAAAACCATGTTATTTAATCATAATAAGAATATATAATTAAAATGCGTAAATTATTTTGTGCGTTAACCACTTTTATGTGTCTGGAGTTGTTAGACCAGTTATTATGGCATAATATTTAGCTTTGAGTGTCTACGTGTATAGTGCACATTATTCTCAACATTTTGAGCTATCATTGACGTGTCTACGTCATTCCGATCGAAAGTTATACGAGTTTATGTCTGCATATATGATTTGCCATCCCTTAGGACCTTCTGGCCTCTCCCGAGGGAAGCAAGCGTCGGTAACCTTGGGACTTTCTAGGAGAGTTATACTACGTTATAAGGAACATCTGTGCAAAAAATTAGAATTCTATCTTCCATTTCCAGGTTAAATCTAGATTGACTGGGCTATCAGACGATCTTGTCCCATTGAAGCACGTAAATAAAATAAAATAAGCTTCAGTTTGCTGAAGGACCGCTCACAGCTTGCAATTGAAACAGCAATTGTTAAAAGTATTTGCAGTGAAATGCGCAGATTCGTAAATAAGCCATCTCTATATGAAACAATAAAACCAAGAAGATCCAAAGGAGTTTCCGGTAGAACTTCAGACCCGGTACTGAGCAGCATTTTGCAGTCTCCGATTTATGTGCACAATTCGTGACCATTGACATCGGTGTCGTAGAAATTTCCAAAATCTAAGCAATTTTGACGAAGTGTATCGACATTTGTCTCAGCGAGAAGAGTTTTGACGTCTAAAAAAAATCCAAATTTGGTGTTAAGGTTTTTTAGACGTAAAAACCGTATTGATATCTCCTGTTGGAGTCTATCAATTACGCTGTTCATAACACGTGCAATTTCTTCTTCTGCATAAAGTCCTGCATCTGTTGCTAATTCTCCAGACATCCTCCGACATCGTCTAATCCTTCTGTCAACCTCGATTCCCCAAGTTGTGCATCTTGTTTTTGCATTGTCTACTGAAACCTTTCTTAAATTATTACGAATGTTGACAAGTTCTTGCTCCAGCGATTCAAGATCAGATGTTGCTTCCTTGAAATTCATAGTAGGATCCTGCAACCGTTTCTGGACACGATCAATTTTCCCAAGTAGAAATATAACAAAACTAGGAGATTAAAGTTTAATACACCTGCTAGCAACGTTTCTGCATCACTTCTGGTGTCAGGCGTCATAGTTGCATCTTCTGATAATTTTCCCAACAGCCCTACTACGATAGTTCATCTAGTCCTTCATGAATAGCTTTAACAGCTTCTGATCGTGCACTCCAGCGTGTTTCAGACTCCCTCTTTACTGTTATTGGAACAACTCTTTTTAATTCTTCCCAACGAGTTGTTGAACGAGAGAAAAACAAATATATACATTCAACTGTTCCAAAAAACGTGATAACAACTGGATCCTGTTTAGCTGAGTGTACTCCTGCCAAGTTTAAACTGTGGTTGTCACAGTTGACGAACTATGCTCTGTGATTTCTGGCACATATTCGCTGTTGCAGGCCAGATATATGCCCAGTCATTACAGCAGCATTGTCATAACATTAGATTCCAGTTTCTCTACGATGCCTTTTTTAAGGCTTACTGCGTCTTTAGAATGTATCTAAACAAAACCTTTGATGGTTACTTTTTTAGTTTGAAAATCCACATCCACAAATCTGATGACTTGAGAAAGCTGTTCCCGGTGTCCTAGATCGGGTGTTGAGTCAAGTAAGATACCTACCGTAGTACTTGTTTTTTCTGATTTCACTCAACAGCTGATTCCTTACAGTCGATGCAAGTAGGTGAATAAATTCATTTTGGATATCCGGTGATAAATAAGAAACTGAACCTGGATTTTCTCGGGTATGTTGTAGGTGTTTTTCTAACAGTGGATCATACTGAGAAATGAGTTTGATTACAAAGAGAAAGTTTCCAACATTTTTATCCTCATCCTTACGCAGATATTCCTTATAACCACGCAGTGCCAAATTTTGTGAAACTAGAAACTTAATACAGGTAAGTATTCTTTTCAAGATATCGCGCCAACGTTGTTTTTCCAATTGAATTTAAGCTTGAACCTGGACATCAATTCCAGTTTTATCAATTATCCTCCGCTGTCTTCCTTCCATGTAGTAAAAGTTCTGCGGTGGCCGAGACTGTAGTTTTTCTGGCTTTCTCCATTTGTTGAAACCATTGGATAACTCAAATGAAGATCGTGAGTTTGAACTTGATGATGTAAACAATAGACAGCAGAAACAGTAAGCAGCTTCATTCATTGGAGAATATAATAGCCAGGAGCGATTTACTTCCTCTCCATTCGCTAGTCGGCGTTTAAACCATGACGTAGTAATAGAACGTACACCTGCTACTGACGATAGACTGCCTCTATGCTGGAAGGGTATAGATCCGAGAGTTATCAATTCATCACGAAGAGACTGTGGTATTATCGATAACTTTGTCGTTTGATCAAATTCTAAGTAGCCAACATCATGAAATCTTAGGACAGCAGGAATAACATCACCATCTTTAGCTTCTTTATCAAAAGAAAATTCTTTAATCTCATCGTCCCCGACACTGTCAGTTCATCATCTTGTTGAACCTGTTCAACAACGACGTCTCTGTTGTTTTCCTCAGCATAAACAGTAGCATCTGTCTGAATGATATCTTGTATGTTGTAATCCTGGCGGTATGGTTCAACCTTCTCGCTTTCATGTTCTAAGACTGGCGTTGCAGGCGGTTGATAACTATAGTCATCTGATTCTGAAGATAGGAAGTTTGCGGCTTCAGCTTCTTCTGTCGTCTTGGCACGTTTTAAAAATCTTGCCAGTAATTTACTAGACTTTCTTGATGCATTTTCTAATTCTTTTACGACCCTCTGCTCCACTACGTTTTTCCCCCGGCATAACTGAAACGAAATATATATTGTTAATTTTTATAGACAACAAAATGGTATTACTACATAATTATTAAGTATATTAATTATACAATTACGAATTGTACAATATTAGCGAAATGACATATAGTTTGAAAATTATCAATTTATTTAAAATACAAATATCATAACATACCTTTTCTTTTCTTGTTTTTGTGCAACTAAAAAATATTTCAGAATTGGTACCTTGGACACTGGACTGTTAGTTTTGGTATTACCCACGCTCCACGCATATCGCCACGCCATCAGCCTAACAATCCTACAATGTGGATGTGTCATTTGTTTATGAGTAGAATGGCGCCCCTTAATGCTCAATGGGGGCACCAAAATCATGCTTGCAACCAGGTTTGTATTGAAGATATTTGTGGAGCTCCAAAATTCAATCTTGCAAACGTATTTGGGATACATTTGTTTACATCAAAATAAAAATAAATTACTAGTATCAATAGTTATTTTGGCGCCCGGGGACATATTATGTTCTCCCCTGCCCTCCCTCCTAGCTGCGCCACAGTATGACCTCTATTATTTAAATGTATTTTGTCTGTTCTGTTGTTATAATATTTTCTGTAAATTAAATAAAAATGATACATCAGCAATTTAAAAAAAATCTTAACTTAGGTACCTACTTTTCAAAACAATCAACATTAATGTTGCCGTCCTTATTTACAAATTCTGAATACAAATCAATAACTTTGCATCCTAAAAGAGTAATGTCACAAAATATTCAGTACCTATTCTAAAACTTTAATAATTGATGTAAAATATATGTTTACAAAATTAAATACAAACCGTTTTGTAAAATATTGTTGAATTTTACAATTTTATTTTGGTTCTTGCCTAATAAAGGGATTGGCGGTATCGTAAGAAATACTATATTTTTATTTTTTTCTATAGTCTGCACCAGTTTCATTAAAAGTTTTTTCAAAGTTCTTGTTTTTACGGACTAAAAAAATTTGTTTATATAATTTGATTTATATAAAAAAAGATTATAATGATTAAATACTTTTTTCATGTCATTGGTTCAGGGAAATTCCTGTTGTATTGTGTGCTAATTTCTGTTTGTAATGATTCAGAGCTGTTTGTATTTTGGCAGTTGGTGGATGTATGTCCTGTTTGTTTGCATGGGAAGCAAGATATTTCGTCAGTTGATATGTAGATGCGGTATTTGATTTCATCATGCATTATTTCTAGAGTGTCTTTGTTTTCCGTGGGTGCAATATATGGGCAAACTCTGGTTTTTTAAATCCTGCTCTTAGAAAACTGACTGGAGCGACTAGTCTTAAGCCAATATTTTGGACAATGATTTCTATAAACTTGTTGGGTATACTAGGTGAAACATTAATCTTTTTGATGGTGTGACTAGTCGTCTTATGGGTACTTGTTTGTTATTTACTATGATAGTTTTGTGTGTATATGTTTTTTTCGATTATATCACCAATGGCATAGATGTAGTCGTGGAAGTGAACTTCCTCGGTTGTGTCAATGATAATATTGAAGAGTATCCCTTGTGAAGATTAAATGTATAGAAAGGTTGTAAATGATATTACGCAGACGTCTTGATCTTCACTCTTTTATTAAATCAAATGAGATTTGATTAAGGACAACCGGTTTCGACCCTTTAAAGAGTCATCATCAGGTCCGGTGTCGAAGACTACAAACAATACAATAAAAAATAAGTTATAATCGTTAAATTGTTAACTTGTTATAATAATTTACAAAATGTATCACAATCATAAAAGTAAAAAAAAAAAAACGAAACATTAAACACGTTAAAGTGCAAGTAAAAGTGCAAATACGAATCAAAATTAAAATTACTAAAATCTAGTAAATAGGTCATTGTTGAGGAAAAGAAATATATTTGAAAATAGAATTTAAATTTTAAAAATATTTTTTGAAAATTGTGTAGGTTATTAAGTGTGACCTCAACTGATTTCAGTTTAACTTTCTTAAATAGAATTAGCTACAAGATCATGAATATTATGAAAAGACATAATGTAAACATTGCATTTAAACCGATTTCCAACCTGAAAAAAGAATTATGTAGAAAATTAGATAAACAATTACCGTTTGAAAAAAGTGGAGTATATAAACTTAATTGTAACACTTGTAACTCTTGCTACGTTGGGCAGACAGGAAGATCTTTCAAAGTTAGACTAAAGGAACATCAAAATTGTATTACAAAGAAACAAAATAAATCTACTTTTGCGAATCATATTATTTCCACAGGACATGAATTTGATCCTGAAATAAATTTTGAAATACTACACGTCCAAAGTAAAGGCTTTATATTAAATTTTTTGGAGGCATTGTAAATTAATAAAATATCGAAACATAATGATATTACTCTTTTAAACGAGCAGACAAACTTCGAATTTTCCGCCCTTTTAAATAAACTCACGTGATCAACTCAGCTGACATTAGCTTTCGCTCTGACTGCGTAGTCATTTGAAGATTTGAAAAATTTATTCTGCAGCAAACAGTACAAGAGCCAACATCTAACTCTGGTTGATGTTTCTTGGGGTCATTAATATGTTTGGATCAAAGTACTTGAGATTTACAAGTTCAGCTGTTTTTACAACATTGTTGTTAGTCTCCTGTAATTAATGTAAGTACCATTATTATTAACTATTAGAACGTCACACTTTATTCAGTTCAAATTAATAACCTACACAATTTTTTAATGATAATAGCTTGGTCTCGTTTTGGTGTATTTTCAAGTATTACTTTTGGCAGTTTGGGTTTTGATTTTGATGCAATATTTGCGTAGTTTTTTGTTTGTGTGTGGTGTACGTTTGCCATCTTGTAGGCAATGGCTATACAATGTACTTGTATAGAGATCAGCCTGGTTTGTTTACGGGTTCGTACATTATTAATTTAATTAGTGAGTTTGTTTATTTGTGACTGCTGTCGCTTTCGGTGCTTTGCCTTCTATCCAATAGGTGGTTGTGTGTGGATCTGACCGCGTGTGAATAAAATGATATTTAGAAGGGTATTTTAAAGTGTGTGTAGGGATTGCGACTGCCGAAAAGTATTCGAAGAAGGGTTCAGGGGTTTATGGATGTGATTTAGGTGGGTAAGTTAATTTTGGAACACTTGGGTAGGAATTTGATTTGAAAAAGTTGCTCACTGTCACCTTTGCTGTCAATCGCACAAATGTCACCTTGAGACTCGACTTCTTTTAAATTTTTTAGCTATATTTAACATTTCTTTTTCTTGAATTCTATGCAAAGCTATTATGAAATTCCAATCAATCACATTACCCTCTTGATCTCGTATTTGTTTTAAAGTTGCCAGCAAATTTCGCATTAATTTGAGCATATGGCAGGTTTCTAATATACAAAACACTTGTTGTTTGTCATTGCAAGGGTGACCGAACCAAGAATTTAGATTGTGCACATCATTCAACTCACTACATAATTATTTCATCATTGTGATGGTTATTCCAATTTTATGTAATCGTTCCAAGCAATTATTTATAATACGAGTATTAGCCTTCTCCTTTCCTGTAAGCGATCTGATGAAAAAATAAGCAACAGGTATTTTCCAATGTGATTGGTGAGCAACAACCAACAATACGAGAGCTTCATTAGCAGGTTGAAGTTTTTCGCTTTGACATGGAATACCTATGTCAATATATCCCCACATGTTTTCCATCAAATTCAATTTGTTTTTTTGATTGACATTTCATCTAACATCACAGAACAAATTACTTCTCGGTTAAAATTAGCAGCTTCTGTTACTTTAGAGCCTCAAAGGCTGGTTCAATAAAACCTGGACTACAATCAACATTTGTGCACAACTTTCTAATTGTACCTATATGCGGTAATGCTAAGGCAAATTCCAGTCGCACATATTCGTATGCCTTACTTGAATAAAATTGTAAAACAAGCCAATTCTCTTAGTGCAGGAGGATATGTTTCGTGAGTCACCGATTCATTATTTATATTTTTTAAACATCTGTTCATTAGTACAGATTCGTAACTCTTCTCTAAATGTTCTGCAGCATTATCAGATAAGAAATTTCTATTCTCTAATTCATTCACAACTGTTTTTAATGTTGTTACTTCATTTTTGTAGCGTTGTAACAGTTTTTTTGGCTGCATATAATTTCTTTCTTTTGTTTTAATTTTCGAGGAGATATGCTGTATGTACAATACAAATTAGAAGGTTTACAGTGATAATATCATTCAACTTCAACTTACCTATAAGAACGAACACATTTGACAAAAGCAATCTTTCTTCGTTTTCCACTGCTATTTGTGCTAGTTGTGAAACTTTCATGCCCACTTGGTCCACTTACATTTTGTTCTAATGCACTGTAAAAAGACAATTTAAACATTTTGTTGTTAGATTATAATACTAATAACAACACCATAATTTTCGCTTCAATGGTCGTACTTCTTCCAGTGAAATAGTTTGAAAAGAACCACTTGAAGACGAAATATTTTAGTCCTTGCTTGTCAAGGGTTAAGGCAGAGAACTTTCCAGTTCTTTGGAATTCGGTTGTGATTCATTATTCAACAATTTTCTGACTCTTTTTACAATATAATCATCATTTTCACTAAAATACTTCGAACAAACTAATTTGTTTTTTTTTTTGACCAAGTCCAGTTTGAAGTTTCTTTACCGAAAACAGCTAACCATTTTTAACAATGTTTCTGAACGTGGAAATCTAAAATTTTAAATTATATTTATTGACGACATATTGTTAAAGAATTTTGCAAAAGAGACTTACGTGTTTTAAGAGTTGTTAAATAATTACGAAGCGCGTCTAAGTTAGATTTTAATGACATATACAAAATAAACTACTACCTACTTTTCCCGTATTTATGATGCCTACTGTTAGATCAAATATCAAGCATACCTGGAAGCGATAACCTTGACGTAAGGCTTAAGGAATTAGTTGGCGAGCTAAAGATCACGTTTAACTCTGGAAGCAAAGAAAACATAAGCAAACATGCTTAGTGAGGAGCAGTAACTTCCACCTCAGACTCTCACACTACACATCAATCTCCACATCATACTACATTCACACATTCGTATCTCGTTGGCGACCTGGTTAGGGTCACTCCAGCCCCCCGGCTGCTCGCTGCATCGTTGGCAGTTTGACTAGGATTACTACAGCCCATAGCTAGTCGCTGCATCGTTGGCGGCCAGCCACGGTCCACTACAACCCAAAGCAGCTAGCTGTATTGTTGGCGGCCAACCACGGTCCGCGTACCCAACGTCTCAACTCTAATCACTATACACATCATACACACACGGCTCAACTCACCAGGCCAGATCAACACGGATCTATTTCACATAACAATATACACTTTACTGATTTAGGATCTGTTCTTCTCGAACACTAGCATTAGACTGAAATCTAAGAGGCTAGCTAATGAATTTTATTGTCTCATGAGTTATCTAATTTGTTTGTAGTACTCTTCTTAAAATAACATCTCGTAACATTCGGCCAACCTGACTTAATCCTCGTCCTCGAGGATGTCGTTAAACGAGTAAGAGAACGTATTTGGTGAAAAAATTCATAAAGGTGAAATTTTGCTGAATAAGAAAAGAACATGAAGTTTAATAGCCATCGTTTACCACAACTCGCTTAAACACTGAAGTCTGCTACCCCAGTATGTGCACCTACTGAAATAGCGGAAACAGGGCAAAATGAATTGTTTCACGATAGTTGAAGTGAAAGATATATAAGCAATTATTTAAATAACTACAGGCAGTACGGCAGTGTGGCTCGGTGTGCCCGGCCCCCTTACACCGAAAGGTATAAAAAGGGGTTACTGACTATATATATATATACATATATATATATATATATATATAAATAATTAAAGCTATTTACCTTACCTAAGTTCGCGTATTGACTATTCAAAACTAGAGTTCCGTTAGGTTTTGGGTAAAGTTACAACCGTCTGGTAGCAATAGCATAGCGCGTGCGAGAACTTTTAACACGCACGATATTGGGTGCGAGTGTCCACCTTTAGAGCAAGTAGCCGAACCACCTCCCCGGGGTGACCTCGGGCGACGACTCTAGACAGGCTAAGAGGCCTTCGCAAAGCCTCTGTCTGAGCTATAAGTTCCTTGGGCGGCTAAGCACCACTACTTGTTTCGAACGACTGGCAGATCTCTGAGGGGAAAATAAGGAAGCCGGTCGGACGTAAAAGGGGGTTACGACTCGCTACTGTGCGCGGCACGATTGTTGCCCCCCTCCTCCCGTCCCGTTTACCCAAAGTATGGCTAGTCCATTTCTGCGCAAAGCTCTACCTAGGAGCAGGATTCTGAGAACAATTAAAACGACTGCGTCCAGAGTTAGTGTACTTCCTGGGCGTACCTGCTTTACTTTTATAACGTTTGAACACTAGTACATTACTTACTTACTTAATCCTGCGCCTTTCTACCTTTCGGTGTAAGGCGATTCCTGTGGTTATGTCTGCTCTGTATTCCAGTCTTCATGGTTCCTTCTCCATATTTCTTTCCATGCTTGGCGATTTTGCATACTTTTTTTAGCCTCGTACCAGTTCACTCCCATTTGTTTTGCCGCTTGTTTTATTTCTTCTTCCCACGTTTTTATTGGTCTGCCTATCTTCCTCTTTACGTGTGATCTCGCTGCATGTACTTGTTTTGCTAACCTTTCTTCGTTCATTCTATTTAGATGGCCTGCCCATCTAAGCTGCCCTTCTTGAATTGTATGTTCCACAGATTTTGTACCTAGATTCTTCCTGTATGTTACGTTTCTTATTTTATCCATTTTTGTTTTCCCCTCTATTTTCCTTAAAAATCTCATTTCCACATTTTGTAGTCTGCTTTGGTGCCTTTTCTGTGTTCACGACTCACTTCCATATGTTAGTATGGGCACTGCCACTCTCTTAAAAACTTCTATTTTGGTTTGTTTCGGCACTTCTTTTTTACCAAGAAATTTATTTTTTAGGGAATTAAATAGCCGCCCTGTTTTTGCCACTCTTTCCTCTAATTCTGGGTCTAAAGTTCCTTTTTCGCTTATAATCGCTCCCAGGTATGTAAAAGCGTCCACTTGATCCAGCACGTCTCCATTTACTGTTATCGTATGCGTATTTCCATTTCCGTTTATTTTCATTGTCTTGGTTTTTTCTGTGTTTATTTTCATGTTCCACTTTGTTAGTTCGTTATTCAACATGTTGATATTACTCTCTAAGTCTTCTTCATTTTCTGCCAGAATTATCATGTCATCCGCATAGCATAGGATATTTATGTTTACTGGTTTCATCTTCCAGGTTCCTACTTTATAAGATTTTATTTTGTCCTTTATATTTTTAATGGCTTCGTCTAGGTACAGTGTAAATAGAAGAGGGCTTAAGATGCATCCTTGTCTCAGTCCTACGTATGTGTTGAAAGTATCCGACCTGTTGTTTCGCGTTCTTACATAGTTTTTATTTACATTGTATAGACTTTTAACACACTGTATTGTTTGCTCTTCTACTCCTCTTGTTTTTAGACATTCCCACACTTTTGGTCTGACTATCCTGTCAAATGCCTTTTCTAAGTCTATAAAACATAGGTGTAGTTCCCTGTCTGTTAGTCTCGCCTTTTCTATGACCTGTCTAATAGTAAAAATGTGATCCTGTACCCCTCTATTTGGTCTGAATCCGCACTGTGACTCTTCTAGTGTATTCTCAATTTTGTTCCTGATGCGTCCTTCTATAATTCTTGCAAATAGTTTGCCCGGTACACTTAGTAGGGTTATTCCTCTATAGCTCGTACATTCCTTTCTGTCTCCTTTCTTATATATCGGGACTATAATTCCTACTTGCCAATCTTCTGGTACTGTTTCTTCATCTATTACCTTATTGAATATTTTCAGCAGGTACTCTATTCCTTTCTCTCCCATGTGTTTCAGCATTTCTGTCGTTATATTGTCTTGTCCTGGTGCTTTTCCAATTTTTAATTTGCTTAGCGCCCCAGTTATTTCGTCCAAACTTATATATTTCATTTGTTTGTTTTCATTCTGTAGGATTTCATCAGTTTCTTTGTCTTCATTCGCTATTTTGTCGTTTATTTCTTCGTGTAACAGTTCTTTGAAGTGCTCTTTCCAGCGTTCCATAATTTGTTCTTCATTAGTCAGCAATAATCCGTCTTTGCTTTTTAAATTCTGCAGTGCTGTGTTTCTCTCCTTTCTCATATTTCTGATTGCTCCATAAAATAGTTTTTGGTTATCTCTATATGCTTCATTTAGCTTGTTTCCAAATTTTTCCCATTCTTTCTCTTTTGCTATTTTGACTGTGTTTATGATGGAATGATCGTCTTCTTTTGTTGATGAGAATAAAACACTGAATACTTTTACTGATCTTTTATTAACATGTGGCGTGCCTTACACTCTCAACAACACTGCCTGGCTAACACCAGTGCCAATCTCTAGATACTAAAAATTCCCTGTTTAGGGTAGGGTTGGTAACAATGTGGCGGCAGATACAATTAAACAAATAATGGAATGATTAAACATACCGCCGGCCTTGAAATACTTATTTCAAAGAAAATAAACATTACAGACTAATTATAAATACATATATAAATATAAGTTTAAGGTAAGTATTCTTCACGTTACATTTAAAACACATAGCTTAGATACTGGTCGTTTCACTTCACCACTGGAAGTTTTCACAGACACTACTCGCGTGATATTGTCTTTTCCAGGATGTAGAGCAGTGACTCTACCTAGATGCCATCGTGCTGGAGGGGTGTTGTCTTCCCTTAGAATAACCAATGTACCAGGTTGAAGAGAAATAACCCCCTTCTTCCATCGTTGACGCTGTTGTAATTCACCAATGTACTCCTTCACCCAACGGCTCCAGAATTGTTGTTGCATCATCTGCAGATGCTGGAATCTATCTAGTCGAGATACTGGAACATCTTGCATATTTGGATCAGGTACAGCAGTATATGGTCGCCCAATTAAAAAGTGAGCTGGCGTTAATGCTTGCATGTCATTAGGGTCAGAGGTCAGAGGGCTCAGAGGACGGGAGTTGAGTATTGACTCAATTTGAGATAAAAGTGTACTGAAATCCTCATATGTTAAAGCAATATCACCAATTACCCTTTTTAAGTGAAATTTTGTACTTTTCACACCTGCTTCCCACAGCCCGCCAAAGTTGGGAGAGTATGGTGGAATAAAATGCCAATTAATGCTTAATTCTGATACAGCAGTATGTATGATTTCTTTTTCTTCACTTAGAAATTCACCTAATTGATTCAATTCATTTTTAGCTCCAATGAAAGTGGTTCCATTGTCGCTATAAATATGCAATGGCTTGCCTCTACGTGACACAAATCGTCGTAGAGTTGCTAGAAATGAACTTGTAGTTAATTCTGTAACCAGTTCTAAGTGAAGAGCCTTTGTCGAAAGACAAACAAATAAACAAATATAACATTTTGATAATTTGCTACCTCTTCCTTTTTTATCCTTTATTTTAAACGGTCCTGCATAATCTATGCCCGTAGAATGAAAGGGAGGCATTATTGTTGTTCTATTGCGTGGCAAATTTCCCATTTCTTGATGGTTAGATTTAACTTGAAATCTTACACAAGTCACACAATCATGAACAATTTTTTTTGCTATATTTCTACCGCTCAATGGCCAATAGTTTTCACGTATGGTACTAAGAAGCAACTTAGGACCTGCGTGTAAGAGTTTTTTGTGTGCATTTTCGAAAATTAAATTTGTAATGTGATTATCCTTGGGAATGACAATAGGATGTTTTTTATCAAATGAAAAGTCAGACAATTTAAGTCTACCACCAACTCGAATCAAATTATCTGAGTCTAAGAATGGTGTAAGATTTAGTAGTCTGCTTTTGTTATTGATTGGCTTGTTTTCCTTTAAACACTTCAGTTCATTTGGAAAACTAGATTCTTGAACAAGTTTTAATAACAATATCATAGCTTTAGAAATTTCTGTTAAAGTAAGTTCACCCTTAACTCGTTCATTTAATTGTTTAGTTCGGCAATTTTCTATAAAACGTAAACAGTAAGCCGTAACTCGTTTTAATTTAGTAATTGTTGAGTAATTTTGAACTGGAATAAAGCAATTTACTGTTATTGCAGGAAATGCTATAATATTTCTCTTTAGTTCAGGCATGTCAATAGCATCATTCAATGACGTGTCATCTACCATTTTAATTTCATTGTGTATAAGCCATTCAGGTCCACACCACCAAAGATTTGAATTTTTTAAATTTTGTGGTAATACACCTCTAGAGATCAAGTCCGCGGGGTTATTTTGCGATTGTACGTAATGCCAATTTGTTGGATTTGTTAGATTTTGAATTTCAGTAATTCTATTTGCCACGTAAACGTGATATTTATTTGCTTCAGAATTAATCCAACATAACACAATTTTTGAATCGCACCAACAGTGAATGCCTGAAATTTGTACATTTAAAATGGATTTAAATTTACTAATCATTTGCGCTGCAATGACTGCTGCACACAATTCAAGTCGTGGCAGTGAAATTAATTTTAATGGAGCCACCCTAGACTTAGCGGCTAATAACGTTACCTTAACTTCATGATTCGCGCTTACAGACCACACATAAATACATGCTCCATAACCCTTTATTGAAGCATCTGAAAATGCATGTAATTCAATAATTTCACTATTTGCAAGTAATGCATATCTAGGAATTTTTATTTCGTTTATGTATTTTAAATTATCTTTAAATTCCAACCACTGGGTATGAATGTTCATAGGAATTGTTTCGTCCCAACTCACGTTTGATTTCCATAAATCTTGTAAAATGAATTTTGCAATTATTATCGTAGGCGCAAGAAATCCTAGTGGATCAAACAATTGAGATGTAGTTGAAAGTATTGATCGTTTTGAGATTTGCAATTGAGGTTTAATTTTGTCAGTCGTGTATGAAAATATATCTGTCTGTGGACACCAAAATATTCCTAGAGTTTTTTGAATATTTTCTGTCATTTGAACTGGGCAATTTTTATTAATAATTGAAGTATCATTTAATTTAGGTACGTTACTCGCCCACTTGCGTAATTCAAATCCTCCTGACATTAATATATTGCTCAAATTAGTTTTAATGTTGCAAAGATCTTGTATTGTATTAGCTCCTGTTAATACATCATCAACATAAAAATCGCGTTTAATAATACTAGATTCAAGTGGATAATTTTGTTCGTTTTCGATTGCTAATTGTATCAAACACCGTACAGCAAGATATGGAGCTGCGGTAGTTCCATAGGTTACCGTGTTTAATTCGTATACATTTAGAGTTTCGTTCTGATCTGTGCGCCATAGAATTTTTTGAAATTTACGATCATCGGGATTTACTAAGACCTGCCGGTACATTTTCGTAATGTCAGCTGTTATTACAAACTGATACATACGAAAACGTGCAATAATTGAAAATAATTCTTCTTGAAGTGTAGGACCGGTACATTGTAATGAATTTATTGGTAATCCGCCATCTACTTCGCATGAACCGTCAAAAACTACTCGTAGTTTTGTCGTTTGACTAGAATTATTAATAACAGCATGATGGGGTAATAAAAAACCTGAATTTGAACCCTTGTCACTATTGATTTTTGACATGTGTTCTAACGACTCGTATTCTTGCATGAATTGTATGTATTGTTGTCGTAAATTTGAATCTCTAATTAATCGTTTTTCAACAGATAAAAATCGAGATAAAGCTGTATTTTCAGAGTTACCTAACTCGTCCATATTTGACTTAAATGGAATTTTGACTATAAATTTTCCTGACTGATCTCGCGTCGTAGTGTTATCAAATAAACTCTCACAATAATGTTCTTCTGCGGTTAAGTTGCGCTTAGTATTGATTACATATTCGTCTACATTCCAAAATCTTTCTACATCTTTATGTAGTTCATTAAGTGTCAAATATGATTGCGTTTTAATTTGATTATTTGAACTTTGACTATAAACGTTTCCTGTTACTATCCAGCCCAATTTAGTTTTCTGCAGAATTGGAGAATGTTTTTCTTTTATTACTTGACCAATACAAATCAATTCCCAGAAAAGACCTGCACCTATCAGAATTTCAATAGGTCCCGATTTATAGAATGTTGGGTCAGCTAAATTCTGGGTAATTTGTGGGGGAATGTTTATTGCATTTACCTTTATTGTTTGAGCAGGTAATGCATTTGTAATTTCTGGAATTACTAGACAAGTTAAAGTTGTAGTAAATTTCTTAGAACGGGACTTTATTTGTACTTGAACCATTTTATTAATTACTGTAATTCCATTTATTCCCTTGACTTCAAAGTTTATTGGTTCGGGTTCTAATTTTAATTTTTTACATAGATTTTCTGTTATAAAATGAGATTGTGAGGCTGAGTCTAATAATACTCTTATCTTTTGAGAAATTGAATGGTTAATTGCATGTACCATGGCTGTTGATAATAACACATGTGAATCTAAATTATTAGTTTGACTTGTCGCGGTAACACCATGCTGAATTTCTGAGTTACCTTGTACTACTTCGGGTTGATTTCCTGGAATTTTGTTGTCTGGTTTATTACAATGTAATAATGTGTGATGCTTCTTTTTGCATTTTCTGCAAGTATTTGTTGATTGACAAGATTGTGAAAAATGCCCTTTGCGAAGGCAATTTAAGCAAAGTTTTAATTCACGAGCACGTGTATTTCTTTCTATTTCATTTAATTTTTGAAATGACTCGCAATTATTTATAAGATGTTGTTGATTACAATTTGTACAATTTTGTGTTAATGTAGTGAAAGATTTTGTCTCGCGAAAAGATTTTGATGTGAATTGTGGCTTGATCTGATCACTTTTGTTGCGACTGTGTATGGTTTCAAGCGTAGCTTGTTTGATCATTAAGAATTCAAGAAATTCATCAAGTGATGGGAGGTTGTCCATGCTTACATCTTTTTTATTTAATTTAGATTCCCAATCCTTGCTTGTACTTGAGTCTACTTTGGATAATAAAATAGGAATAAGTAATGCATCCCAATTATTCACAGGTATATCAAATGTTTTTAAACTGTCAATATGATTTTGTGCTAAATTTATCAAATTATTTAACGATTGATATGAATCTCGTGACACTTGTGGTATATTTAGTATAGCTTGAACGTGATTGTTTACAATTCTACGTTTATTATTATATCTTTTTTCTAGCCTATTCCAAGCGATTGCATAATTACTTTCGGTTGTTTCTAGTGAAGTCAACAAGTTGGACGGCTCATCTTTTAGAGATGATTTTAAATAAAGTTAACTTTTGACTGGAAGTTAAGCCATTGTCTTTATGAATTAACGAAATAAATTTATCTTTAAATTCACGCCATTGCGTAAAAGTCCCATCAAATGTGGGTAAATTGATTGTTGGTAAAGTTACTCTCACTCTTTCGGCATGCACGGGAGAAACAGTTTGATTAGTTTTAACACTTGCATTGGTGGAAGCATTTGAAACAGTTGATTGATTATCTTCAAGATTATACTTAGAGAGCATAACTTGACTTTTACTCAATAACATAAAATACTTATCTTGGAATTGTGATACTTCTGTACTATCAGTATCACTTTCGTCTTGAAGACAACCAATTTCATTCTGTATATTTAAAAATAAATCTAAAGCTGGTTCCAATTTTTCAACGCGTTTAGTAAGGTTTAGTCTGTCTACTTCTGACAATTCATTTTCATTAAGTGTACTCAAATAATTACTAAACAACGTTAATTGTGATTTCAGACCACCTTTCTTTCTAATAAGGTCATTTAGTGCTTGACTCATTTTGGATTATTTTAGAAAAATAGAATATGTAAACTTGATAGGAAACATGCAAGCAATAAATACCGCCAATTGTTGTTCTTCTTGGAATTTGCTCCCTTGTTGACTGATTGTAGTCGTCCAATATGTATCACTTCGATACGCTACTGCGTTCGCTGTTGACTTGGGCCGCTGTGCTGAATTGTAGTAGCTCAGCTCCTTTCTTGTTGTAAAACGACGTTGCGTGCGACGTTTGTTTGACTGGATGATTGGATAGCTTGATTTCGTGTATTTTCACTGAATTTTTTGCTTATTTGACAGTATAAATAGTAAATTTATTACTATCCGGCTCGAAGGACCAATGTTTATGATGGAATGATCGTCTTCTTTTGTTGATGAGAATAAAACACTGAATACTTTTACTGATCTTGTATTAACATGTGGCGTGCCTTACACTCTCAACAACACTGCCTGGCTAACACCAGTGCCAATCTCTAGATACTAAAAATTCCCTGTTTAGGGTAGGGTTGGTAACAATGTGGCGGCAGATACAATTAAACAAATAATGGAATGATTAAACAGACTGCTTTTTTAACTTCTGTAGTAGTATATAGGACACGATAACGCAGACACTCTGTGTTAAATTTCTGTGTGTGTTCTATGGTGTCCCTCGGGGGACACTATGTGTTAGTACTGTTCTATGGTGTCCCACACTGTGTGTTGTATGGTGTCCCGTGTGTGAATTGGTGAGTACTGTGGTGTCCCTCGGGGGACACTATGTGTTAGTACTGTTCTATGGTGTCCCACACTGTGTGTTTTATGGTGTCCCACACTGTGTTGTATGGTGTCCTACACTGTGTGTGAGTACTGTGGTGTCCCTGGTGGGTCAGGTGCGTGCCATTGTAGGAGGGAGTATGTTTCAATAGTGTGTTAGAGCGTGCAGAATGTATAGTTAGGGATGCGTAGAATGTTGTGTTATTCAATAATTGTCAAGTATAGAAGTATATTAGGCACGTGTATGATAATAGGTAGAAGGAATATAAGGAGAATTATAAATCGTACTGCAATGCCGCCGCTGGTAGTGCCCGCGGGTTACTCTGTGGCCGGCGTGTTTGAACTAGTTCATATTTGGATTGTAAACAAACAGTAGGGAAACGTACAAGTTTATGAATATGATGTGTGAGCAAAGTTGCCCGTCACACTACATCGCAACTGATATTTAAAAATATTTGTAGTAGGTGTAATATTACATAAGTTAAATAAAACTCTATCGTACTAGTATTATTAATATTTATTTAAATAGAATACAATTTAATACAATAATCATACATTTTATAAAAAGTTTTCTTTTAAAACCCAAGAATTATTTTTCTCATCTAAGCCGAGCCATTTCACAAAATACTTATCACCACGACGTTTTATTATCTTTTCAACAAGGTAGGTGTCGGGATAGTTTGTTTTAAGCAATTCTTCTTGATAGAATCCGCCTTTAATACGGTTTCCTTCCCAATCTTCTATTTCATAAGTTACGGGTATTGTATGCTTCACATCGGCAATTTTAAAAACTTCTGTTGTCCAATTAGGTGTGTATCCTTTTTCAAATATATGCTTATATTTACTTATTCGTACTTGATCACCAGTTTGAAATTTCGGTGTTTTCAGTGTACGACGTGAATACTTCACCGATCTATTGGAGTACGCTTGAATGCGTGTTGATTCTGTGACATCTGACGGGTTCATTTGTATAGTACGATGTTTGGAATTATTATATTCCTCAACTAAATCGTCCAGAATATCTATCCATTTGTATGTTCCTTGATAGCTAAATTGTTTCCACATCTTTTCCTTTAGTGTTCTATTCCAACGTTCAACAATGCTAGCCTTTAGGTGTGAAAACGTTGAATAATGATTAATGTCATGATCTTGCATTAATTTCTTGAAGTCACGATTAAAAAATTCGGTACCATCATCTGTTTGTATATTTCGTGGTACACGACTGGTATTGAATATTTCCTTCATTGCTGTCATAACATTTACACTCGATTTAGTTGGAACAGCTTTTGCCCACGCAAACTTTGAAAATGTGTCTATAACAGTTAATATAAATTTTATACCGTTGTTTTCATTACGGTATGATGTCATGTCGACTAAATCTGCTTGCCATAAATCGTCAAAACCACGTAGTGCAACTTGTCGTCGAGGAAAATTGCGACGCGCTGGTTTATGTAGTTCATTTGTTAATTGTTTTTTTTCGTCGCTCATTTTATTAATGGTTTTGTGCGTTAATAAAATATCCCATTTGTTCTTTAAGTTGTGCTGTAACTTCTTTTAAAATTTGTATATCTGCATTTATTTTATGCAACTGGTTATCAGTATATTGTGAAAGTTGTGCTTTCATTTCCTTAATTCTATTTTCTTGATTTAGTTCTACAAGTCTAATTTCCTTCACATTATCCCGTATTTCTTGTCCAAATTTGTTGACGAGAAGAGCAACACTGTCACGCACTAATTTAATATCTCCTTGGAACTGTTTATTTATTGATCCACTGTTTTCATCCACATATTGTTTAGTTACAGCATCATTAGCGTTGCGAGAGAGACCAATGTTCGTTAAACGCTTATTATCGAAATTCAAATCACCGTCGCTGGTTAATGAATAACCAATTTCGTTTTTTCTTAAATTCTGGTGTTGCCCGGCTGATGTTGTAGGATTATTGGAAGAGCTCAAAAAATGTCCAAACTTGTCGACAGACATAACGAAAGTGAGTTTATTCAATAAAACCCTCTTCTCTTAACTCTTCCTCAATCGCTGCGATTTCGAACTCTAATCCAGTGTGACCAATAGCCCGTGAAGAATGAAGTATATGCAGACGTTTAACCAATTCATTGGGATCATTCCAATATTTAAAATCAATGTTGTTTCTAGGTGTAGATACTAAATTAGTTCCACCAGTACCTGTCACCGGTTGTGTATGAAAATATTTTATTATATTTTTATACTTATAAGATTTATTTATCATAATTTTGCCTAGCGGTGAATAATTTTTTCTATGTGCATTTGTATCAATAACTATTTCCTTATATTTTATCCAATCGTCAAGAGTATAACTTTCATCGCTAGGAACTGTGAGAAACAGTAATTTTGCAAGTCCTGGTGTTATTTTATACTGCTTTTCTCTTACATTAATAATGTCATCTTTACTTAGTGTCACATAGGAATCACCAATTTTAAAAAAGTCACCTACACGTCTAACCCCATAAAGTTGATCCAACTGTTTATTGTATTTATTGTATTTTTCATTGAATTAAATGTTTTATATAAACTCTTAAAATTGGTCCTACATTGTCATTTAGATATTTTTCAATTGTTTCATGACCATCGGGTAATTTTAATAAGTTATCAAAATAAATTAGATTTCTATCTTCTTTCTTGACATTATTCACTTCTTGTTTAATATTTTCTTTTGACTCTGATATTTTTGCCACAGCTTCTGTTAATGGCTCGACAATAGGTTTGTATTGTTGTATTAATGCATCATTTTTGCTTGTTTCATGTTGCATTATATCCTTGTATTTACGCCGAATATTATTAGCAGTTTTCTCAATTTCCAATATAAGGCTATTATTCTGTGTCTTTCTTGGTTTTTCTATCTTTCTGGCAACATTATTCTTCTTTAATTTTAACACTTTTGTCATTTTTAAATTATATTTTACCATATCATAACACTACAACAGCTCTATTCAATCTGAACGATTTTGTTAGCGGTCTAATATTATGTAGGAGTCAAAACACTTACGATAACGCCCTTCATTTAACTCCTTATCTTTATCGATAACTACGAAATCATACTTATTTTCTCTCCAGCAAAGCGAGCATAAGCTCTTGAAATGTTCAAAATTCATATCTGTATTTATATGATCTTTGTATATATGCTGTAAATTAGTATCATCTTGCTTGAAAAGAATTAGAAAATTTGCATTATCTCTAATTAAGTGTTTTGGTATGTGCGCATATGATTGACACAAATAAAACGAGTCTACAAAACTATGGCGACCCATACTGAAATATTCGCGCATAATATTTTGTTTATCACATACAACATCGTCAAATATGAAAAGAGAATTTCGTTTGGCATTTTGTGGACTCACAATATTAGAATTATTACTATACGAATAAAAACCTATATCAGGAACAAGATTTAAAATTTTTGCCAATAACATATATTTTCGTTGATCGGGTGTTTTCGTGTATACATAGATATTTTCAAATTTCAAACCATTCGGATCGGTAATAAGGCTGATCATTACGTTTGTTTTACCACAGTTTGAAGGACCACATATTATACAACGTAAATTGTTAGGTAACAAGTATCCATGTCTTAAGAAGTCTGAATTATTATTATCAGAATTTGATGCAACACTATCCAAATTTTGAACCTTTAAAGTGACGTCTTGTTTAACCACCTTCATTGTGCACTACATACTAAGTAAAATATTATATTTGCACATCCATATATATACATGTGGAATAGACAAACATGTATAAATATAAAGATTAATGTGAGTTTCAATTTAGTAGCCTGTTAGCAGTTGTAATGTCAACATCTCGATATAATTACATTGGAGGTGGTTTAGTAAATTCTGTAATCAATAAACTTCCTTTTGAAATTCACATACCGGGCTATCAATATTGCGGACCAGGTACAAAACTTGCAGATCGTTTAAAACGTGGTGATAAAGGTGTAAATGAATTAGACAGAGCTTGTAAAGAGCACGACATATCATATTCAAAAAATAAAGATAATATAAGCGCTCGACACGACGCTGATAAAAAATTAGAAAATAAAGCTTGGCAACGAGTGTTAGCTCGTAATTCGTCTCTCCGAGAAAAATCAGAAGCTTGGGGCGTTGCTACAACAATGAAAATGAAGCAAAAATTAGGTATGGGGCTAAAAAAAGTAAAGCCGAAGAGAAATAAAAAAATAAGAAAAAAACTAACTTTCCAAAGTATAACAAAAATTGCGAAGAATGCTATGAAAGCGAAAATAAAAAACAACAAAGACGTTAAGGTCATAACAGCAAGAGATCTTATAAATACAGCGTTAAAAGCTGCTAAACGCGAAGTAAAAAAATCTAAATCGAATCCACCAACTGTACCAAAAGACCGTATGCTACCTTTATCTAAAATTGGCGGTCTCTTTCCACTAATACCTGTCTTCGCAGGATTATCAGCGATTGGTACTCTAACAGGCGGTGCTGCAGCTGTTGCGAAAGCAGTTATTAGTACAGAAGATGCAAAAAAAGAATTAGAAGAGAATAAACGACATAATCGTAAGATGGAAGCGATTGGTATAGAGAAAGGGATTGAAATGAGACCCACAAAAAAAGGCTATGGATTGTTCCTATCACCGTATCCAAAAAACCACTAAACTTACCGAGAGTACCTTTGACTAATTTGGATTTGATAAAGTATGCACGTCAATATAAAATTTCTTATTTTCGCGGTGTTTTCATGCGCGATACTTTACCCAAGCGTCCAAGACATAATGAGTCTGCTATAGTTAACCTGGACAGTGTTTCGGGTAGCGGAACCCATTGGGTTGCATACGTAAAACGTGGAAAAAAAGTAATATATTTTGACAGTATTGGTAACATGCAACCACCAAAAGAAATCATTGAGTATCTCGGTAAATATAATATTTATTATAATTACTCTAAAGAACAGGCACCGAATACGGTAATATGCGGTCATCTTTGTTTAAAGTTTCTTATGAATAATAGATAATTATATGAAGTTATAAACAATAATGTCATTCATGTTTTAGTTATTGAAACGTTAACACTATGTCTCTGACACTAACTTTAAACGGATATAATTCATTGTTAAGTTCCAATTTTTTTCCACCAATTGATTTACACAAAAAACATGAGTACGTACTGGGGCTAGTTCTATTTAGTACATTTAATTCAATACCGAACATTGATCAAACAAATAACAGATTATATTATGGCGACACATTTATTACACTTCCAGAAGGATCGTACGAAATTAAAGATATAGATACATATATTAAGAGTGTTCTTCGTAGCAGCGGTGTAAAATTTGATATAAAACCAAATAATAATACTTTACAAAGTGAAATAAAATGCAGTGAGTGGATTCATTTTAATAAACCTAATAGTTTGGGGCGTTTACTAGGATTCACAGCTAGGAGTCTTAAACCAAATGTATGGCATCAATCTGACCTGCCCGTACAAATAATTAAAGTTAATACTATACGTTTAGAATGTAACATTACAACGGGGTCATATACGAATGGTTTTACAACACATACAATTCATGAATTTACACCCGTAGTGCCCCCTGGGTACAAGATTGTTGAAGTTCCAAATAATATAATTTATCTTCCTCTTCGTGTACACGCAATCGATAATATAACTATTAAAATAGTTGATCAAGACGATAACTTAGTTAATTTCCGTGGAGAAGCCGTTACGGTAAGGTTGCATATTAAGCAGCTATAACACAATGTTGTTAGTGAGTGGAAAAAACAAAAGAAGAATAAGAGGTTTTGGATATCCATTGATTTTACAACGACCACCGTCAGAGTATAAATCCTACAGTTATTCTCCAATTAACGTCAGAAGTATTCGAACCAACCTAACGTTAACACATTACAGTAAAAATATTTTAAAATCTTTGGGTTATAATATTTTAAAATGAGTATTCAAACGTTTGCAACTGACGATATTTTAACAGTGGGCGAAGAGTTAACATTCGATGAATCGATTACTCGGTTAGAATTTCATAGCCATCAACCATACATCAGTTCAACTTTTAGCAGCTGCGATGAGATACGTATCCCGATACAACAACAAGATATATACACTTTACCATCGCAAAGTTATCTTTACGTAGAAGGAAAAATAGAAGTTAATACACCGATAGCAGCAGCAGATCTAGAAAATCTACAACAGAATACGAAATTTATAAATAATGGAATATCCTATTTGTTTGAAGAAATTCGATATGAATTAAATGGAATAGAAATTGATCGTACAAAAACTTTGGGTATAACTTCAACTGTCAAAGGTTACACGTCCTTTACACCGAATGAGGCGAAAGCATTACAAAATGCTGGATGGTCTGTACTAGATGCTAACAATTCTATTAAATTAAATGAAAACTTTAATGTATGTATTCCGTTAAAAACATTACTTGGATTTGCTGAAGATTTTAACAAAATTATCATCAATGCTCGTCAAGATTTAATACTTGTCCGTTCAAAAACTGACAACGATGCTTTAGTATGCTCATTGAATGAAAATTATAATTTTGTTGTAAAACTCTTTAAAGTACAGTGGCGTGTACCATACGTGCATGTTGCGAATCCTCAACGTTTAGCATTGCTAAAATTATTAGAACAGAACAAACCAATTTTTATAAACTTCCGAAGTTGGTCAACACACGAATATCCAATGTTACCAGCAACTTCAAAACACACATGGACTGTGAAATCAAGCAGTCATCTAGAGAAACCCCGTTTTGTCTTGCTTGTTTTTCAAACAAATAGAAAAAATTCTATTCACGCTGACACGTCCGTATTTGATCACTGCAATATCACAAACGTAAAGTTATTCTTAAACTCCGAATATTATCCTTATGATAACATGAATTTAGCCATTTCCGACAATAAGTATGCATTAATATACGATATGTACACACGTTTTCAAGCATCTTATTATGGTCGTAGCGGGCATGGAGAACCATTATATGGTATTCAGAATTTTAAATCAATTGCGCCAGTTTTCATTATCGATTGCTCTAGGCAAAATGATTCTATAAAGTCTTCTACTGTCGATATTCGTCTTGAGTTTGAATCAAAAGATGTAATCCCAAACAATACGTCAGCATATTGTATTATATTGCATGACAGTCTTGTTGAATATAATGACTAATATCGTTAAAAAAATTGTGTAACCGCATCACACGTTTTTCTCAGTTCACTGAAGTTTCTCATATCGGTTAGACGTACTACATGATAAAATGGAAGAATTTATTGTTGATATTCAAGGTTTCAAATTGGGTAAAGAGCGATTTATAGCCAAAGAAATTGCTATCATTACAACCATCGGTTTAAAAATACAACATATTCTCATACAGCCACCTGTTTCATGGAGCGAGATAACAAGTTTTAAAAAACGAAGACAAGTACTATGGTTAGAACGTTATTATCATGGGTTATCTTGGTCAGATGGACACATACCGTATTATTCTACAGAAAAAATCATGAAGAAAATATTTTCATCTGAATGCAGAATATATGTTAAAGGAGCCGAGAAGAAACAATATTTACAATCACTACTTGCAAAAAACTTGATGTACACTACAATTGTTGATTTATCAGAAGAGGCAAATGAACTTGAACTTACACCGTCATTGAGACATTGCAATGAACACACATCTAGAGTAACATGTTTCCATCATAGACCACTTGTGGGGACAAATTATTCAAGAAAAGAAAATAAACCTTCATGTGCGTTGAGAAATGTTTACACATTACAATCTTGGTTGACACGGTTATAGTAAACTAATAAAATATTAGTTATAATCTATGTAATTATTTTTTTATTGTACACATATGTTTAAAATAAAAACATTATAACTAGGAAATTAATGAATTTTTATTTATTTTCTTGGTATACAGAAACAAATATAGTATATACAATGTACGCATCGTTTATTCAGATAATGTATTATTTACATTCATCAAATATTTAAATTTTTCATAATTACTAGGTACATAATACATATTTGCTTTTAAATCTTCCATAATTAAGTTTGGATAAAATATTAACATTTCTTTATACATAACACACGTTATATGATTACTTGATACAAGTGTTTTTATATTATCAAGAGATTTTCCTGGCATAAAATATGCTTGAGTATTAATATCTCGATAAAATTCAGCAAAATTAATATCTACTAAATATTCAATTATGCCTGACATGAGATCAGTTATTTTACAAACAATATTTAATGAAGTTTGACATAACAATATTTCACTTTCAAACCATTTAATATGAACATTATGTTCTTTTTTTATTGTATGAAATTCAATTTGATGTTCACTGTATTCATTATTATTGCTTACAACATTTTTAATATGTTGTACAAAATTATACCATTCTGATACATTAAATATAATACAATTTTTGGATTTAAAATTTTCAAGTTTAACAACAACTTCTAAATTTATAGGATATATGCCTACAGCTAAGTTTGTGTCATGATGTCCACAAAGTTCGTATGTATGTTGTAGTAACAGGCGACTTTTATTCTCGGTCAGCATTTGTTGCACCATTCTGTAAAATAGAAATATTTATAGGTAGGTATAATAATACAATATAAAACTTATATTTTTCTTTTAAAATACTTACTTATTCACTAGATTTCTGATCTGGTATTTCCGAATATTAATTCCTTAGGTTTTAATGTTTTTAAGAAGTTGTAATAGTTTTTTACGTCTTCTTGTAGATATTCACAGACTTCGAATTCGAGTTCGTTCAATAACCTAAGATCTTTTAATTTTGAAAGAAATTCTATGATATTTATCTTCTTATCAATATAAGTGCCACAGAGTATTTCTGCTTCAAAATAACGATCTGAGGTCTCTCTGTATGATTTATTTACTTCTTTTTCGAAATCTTCATCGAACCGCGATTTCTTGTAATAAATTTCCTTGTCAAAGTTCCACGCTGCACAGTAAAACTGTTTTTGCAAATTTTGTATAGCAGAATCAAGATCCACGGCTTCTTCAACTTCACTCCACATGTTTTCACTTACACATTACTGTACTAAATAATACTTAATTGAACTCGTATTGTGAGCATATATAGTAATAAGTTCAATTTAAACAGCCAATAGAATGAATTCTTATTTTAACCAATCCGGTAAATACAGATATGAATTTTGAACATTTCAAGAGCTTATGCTCGCTTTGCTGGAGAGAAAATAAGTATGATTTCGTAGTTATCGATAAAGATAAGGAGTTAAATGAAGGGCGTTATCGTAAGTGTTTTGACTCCTACATAATATTAGACCGCTAACAAAATCGTTCAGATTGAATAGAGCTGTTGTAGTGTTATGATATGGTAAAATATAATTTAAAAATGACAAAAGTGTTAAAATTAAAGAA
The DNA here is from genome assembly GCA_947534325.1 of Agonum fuliginosum. NCBI lineage: Eukaryota > Metazoa > Arthropoda > Insecta > Coleoptera > Carabidae > Agonum > Agonum fuliginosum. Next base: position 8,573,694 of record OX384044.1, read on the forward strand.
GAATAATGTTGCCAGAAAGATAGAAAAACCAAGAAAGACACAGAATAATAGCCTTATATTGGAAATTGAGAAAACTGCTAATAATATTCGGCGTAAATACAAGGATATAATGCAACATGAAACAAGCAAAAATGATGCATTAATACAACAATACAAACCTATTGTCGAGCCATTAACAGAAGCTGTGGCAAAAATATCAGAGTCAAAAGAAAATATTAAACAAGAAGTGAATAATGTCAAGAAAGAAGATAGAAATCTAATTTCTTTTGATAACTTATTAAAATTACCCGATGGTCATGAAACAATTGAAAAATATCTAAATGACAATGTAGGACCAATTTTAAGAGTTTATATAAAACATTTAATATTCAATGAAAAATACAATAAACAGTTGGATCAACTTTATGGGGTTAGACGTGTAGGTGACTTTTTTAAAATTGGTGATTCCTATGTGACACTAAGTAAAGATGACATTATTAATGTAAGAGAAAAGCAGTATAAAATAACACCAGGACTTGCAAAATTACTGTTTCTCACAGTTCCTAGCGATGAAAGTTATACTCTTGACGATTGGATAAAATATAAGGAAATAGTTATTGATACAAATGCACATAGAAAAAATTATTCACCGCTAGGCAAAATTATGATAAATAAATCTTATAAGTATAAAAATATAATAAAATATTTTCATACACAACCGGTGACAGGTACTGGTGGAACTAATTTAGTATCTACACCTAGAAACAACATTGATTTTAAATATTGGAATGATCCCAATGAATTGGTTAAACGTCTGCATATACTTCATTCTTCACGGGCTATTGGTCACACTGGATTAGAGTTCGAAATCGCAGCGATTGAGGAAGAGTTAAGAGAAGAGGGTTTTATTGAATAAACTCACTTTCGTTATGTCTGTCGACAAGTTTGGACATTTTTTGAGCTCTTCCAATAATCCTACAACATCAGCCGGGCAACACCAGAATTTAAGAAAAAACGAAATTGGTTATTCATTAACCAGCGACGGTGATTTGAATTTCGATAATAAGCGTTTAACGAACATTGGTCTCTCTCGCAACGCTAATGATGCTGTAACTAAACAATATGTGGATGAAAACAGTGGATCAATAAATAAACAGTTCCAAGGAGATATTAAATTAGTGCGTGACAGTGTTGCTCTTCTCGTCAACAAATTTGGACAAGAAATACGGGATAATGTGAAGGAAATTAGACTTGTAGAACTAAATCAAGAAAATAGAATTAAGGAAATGAAAGCACAACTTTCACAATATACTGATAACCAGTTGCATAAAATAAATGCAGATATACAAATTTTAAAAGAAGTTACAGCACAACTTAAAGAACAAATGGGATATTTTATTAACGCACAAAACCATTAATAAAATGAGCGACGAAAAAAAACAATTAACAAATGAACTACATAAACCAGCGCGTCGCAATTTTCCTCGACGACAAGTTGCACTACGTGGTTTTGACGATTTATGGCAAGCAGATTTAGTCGACATGACATCATACCGTAATGAAAACAACGGTATAAAATTTATATTAACTGTTATAGACACATTTTCAAAGTTTGCGTGGGCAAAAGCTGTTCCAACTAAATCGAGTGTAAATGTTATGACAGCAATGAAGGAAATATTCAATACCAGTCGTGTACCACGAAATATACAAACAGATGATGGTACCGAATTTTTTAATCGTGACTTCAAGAAATTAATGCAAGATCATGACATTAATCATTATTCAACGTTTTCACACCTAAAGGCTAGCATTGTTGAACGTTGGAATAGAACACTAAAGGAAAAGATGTGGAAACAATTTAGCTATCAAGGAACATACAAATGGATAGATATTCTGGACGATTTAGTTGAGGAATATAATAATTCCAAACATCGTACTATACAAATGAACCCGTCAGATGTCACAGAATCAACACGCATTCAAGCGTACTCCAATAGATCGGTGAAGTATTCACGTCGTACACTGAAAACACCGAAATTTCAAACTGGTGATCAAGTACGAATAAGTAAATATAAGCATATATTTGAAAAAGGATACACACCTAATTGGACAACAGAAGTTTTTAAAATTGCCGATGTGAAGCATACAATACCCGTAACTTATGAAATAGAAGATTGGGAAGGAAACCGTATTAAAGGCGGATTCTATCAAGAAGAATTGCTTAAAACAAACTATCCCGACACCTACCTTGTTGAAAAGATAATAAAACGTCGTGGTGATAAGTATTTTGTGAAATGGCTCGGCTTAGATGAGAAAAATAATTCTTGGGTTTTAAAAGAAAACTTTTTATAAAATGTATGATTATTGTATTAAATTGTATTCTATTTAAATAAATATTAATAATACTAGTACGATAGAGTTTTATTTAACTTATGTAATATTACACCTACTACAAATATTTTTAAATATCAGTTGCGATGTAGTGTGACGGGCAACTTTGCTCACACATCATATTCATAAACTTGTACGTTTCCCTACTGTTTGTTTACAATCCAAATATGAACTAGTTCAAACACGCCGGCCACAGAGTAACCCGCGGGCACTACCAGCGGCGGCATTGCAGTACGATTTATAATTCTCCTTATATTCCTTCTACCTATTATCATACACGTGCCTAATATACTTCTATACTTGACAATTATTGAATAACACAACATTCTACGCATCCCTAACTATACATTCTGCACGCTCTAACACACTATTGAAACATACTCCCTCCTACAATGGCACGCACCTGACCCACCAGGGACACCACAGTACTCACACACAGTGTAGGACACCATACAACACAGTGTGGGACACCATAAAACACACAGTGTGGGACACCATAGAACAGTACTAACACATAGTGTCCCCCGAGGGACACCACAGTACTCACCAATTCACACACGGGACACCATACAACACACAGTGTGGGACACCATAGAACAGTACTAACACATAGTGTCCCCCGAGGGACACCATAGAACACACACAGAAATTTAACACAGAGTGTCTGCGTTATCGTGTCCTATATACTACTTTCTGTTCTCTTTTCTTTGTACACTTCATAATCTTCTCTGTATTTAGTTGATAAGTATTTCTTCCATGCTACTTTCTTTATTTTTATTTTCTCTTTTATTTCTTTTGTCCACCACGCACTTTTTTTTATTTGTTTATTACATATCTTTGTTGTACTGCATGTCTCTTTTGCTGCTTCTAATATTGCTTCTTTAAAATATTTCCACATTTTTATTACGTCTGTTTCTCTGTCTAGGCCTGACAGGGTCTTCTCTAGTTTCTGTTGGTATTTTTCACGGATGTATTCATCCGATAACTTGTGGCTTTTTATTCTTTCATTCATTCTGGTAGATCTTTTTTCTTGTTTGACTATGTCTTCTTGTCTTATTTTCATTACCACTAAAGCATGGTCGCTGCCGTACATTACGTACATTACGCCTATTAAATTATATTATTTTATTGATTCTGAATGTGCTTTTAACAACTGACTGTGCTTTTAACACCTTTTTAATAATATGGAAGGACCCATCCAATGCGTCTGCGCCTCAAACTACAAAAACATTAAAGGGCTCAAACAGCACCAGAGACGATATTGCATAGGTCCTAGCCCTGATAACACTTGCGCCGATTACGGCATAAAATAATATAATTCCTTGCAATCTTTGAATCAACACCGGCGACATGAGCACCCCGTATCCTATAATAAGGAGAACGAGGATGAGGAAAATAGCCGACATGAATACAGGATCTGGACAGAGCTGGAGTACACGGGTAGCTCCATGAAAATCAATAATTTTCTAGCACACGCACTAGAAAGGACAGTAGAGCAGACTTTACTAAAGGGAAGAGAAAGAAAGTTCAAAAGTACAAAGAGTTGGTGATGGCTCTAAAAGCTGTTGGTGAGGAAGAAGAGGACGAGTTTAGAACGCCACCATCGTGTCCTACCAATCGAAACAATTGCGATTCGAGTATCGACTCAGATTTTGAAGACGTACTGTTGGAGGTGGTGCAGAGAGCTCTGGCTGTTGATAATTCTGTATCAATAGTGCAGCTAGATAGAAGCACCACGAGTATAGATGGGGCTATTGCTCAACCCTTAACTGCTAATGCAGGGGGCAATAGCCGAGTTTACAATGATGCTGCGGATCCCGTAAGGGATTATCTGGTCAGTATAATGGACAACCCTGCTGTTGACAAGTACAAATAATTTTTATTAATATGGAACGTTTCGAGCGTATCGAGTTGCTCATCTTCAGCCAATAACTACAAAAATATACGAACACATTATTACATAGAATTACAAATGTTTTATACAGAATTATTACCTTAAATATAAAAAAGTTGTACACGTGAAAATTTTAGGAAGATAAATATCATACAATGTTAAAAATAATCAAAGGCGATCGTCAACAACGTAAAAACGTGAGGTCGTGTAGCCATCTATGAAGAAGTCTCACAATAATGGCGGAACTTGATTCGGCAGAACTTCATGTTGGAATGGTGGGGAAATTATATTTTATTTAAAAAATATTTTCCGTGTCTAGGGTAGCCTCTGAAGTCTGTTTGGTTGTTTACACATCTGCTGACATTTTTATTAATATGCAACGTTTCTTTTAATAAACTGTTTTTTCTCAATAATAACAAAGCAATATGGTCTATCGTGGTCTCATATTGTATAGTATATAATTTTGAAGTTTTGTATTTACAACTTTCGTCTAATATGTATAGGTCACTAACTACAGCAAAATTTAAAAAATAGCATTGGTTTTCCTATATTACAGATTTCAAACAGACATCTTTATATTAAAAATTAAACGATACATGTAGATATATTTATACGCTCACTTCCAGTACTACTAGCAGGTGTGGCAACAATATTGGGTGTTATAATTCTAGGAGTTATTACTGGAGTAGAAACCGGTGTTTGTTATTCTTTTTTTTTACATAAACAAGGCTGTACAACAGGATAAATCCCAATTATATTACAGCACAGATTACAATAAATGACGGTAATAAATTTGAAAGTACAAGTCATAAGTACATAAACATAAATATAAAGATTAATCTAGAATAGGTATATGAAATAGATACAAAACTACGAACTAAGCAATAACTTAATTTTGTTTTTGAATTTATTACGACTATCATTAAAGATATCAAGGGTAATTAGTGCAGTATTATTTGATTGCAGTATAAGATTATTATATAATACAACAAGTCTGTTTACAGGAGAATTCATAAGAGCATTTGTATTACAAAACAAAGAGGACAATAAATCATTTCTTCTTGTATTATACATTGGTATCTTAAGACCAAATTTTTCTAATAATTTGGGTGAGTTTACATAATTGTTGAATATTTTATACAAAAACATTAGATCCAAATAAATTCTTCGTTTTTCTAAAGATAGTGGCGTGTAATTGAAGTTAGGAAATTTTGCTTTTAAGATTTTTATAAATTTAGACTGTATACTGTCAATTCTTTTTATACAAGTAATATATTGTGGACACCAACAAATAGAGGCAAATTCTAATTTCGGTCTTATAAGGGTTTGATACAGAGTAACAAGCGTTTGAGGGTGTGTGAAATTTTGACCAATTCTTAATATAAAACCTAATAAACGATATGCTTTTTTGACAATGGTATCAATATGAATATGAAATAAAAGTTTAGTGTCCAAAGTGACTCCTAGATCTTTTATAGATTCTACTCTATTTATTGTGTGATTTGATATTTTATAATTAAAAGTGATTAAATTTATATTTCTTGTGAATGTCACAATGGCACATTTGCCGGTATTAAGAGAGAGTTGATTCAGATTTGAGTATACACTAAATCTATCCAGATCTGCCTGCAATGCTAAACAGTCATTTAAGTTATTGATTTCAGCGTAAATTTTCAAGTCATCCGCATACATTATAAATTTTGCAAATTTAAAACAAGTAGACACATCATTTATAAATATATTAAATAGTAATGGGCCCAAGTGAGAACCCTGTGGTACTCCTGATTTAATAAGGAATTCATTAGACGAGTAACCATTAACCACAATTTGTTGGGATCTGTTAATTAAGTAAGAGTGGAACCATCTTAAAATATTACTATGAAAACCGTACAGTTCAAGTTTCTTTAAAAGTAATTTATGGTTAATTCTGTCGAATGCCTTACTAAAATCAGTATAAATTGAATCTATTTGATGTCTCTTGTCCATGGAATTTAAAATATCTTCCAAATATGTTGCTAGATTTGAGTCAACAGATCTTCCTGGGAAAAAGCCATGTTGTTCCGTATTCAAGTTGTTTTTGATAGCATTGAATAATTCCGTATAAACTACCTTTTCCAGGATTTTTTCAAAAATGCATAGTTTTGATATCGGTCTATAATTTTCAATTTTATTTTTGTTTCCATTTTTGTGCACAGGAACAACAAGAGCTTTTTTCCAAACCTGGGGACAATAACCCTCATCCAGTGATTTATTTATAATTATGGTAAGCGGATGAGCAAGAGAATTTGCACAATTTTTTATAAAGATACTGGGTATGCCATCTGATCCAGCACCTTTATGGGCATCTAAGTCAGACAATAATTTAAGAACGACCTCTTCATATACCAATAATTTTCCTAAATTTATATTTGTGCATGGAATATCAGGTTCATACCCAGTATTATTTACTTTCGGGTCATCCAAAAATACAGACTGAAAATACTTTCCGAACATGTTGCAAATTTCATTTCCATCAGATGAGTGTACATTATCAAGTTCCATTGTTTTTGGAATTTGTTGTTTTTTAACAGATGATACAAAAGACCAGAATTTTTTTGCATTATTTGGTATTTGATTTTCAACATTATTTACATAATTATTGTAACAATTCTGAATTAAGACCTTCACACGTTTTCTGAGACGAGAGAAAATATTGTAGTCCTCAGAATTTTTAAAACGTTTAAATTTAGAGTGAGCCTTACTTTTCTCATTAATTAATTGAATTAATTCAGAAGAGTAACAAAATGGATAATTTTTCTTTACATGCTTCTTAGGAATATATGTATCAATGACTTTATTTATAATTTCATAAAATTTTGCAACTCTGTCTTTAGTATTTAGATTTATAAAATGTGAATCCCAATCAACAGACAATAACTCGTTATTAATTATTGTATAATCAGCCTTCGCATAATTGGGTGACCTTTTGTTATTAAATTCTAGAGTATGTTGTATCCTACAATTAACATATATTCTTAAAGGTGGATGGTGATTGTCAACCTTAGTAATACGTGAATCTAAACAATTTATTACTTTAATGGAATCATAATTAGAAAGCATAAGATCTAAAATTCTATTATTAAAGTAAAGTTCACCATTAAATTGCTTAAGATTACAATATGCAGTAGTGTCGACAAATTCTATGGACGTAGAGTCATATATATTATTTGGTGTGAGGAAAGAATTTTGATCAAGTTTGACCCATTGTAAATGCGGCAATTTAAAATCACCGCAAATAATAATTTTATCATTAGGAACAGAGTCAAAAATTACAGAAAGTTTCGTTAAAAAAGTATATAGTTCATTGCTACACTGCGGAGGAATATACACACAACAAATATGCAATTTAGTGTTAGCAATGGTAACCGTAACCCATATATCTTCAGAGCTTGTAGACCACTCTGGCCTATGAACATATTGAAGGTTATTCCTAATGCCAATGAGAACTCCACCCCCATCGGATTTGGTTGATAACTGTAAGTCTCTATCTCTTCTAATTACTGCAAAGTCGTCGGCTAATACCTCATGATCGTATACTGATGAATTCAAAAAAGTTTCAGTGAAGCATATTATGTCACTGTCACAAACAGCGGAATTTAAACGGACGTTGTTAGTTTTTGTTCGTAAACCACGAACGTTTTGGTAATAAATGCAAATATCCATATTGTTATGAAATATTATCAAAAATATATTATAATTAATCCAGTTTCAGAATATCTGAGGCATTATTAATAGCAATAATTTTAGAATTTTCATTTTACGCGCAAAAATCTTGCCGTTTCTGGTCCAGATGAACTGATAATTTTTTATTTTAAGATCATCACGTGCCTGCTTAAACAGTTGCATATTGAATGGCGTTAGATGATCATTTATAAATATTTTTCTTTCAGTATCTTCGAAATTAAGGTCTTTGGTTATAAATTGAGGTTCCCGGGCTTTTACAGCACTTACGAATTTTTCTTTTAAGTTTCGTGATACGAACTTTACAATACTTTTTATTCGCGAGTTATTAAACGATGGAATCCTATGAGCAGCATCAATATCACTTTGATTAATTTATACATTAACTAAGCTTCCAATTTTAGTAACAAGTTCACCAATATTTTCATTTTGTTTACTAGGTACATTATTAATAACAATATTATTACGTCGCGAATATTGTTCAAGATCATTTAATTGTTTTTGCATTATAGTAACATCAGCTTTTAATTGAACATTTTCCTTTTTTAATTCTTCAACCACCTTCAGTTTATTATTTACAATTTTTAGTGATTGTTCAAAGTCCGAGATTTTTTTAGAACAAAAGTTTATTGATTTAAGAAGTTCATAAAACTTGTTATTCACTTGTGACAAAATTTCGTTCTTCATTTTATTTAACATTGCACCTAAATTCGTATCCGTGGTATCATTGTAGCTTTGGTCATTATTGTCATTGAGAACAGCTGATGAGTTTAGGTTGTCATTATGACAGACTTTACAAAACCATGCGCAGCTCTTCTCCTTGAGAAGCTGCACGTGATCAGCACTGACTTTGGCGCATGATGAGTGAAATGTGCGGGTGCACTTCCCACAACGAACACCAGGGTATTTATTGTTGATATTGCGCACGCAGGTAACACAGATGGTCATCGTAAAATCTAAGACACTCGTTCCAACAACTTTACTTAAATTAAGCACGTTTATAGTTTTTTCACTACAATTGGTTTACTTTGATAACTTAAGAATTGAAATATCCCAAGCGCACATACACTACTAGAGCACTATGATACACCAAAACAACGATGGCAGGCTTAGAAAACCAAATGTACCAAAATTAAATACCAATTTATTACAAAAACTCACAAATAACTAAAATGCAATAGAGAAGAAAAAAACACGTGCAGCAACTTAGGACTGGGTGGTGGTGGAAACGAGTTTTCTTCAGAATCTGTAATTTTTCAAGAAATCATAGTATTCCTAATATTTTAATAACTAAAACTTTCATTACCACTGCTCAATATATCTGGATCATATTCATCAAAATATTTATTTATTTCTCGTTTATTAAGTTTCCTTCTAAGAACACGTCTTTTATTTTCTAAATGATTAGTTGAGTTCTAAAGGACAATTAACGTTAAATATCACTGCCGAGTATTTTGTTTCTAGCACTGAAGATGTCGCAGCAATCGATCTTGTTTTAAACTTATTTCAATAGATGTCGGAGATGTTTAAACTAAGTGTTGTTAGATGGCAATACTCTGCATAAGGCGCGAATATTATAAAAATTTGAAAGTATCAATTTCTGCTATTGAATAAAAATCTAAACGAAACAAACAAATACATTTCAAAACTTATAGATTAATAAGGAAATTTTATTTTGGATTCTAGTCATTTAATAATTATATTATAATGTATATATAAACATTACCAATTTCAAACAAAAATTGAAACTCTATTTGATTTGTAGCTATTTTTTCTACTTGCATGTTGTTCTGCAGTTCTGCTAAAATTGTTGTTCTGTATTAATTTTTATACCCAACTAATTTATTTATAATAAAGTAAACGTATGCATACATTTTATCTATTTTGCTACAATGAAACAATCTAATTACAACTTGAACATTGTTGCCCTGGCCAACGAGTTCGTTGAAAATATTGTTACAATGTAAAGCTCTACATTGTGGTGGAGAAATGAGAAATATACTTATTTTAGAATTACGTGCTCATTTTGCAAAAAAAATTAATTCTATTAATGTCTTCACATGAAAAGGGACCAATTTTCTATTGATAGATTTTTAATCTTGAACAAAGAAAATCACCTGCAGCGCATTATTTTCTAAATAACTATTTGTAACTCAATTACTGAAGAAGTGTTACATGTTTACATACAGCAATGCGATAAATAAATCCACCAGAAATATTAGATATAAGATAAAATATAACTTTGCTAGGGTGTTGGGGTGTTCATAGAATGCCGTCCGCTTTATACCTGGAACTGGAACAGTACTTTTCTAACAATATATAATAGAAATACCTCAATAAACATTTCAATAATCTCTTCTAAAGATTTGTTACATAGGACTAGATTGTAGACAGATTTTTTCAGAGAGATCTGTTAATTCATATTAACTACAAAGTTCTTTATCAATATTTATATATTCATTATTTATAAAGTACAAAAATAACATATTATATTACATCATTAATGTACAAGCCTATAGAGAAGAAATCATATTACTAATGTGGAATATTATTTTTCGAGGCGCTAGACGAAAAAAATATATATAGGTACGTCAGTAATAAAATAGTATATTATTTAATAAGGAGCTAAAGTGGAACTTTTTGTGGCGAATCTGTAGACGTTTGCCGGATTCGCTGCGCTCATCCGGCAACTACAGATGAGCCATAAAAAATCACTTAGCTCCGCATAAAATATGCTATTTTTTCTTCAGACGTCGAAACCTTACAATAAAATTGATATTCGTGTAAGAAAATTTATTAAAATAATTCGGAATGAAATAATATAGTCATCTTTGATTTATTTTGTTTAATAAAAATTTGAATTAAATTTTGATTGGTTCACCAGCGGCAGATAATATTATCTAATATTATTGTCTGCCGCTCTCAGAAAAGTAAAACTTTAGCTGTTTCTATGGAGATATGAAATATTATGTTTTTCTGACGTTTGAAGAAAAAATAATTTTAGACCAAGATACATATATATATATATATATATATATATATATATATATATATATATATATATATATATATATACAGGGTGAGTCATCGAAATGCCCGTCGTCGATATCTCCCTTGTCGTTAAAAATACAGCATAATTTTTTTAACAAAATTTTTCGTCTACTCAAGGAGCATAACTTAAAATTATTTTCACATATACAGGGTGTTGCATAACGACTTGGCAATAATTGTTCGTCTTTTTTAAATGAAACACCCTATATATTTTTATATATTTTGAATTGTATTTTATTTACCTATACGAACATATAAATTTCATTTTAGTTTTCCGCGGCGTTGCCAAGTTATTCAATTTTTTCTCTAAATAAAGCCGAATACACATATTGTTTTATAAAGGCGTACTGAAGTTATTTTAATAGTAAAAATTATGAATTTTTTTTTCTGTACAACTGTAACTATACTCTTTGTTCTGACATAACTTTTTTTAAATGTTATTATACAGGATGTTCAGTACAGAGAATCAAATTTACTCATTTTCAAATGGCTATAACTCGTCATTTTCAAATGGAACACCCTATATTTTATTATTTTGTTGTGTGTAATTTTGCATCTTTTTATGTTATAAAAAACGACGAACAATTATTGCCAAGTCGTTATGCAACACCCTGTATATGTGAAAATAATTTTAAGTTATGCTCCTTGAGTAGACGAAAAATTCTGTGCTGTATTTTTAACGACAAGGGAGATATCGACCACGGGCATATCGATGACTCACCCTGTATATATATATATATATATATATATATATATATATATATATATATAATATATTACATTTTTTATGACATCGCAAAATGTCAACACGAAACAAATGATGATTACGAGTCGTAACAACAAATAGGTAGCGCTCTGATTGATCAAAAAATGCGGAGCTAAAGTAACTCATTGTTGTACAACTCGTTGTACGATTTCATAAAACAAATCATTTCAAAATACACAGTATAAGAAAGTACTAAGTCTAGATATTTTTTTGCGGAAATACATGTTTTGAGGTCAACTGAATCCGCTTTGACCATTTTCTCAATGTCTGTGTGTGGATGGACGGATTTAAAAAGTTTATGATGATAAAAGTAAATAAAATTTTAGTAACAGTGTAGGTATTTGTTGTATTTTTTTGCTCTTTCCAACTTTTTTTTAGCTACTTGTCTGAATAATGAAAAGTTCAGTAAAATAGTACCGAACAATAACTCTAATTTCTAAAAAATTAAACTTACTCAAATTATATAATATATCTCTAAATATTAAATAATACTAAATACAGTTACACAGTAATTAAATCAGTAAATACAATCCTGTACCATACATAAATAAAAATTGATTATTTAGACAGATACATTTTTTGTGGATAAATAATTGATTAATTGATCGATCTCTCAATAAATCGATTTCAAGATTAACCAATTTTTAAATCTAAAGATCACTCTGATTTTTGCTACTCAGTAAGTAGTTTTTATAAAAAATATCTCAAAGGAAGTATAGTTTGAATGTTAAAATATATATTTTAAATTATTTAACAATCAATCATTAATCAGTTTTTTATTAATCTGACTTTGAAACTATCACAACAGTTGTACTCCAATAAGATTCTGTACCTGTGAGTCGTGAATTATTGTCTAGCAGAAAAACTGCAAAAGAAATCAACAAGCAGCACAGCAGCAGACAAGTACAGAATAGCTGGAAATTGTAGCAGTACCACTGTTGTCCACTTGGCTATGTGTCAGCACTTGCCGGCAAAAGAACAATAAGAATTTGAAGAATTATATATTATTTTTTTAATGTAGGTGCTAAGCATAATTTGTACCTAATAAAAATATATATTATAAAAAACATTGTATTCTATGAAGTAAGATATTTGAAACTTATATTTCTGTATACATATGGCAGAAAAAAAATGTATTTTTATCATTTTTTTAGTATAACTCGAAGGTTAAGTGGTCTTATGCATTCATATTTTTTTGTAGGTAGAGGGTATGAATATATATATATATATATATATATATATATATATATATATATATATATATATATATATATATATATATATATATATATATATACAACTTACTATCATTGAAGCGTCCTTATATATATATATATATATATATATATATATATATATATATATATATATATATATATATATATATATATTGTGGCTTAACACTCCCGTGGGAGTAGCGCCGCTTCTCACGAAGCTTTCTAGATCCTTTTATCGGAGGGGATCAGTCTCCATATTCTCTTCCTCTATTTACCCATTCATCTTGGTGCAGTCAGAATCTCAATCCGTGCGACGATCTGTGGTTTCAATCACAGCTGCAGCGGAGATATTCTTTGTGCAACCAGGACTACATTTAAGGTGAACAAGTGGATAGCTTGTAACACCCGAGTGTGATTGAATGCCAGACCTTGGGCATTTTTTATTTTTACGACAAATCACACATTGTCGCCCGACGGAGACTCGAACCATCGATCTCACATTGACTGACGTCACAGCACGTTAGCCGGCCTAGCCAGCTAACACACTGGACCATGCTGTCGGGTATATATATATATATATATATATATATATATATATATATATATATATATATAACATATAAAAAATTAAGAAAATCGTTGCTCCTGTTTTTGAAATATAATATTTTATCGAAATTTAGGTTTCAAAAATTAAAGTATTTTACCTATAACTTGGAAGTATAGTGGTCTTATGCATTCATATTTTTTATGCAAATAGGCAAGATACGTCTATATAAGATATGAAAATATAAAGAAAATCGTTGCTTTGGTTTTTAAGTAATTAATAGAAATTGTAAAAAAATACTTAATTTGTTCATAGTTTCATAATTTAAGAGATTATCAAAAGTTATATCAGCTATAGAAATAATATTATCATTCTTATAATAGCAATACAAAAATCCAATTTCGCACATAATTTACAGGTTTTAAATAGCTAAAATATGTTACTGCTCTAATATACGCCTGAACTCCCTGAAGGCCACTAGGGGTGACGTTTAACGTTAAAGGTGAAAACAGTTGTCATTTAGTGAGCCAAAATAAATCCAAATACTGAAAGGTATTTATAAATTATATACTACATACCCATCATTACCACAACCGTAAATATAAAATACTCATTCCAAACTATTAAGTACATCAGCATCCTTTTACATAAATATCCTTATCATCTCTAAATTCTTAAAATAGACCCATTCGAACCTAAAAACTACCTTCATAAACAACGAAGCTAACAGCGCCATCTAACAATGAGAGGCACTAGTTATCCAGAATATCCATGGCTTAGTTGACGATCCAACTTCCTTCTCCCTTCTCAGTTTTCATATTCCTTTTGTGACTACCAGAACGTGCTGTACTTTTTACCTGCCAACCCCCGCTCAAATACATTCTTAACTTCTCCAATTTATAGAATGTACTTAATTTATCAAAATTTGTATTCAGCTGTTGATGTGTTCCGTTATTCGTACGCCAAGTTTACTTTTCTGATAAACAAGTCAAACCGTTTATTATTATAATCTTTAAGATTGTGAATACATATTTATTTTTTTAACAATTGTTACTTTCTGTACATTTTCTTATATGTCCTGTTATTGGGTCTTTGTGCCTGTTGGACATTTATATTTAATAAAAAGATGAAAATTCGACTGGAAAGTTGATGTGGGAAGTAAATAGTCGGGAATGCAGTCAATTTTTTTTATTTTCTACACCACTTGTGTCTTCTTCAAAGGCTCTACACACAAGAACATCGAGATGTTATACATACATATATATATATATATATATATATATATATATATATATATATATATATATATATATACATCCGGGTATCAATCGGGCTTCCTTTCAGATCCAAGACATCCGGCGTCCACTGAAAATACGGCGTATACTAAGATTTTTATTCGTGAATATTCCATATTTCATCATGTACTATAGGGCTTCCACCACCGATTAGATCGTATATTTTTATTTTACTTTCATTTTACTGTAATTGTAATAAAAAAATTATAATAGTTTGCATGATTTAATGGAATAATTTAAAAATTGCAGAAATCTCAGTCCGAATGTATAGGTACTTCAAAAAATTTGTTTTACGGGAAATTATTGTAAAAAGATATATTTTTTGTTTATTAACCTTCCGGCTACCAGGTGGAAATTCGTGACGTAGTTACCTAGGTGGTTTTTTCCATTTAGGATTTTTCAATAAATAATGACAATTTTCATTAGAGGATTATAAAATATTATTTTTCATGTTATTTATTAATAATAAACAATCTTTAAATAATCACAGCAAATATTTAAACTTTTATACTACATAACTTATTTCCGAATGTTGTAACCTACACACTACAACTAATAATTAATTAATGAAATGTACAGACTGGCTTGATGCTGCGCGGATTCGAATCACGCAATTTCGCGAAGCAACGCGTCATATCACGTTCGCGGAAAAACAAATTAAAACAATACGCAATCAAAATCTTTCAAATTAGTAGAATCGTTTAATTCTTTTGAATATTAAATAAATAAAGTCAAGTAGTTAATAAATATTAATTAACAAATAAACATTGAGAAGGCAAAAAATCGAATTAAAAAAAAACTGATTGTTATTACTTATATTTAATAAATAATAATTATAATTATTTTCATTAAAATAAATTTATTAATAATAAATATATTGTTGAAAATATTGATTAAACAAGAAATTAATAAAAATAACAACACCTTAAAGTTTCTAGGTGGGGCGACCGTGTCGCCCCAGAGAAATTGTTTATAATTTTGCAAATATGTTCATAATTCCAGTTTTTATTTTACGTACATAAAGTAATTAAAAAAAGTAATTATCAACAAGTTTCGAGACAAAATATACAATATTCACAAAATGCCATAACAAAAACCAACTGGTAGCCGGAAGGTTAATATAGCATTTTCTGCAAGCTATAAAATTAGATAAAAATGAAAAACTAATCGGAAGTAAATTATTTGATGAATTTATCACTTTACAAAAAAAATTTTAACATTATTGACTGCATTAAATATGTTTGTCTATTTAGACTTGACAAACAAATTCATGAAATGACTGTATAGTAGTAGTTTCCTCACAACTGAAATAAATTAAATTACAAATAAAATATTTGTATTATATATAGAGTGTCCCATTTTCGTTTGCCACCATTGGGATTTCGGAAACTATAACATCTACGGTTTCGGTCAAATGGGAGTTAATGTGCGCATTTGGAAGTACATCTCAGACATGTCTTTGTAATAGCAAAAAAAATTTAAATAATTCCTAAACAATTGATTATTGGAAAAAAAGTTTCTAATAAAAAAGTTAGGTATTTATTTGTAAGGTTTATCCAGTAACGTACATGATTATTTTTATCTTGGGTACATTTTTGAGGTATGACACTAACTTATGATTTTTTAAATGGAATAACCAATACCTAAAAGTAACTTCATAAAATCAATATTTTTTTTCTGAATTCAACGATGTTAATTTTTTTTTAATTTGTCAACTTATTCAAATTCAGCCCAATGCTGGCAAACGAAAATGGTACAGCTGGTATATACCACAGGAAAAATATTTGCTTTAGCTACTTTTTTTTTCTGATGTAAACCTTGAAGAATTATTACGCCAAAATAAATTCTTTAATAAGTTAAGCACGTATGGGTGTTTCACGGATACGGGACACCTCAAAAAATTCCTATACTATAAAGATAAAATAAAATACTATAAGACAATCTTATAGAAGACCAAGGGGGACATCTGATTAAATAAGAATTTATTTTTTCAAATCAGTATTTCCCAAATTAGGGTACAAAGTTATATTTTTTTTAAATGAGATCATATATATTTTTTATGCCTATTCGATAGGGTATTTTATTCTGAATTCAACCGTATAATCATTTTATATCCTTACATAACAAAAATATTCAGAAAAATTCAATTTAAAGTTGCGATATTTTTTTTTTACATGACACAAAACATTAGGGCATTTTTTTGAGAAAATGGTCCATGTAATTTCTGATTTCGTTCTAATTGGTAAATCATTTTTTTAGAACTTGTTTTGTTATTGTTCATGACCTACTGTTTGTGGCATGTTGCATAAAATTTATCGAAACTTTAAATTGAATTTTTATCAATATTTTTGTTATGTAAGGATATAAAACGATTATAAGGTTGAATTTAAAAAAAAAACCCTACGGAATAGGTATAAAAAATATATATGATCTCATTCAAAAGAATATTATTTTTTACCCTAACATGAGAACCACTGATTTAAAAAAATAAATTCTTATTTAAGCAGATGTCCCCTTGGTCTTCTATAAGATTGTCTTATAGTATTTTATTGTATCTTTATTAGTATAGGAATTATTTGAGGTGTCCCGTATCCGTGAAACACCCCTGTAGAGCTATTCGTTTATTATGACGCCGGATGTCTTGGATCTGAAAGGAAGCCCGATTGATACCCGGATGTATATATATATATATATATATATATATATATATATATATATATATATATATATATATATATATATATATATATATATATATATATATATATATATATATATATATATATGTATGTATAACATCTCGATGTTCTTGTGTGTAGAGCCTTTGAAGAAGACACAAGTGGTGTAGAAACGTTGGCAGTGTAGAAAATAAAGAAAATTGACTGCATTCCCGACTATTTACTTCCCACATCAACTTTCCAGTCGAATTTTCATCTTTTTATTAAATATAAATGTCCAACAGGCACAAAGGCCCAATAACAGGACATACAAGAAAATGTACAGAAAGTAACAATTGTTAAAAAAATAAATATGTATTCACAATCTTAAAGATTATAATAATAAACGGTTTGACTTGTTTATCAGAAAAGTAAACTTGGCGTACGAATAACGGAACACATCAACAGCTGAATACAAATTTTGATAAATTAAGTACATTCTATAAATTGGAGAAGTTAAGAATGTATTTGAGCGGGGGTTGGCAGGTAAAAAGTACAGCACGTTCTGGTAGTCACAAAAGGAATATGGAAACTGAGAAGGGAGAGGGAAGTTGGATCGTCAACTAAGCCATGGATATTCTGGATAACTAGTGCCTCTCATTGTTAGATGGCGCTGTTAGCTTCGTTGTTTATGAAGGTAGTTTTTAGGTTCGAATGGGTCTATTTTTAGAATTTAGAGATGATAAGGATATTTATGTAAAAGGATGCTCATGTACTTAATAGTTTGGAATGAGTATTTTATATTTACGGTTGTGGTAATGATGGGTATGTAGTATATAATTTATAAATACCTTTCAGTATTTGGATTTATTTTGGCTCACTAAACGACAACTGTTTTCACCTTTAACGTTAAACGTCACCCCTAGTATATATATATATATATATATATATATATATATATATATATATATATATATATATATATATATATATATATATATATATATATATATATACATCCGGGTATCAATCGGGCTTCCTTTCAGATCCAAGACATCCGGCGTCATAATAAACGAATAGCTCTACAGGGGTGTTTCACGGATACGGGACACCTCAAATAATTCCTATACTAATAAAGATACAATAAAATACTATAAGACAACAATCTTATAGAAGACCAAGGGAACATCTGCTTAAATAAGAATTTATTTTTTTAAATCAGTGGTTCTCATGTTAGGGTAAAAAATAATATTCTTTTGAATGAGATCATATATATTTTTTATACCTATTCCGTAGGGTTTTTTTTTTAAATTCAACCTTATAATCGTTTTATATCCTTACATAACAAAAATATTGATAAAAATTCAATTTAAAGTTTCGATAAATTTTATGCAACATGCCACAAACAGTAGGTCATGAACAATAACAAAACAAGTTCTAAAAAAATGATTTACCAATTTACGAAATCAGAAATTACTTGGACCATTTTCTCAAAAAAAAGCCCTAATGTTTTGTGTCATGTAAAAAAAATTATCGCAACTTTAAATTGAATTTTTCTGAATATTTTTGTTATGTAAGGATATAAAATGATTATACGGTTGAATTCAGAATAAAATACCCTATCGAATAGGCATAAAAAATATATATGATCTCATTTAAAAAAAATATAACTTTGTACCCTAATTTGGGAAATACTGATTTGAAAAAATAAATTCTTATTTAATCAGATATCCCCCTTGGTCTTCTATAAGATTGTCTTATAGTATTTTATTTTATCTTTATAGTATAGGAATTTTTTGAGGTGTCCCGTATCCGTGAAACACCCATACGTGCTTAACTTATTAAAGAATTTATTTTGGCGTAATAATTCTTCAAGGTTTACATCAGAAAAAAAAAGTAGCTAAAGCAAATATTTTTCCTGTGGTATATACCAGCTGTACCATTTTCGTTTGCCAGCATTGGGCTGAATTTGAATAAGTTGACAAATTAAAAAAAAATTAACATCGTTGAATTCAGAAAAAAAATATTGATTTTATGAAGTTACTTTTAGGTATTGGTTATTCCATTTAAAAAATCATAAGTTAGTGTCATACCTCAAAAATGTACCCAAGATAAAAATAATCATGTACGTTACTGGATAAACCTTACATAAATATTACAGAATATCACATTGTGAAGGTGTTGTGTAATGGGGGAGCTACCCCAACCCCAAAGCGCGTGGGATTAACCCAAGGATGGTAAACTATATAGGATTGCTCAATCGTGAAGATTTGTTCGCCTGGCCCACGTGACGTGTGACGTCAACAACGGACCTGACGACTCGGCAAGCGCCGGCAAGCGTACAGCTCGTAGTAATGTTTCGCTTGGAATTTATGCTTAGATGAGATATTTGTATTTATTTTATTCATTTCAGTACATTATACTTGAAACATACGAGTAATTTGTAACAGAACACTAATTTTTAATAATTTCATTAACAAATAAATATGAAGTACGTGTGCGTTTACGTTTTAATTGAATTGTAGGTGGTAGAGTTAGGTAGAGTATCTATTTTAATAATGATTTAATTAATAATAATTAATAAACTCAAAATATAAATGAAAAATTTATTATAAAAGTTCGACGAAACAAAAAATAATATTTCCTTAACAACGTATACAATAATGAATAAGATGTACCTAAACCAAAACTAACACAAAGTATTGCAAAACTAAATCAGATACCATTAGTATAAAGTTTATATTGTTGCAATTTAATTAACAATTTTTTTCAGTTTTCGTTGTTTTGATCTTTAAATATCGGCAGTAGATGCAGATAATTTTCGTTTCTGTTTTTCACTTTTTGATTATTTTTAATATATTCATAATTTATGCTTATAATTGTTCGTAATTTACAAAATGACTTAACTGCTGACGGCATTTTTTCTTTTTTATGGATTTTTATTGCTAATTTCAATTTCTGTACAATACGCTGCGCGTCGTCCGGCAACCATCTTACTCGTCCCAAAATCATGCATTTTTATTTCCTTGTATGGAGTAATAAGGAAGTATTGTAATCGCGCAAAATTTCGGTTTTCAGATTTTGATGGAAATATCCGTTTTGACCTTTTCTGAATCCATTATGACTAGTTTCATCGTGACGTCTGTACGTACGGACGTATGTGTGTCGCATAACTCAAATACGGTTAGACGTAGAAAGTTGAAATTTTGTATTTAGGACTGTTATAGCATCTAGTTGTGCACCTCCTATTTTTGGTTTCAATCTTCAAACCGGAAGTAGTATTTTTTTCAAATATTTCGATAAATATTTAATTAAAGACAAATTTTTTTATTTTAAATGAAAGATTATGTGATTATTACCTACAATCGGTATTTTATAAATATTTTTGTATCTGCTATCATTTAAGAATAATTAAAGTATATATTTATAATTTAAATGATTATCACATGACAGTGACAGTAGCAGTGACAATAGTAAAATATCATTTATATCTTCTTCTGCAGTTTAAATAAAATGACTAAAATATATTTGTTAGTATAGTAGCAGTAGTAGTAGTACTTATATATTAATATATTTGTATAATATAATTCTACATTTTAGTTATTAAGAAAAGTATGAACAGTTTAATAGGCGTACAAGGAAGTCATGTGGTGTCCACGTCAGATTTTTGTATTAATGAAACAAATAACTATATTTGAGCTTTGGAAACTAGGATCATTTAAAAACTTTAAAAATTAATATCTCGCATACTATAAGTAATTTTTGTGTCGCATTTATAATTATTATGCTCATGGCGTTTTACAAACTATTAAATAAAATTAAAACATAAATAAATAGTTGATGAAATAATAGTCGAGAGTCTTGCCAAGACTCAAGAAAGTCGTCTTGTCTCGACTTTTCGAGACGAGACCAAGACTGGTCTTGAGTCTTGTGGCAATACTAATTGTTTGTAAAATGTTCTGAACAAATTTGGCTTGTGCTTGGATTCCATTTACCTAGTCTTTTATATTGTTGAATCCATTCCTTGCGTAAAGTTGTAGATACTAAATCATTTTCTTTCGGAAAATTATGGAAAATAATATTTTTTCCCTCTGCTTTAGATGCAATTTTACTATTATTGCAACCAAATACGGCACATCTGCGACCCGGCATAATAACGAAAGTGTCGTTAGAAAGTATAAACGAATAATAATTAAAATAACTATGAAAGTCGCTCAGATGCAAAGTAACACACTGTAATTCACAAATGTGTGCATGTAACAATCAACAGTGAGGTCCGTAGCTGACGTCACAGAAGCGTGAGTCGGTGGTGGGGAAACGCTAACATTGTAGTATAGGGAATGAGCAATCCTATACAGTTTACCATCCTTGGGATTAACCAACCCCGGTCCGAGGTTGCGCAGCTGGTGTTCGGCTGGTCATCTGGTTATAACGGGTCCAGTTGGTGCTGGAACCCTGCAGCACTCTTGTTGTTAGTCCGGATAGTTCTGCATCGGTGAGGCCCAGTAGGTTTAGGTCCTGATGCGATTGCTCGCACCAGACCCCCCCGCCAGGAGATAATACATGTAGTGGTGGCAACCTCAGTAAGTGGGACCTGTAGTCGTTCCGCTACGCCCGCCACCACCTTAGCGTCGTTAGCGTAGTAGTTACGCTTTTTGCGGTGGCCGGTGCGTAGAGGCTGGCTGCCGAAGATGATCTGGGCATCCACGATCACCCCCTTACCATCCCTGACGGCTATTATGTCAGGCTTCCTTAAGCCCTCCTTGGTTCTGATGGACGGCTCCTCGACCACCTTCCATCCCTAGTCCCTCATCCCATTAGCGACCGTCTTGGCCACTGCATTGTGTCGAAGTACCCTCCCACCATGGGTTCTCCAACAGCGCTGGATGACGTGCGCTGCGGTCTCAGTCGCGTTGCAACCGGCTCGGCATTTGACTTGCCGATGCCGTCTCCGCTCGCCCCTGGATGTTCGAATTCTGGTGGGAAGGTAGTTGACTTTGATGTGGTGGTGTTGGATGTAGTCCCTCCCAGGAATAGCGTCAGCTCCCTTTCGGACCCAGTTGGTTGAAAGGGCGCTTTTCGAGCTCTCTCTTAGCTGAGCTCCATCTACGCTTTGGTGGAGTTTCTTGGCCCAGTGTTGTCGACGTTGGTCTGCCGTTGGCTCTTGGGTCTTGAAGCCTTGGTGACGCAAGGCCTTCCGCGCCCATCCAATCTTTGACTGGATCCTCGGGTTGTCGAAGGCGACTTGCGCCGCTGGGTAGGTAGAAACTGACATCCTTGTCAGCCGCTGTAGGGTCAGTGCCGGGATGAGGGTTGCCAGGGACGGAATGCCCAAGCCTCCATCCTTGATGGCTGCGTGGAAATAGCCCTCTGGGACGTCGTGTGGGAGGCGAAACCAGTGACGTACCGCCTTTCTAATGCATGTCCAAGGCGAGGAGTCTCCCAGCGGTAACTCGCCCCAACACCGTTGAGTGGTAGAGCTTCGGTATTAGATGTGTGGCTAGGATTGCCAACCGCTGTTGGGGCTTCAAGGGTGCTTTTGAGATGTTGTCAAGCACCTGGGTGAGATCGTCCTCGACTCTGGCTGCTCCCGTGACCTCGTAGTCGAGTCCCAGGTATCTCCACCTGTCCTGAACTTGGACAGCCGGAAGATATGCCCTCGAGAGACGGAACTGTCTCTCGGTGACCACTTTGATCTTCTTGGCTTTTCCCGCCGGGACAAGCGAGAAGGTGGAACTCTTCTTCGTGTTAAAAGTGAGGCCCATTTTTCCTGCTTCCTCTTCTGACTTGGTAAGGGCTTGTTGTAGACCCCATTTGGAGCTTGCAACCAAGATGAGATCGTCTGCAAAGGCCAGAGCTGAGATTCGCTCTGGCCCTATCTGGAAGCCGATGCTCGTGGGGATGGCCTGCAGGATTTTGTCGATGGCCAAGTTGAAGAGGAGAGGCGATAAGGGATCGCCCTGACGGACTCCCTGGTTTACTGGTATTGGAGCTGAACGGCCACCCTGGACTCCAATGGTGGTGGAGGACTCCTCGTAAAGTCGAGCAACGTAGCTCGTGAAGTCTTCGGGAAACCCCGCGTCCTTCACGTTGGCAATGAGGGCTTCGTGGCTGAGGCTGTCGAAGGCCTTGGACACATCCAAGATCGCGATGTGGAGCTCTCTTAGATGTCGCCTTGCCATGGCTATGACGACATCCAAGATCGCGGTGTTCTCTGCCGTGCCGTCTGCGGAGATAAATCCCCGCTGCCTTTCGTCAAGCACCGGGAGCTTCTAGAGTCTCGAAGCCAGGATGCGGTGGAGGTGTCTGACGACCACCGAGCCAATGTATATTGGCCTGTAGTCCGCTGTAGATTCAGGCACCGCCTTCTTTGGTATAAATACCGTTCTTGTCCTTAACAACTCCAGCGGGAATCCGCCGTTCAGGACGATGATGTTCAGGAGCAGGCTTTTTGTTAGGTTGGAGACTGCACGCCACTGTGCAACCGAGTTTGCGTCGGGTCCAGCCGCTGACGTTTTCGGTGCTTGATGCCTCTCCACCTCCGTGTTGGTGATGGGGGCCATCAAGTTGGCGAGTAGGTGGTTCTTCGGAGGATTGTTTATGCCGGTATACGGTTGGGAGACTTTGCCAAACAAAGCGCTCCAATATGGTAGCATTTCGCGGAGACCGTGGTTGGTCGTCGGTCTCTCTCCGCTGATGACTTCCTCCGCTGCTCTCTTCCTGTTGGAACGCCAGAGCCTCTGGATCCTGGCGTACTCAGTCCGTCGTCTCGTTCTTCTTGTGGATTTAGTTGGCTCAACGCGCTCCCTGGTGTGTACCCTCTTCTTCTTCTTCGTGGATGTCGTAGGTGGAAATGTTTTGTGAAGCCACTCTAAGATTTGTTGGTCCACATTTCTGTGAAGTAGAGCGGCTTCGGCGATGGCCACCAATTGTTGGGCGTGGTGGCGCTTTTCTCCTGACTCCTTGAGCAGGATGGATAGCTCTCGGACGGTTGCCCGTTGTGTGTCGTACCCTGTCGACATCCTGGGTACTTGTGGGCTGGCTGGTGGTGTGATGTTTCGGTGAGGCTCGTCTTCCCCCTCCTCCTCGTGGATGGTTGTGTTGTGGAGGGATTGGTCGATGGCTTGGGTAGTACGTAGGTCAAGGAGGGCCGCGAGAACCATCTCACGGTAGTCTCCCCGACGCCTGACTCCCTTTATGGACTCTAATGTTCGCCCAGGAACCTTGTCAAGTAGGTACTGATTGACGAAGCCTACCCCCTGGAATGTAGCCATTGCCTCTTCCGAGGCCAGAAGTCGTAGCTCCTCGTCCCTCCATCTGAGCTTCTTTGAGGGAAGCTCGATCGCTACATTGGCTTCTTCTGGGTGCTTGCTCGTCCGGTGGACGCCTAGTCCTCGGATGGTTTTGAAGGATCTTTGACATGTTGGACATGTCACCGATGGTGTGGTGCTGCTGGGTGCCAGGTACTATCAATTTATTACTGCCATTATGCATTTTACGGTAAATTCGATTGCCCTCGCCCAACGTATAATTTTGTAAAATATCTTAATCAGGGTGCGTTGAATTTAATTCGTTCTTTATTGCCCATAATTTGTCATCTTGCATTTGAAGAAATAAGAGCCAATCTCAATGTCACCGAGTTAGGATCGTAAATAGATAAAATTGGGCGTTCAACTAATAATTGAATTGAAAGCATCAACTTGATCACCGCCCCAAATCCAGTCTTGGTTTTTCCGTACTAGTTTACTCAATGGTTCGGCCAGTTTTGCGTAATCTTTAATAAATTTTCTAAAATTAGTTGAAAGTGCACATTACTGGGTTCTTTAAAATTTATAACTGCATTTGTTTTTACGATGCCCAGTCGTATTCCGTTATCTCGTTGCCTAAATATTCGAGGTTTAAAGAAATAATATTTTTCTAAATTTAATTTTAAATTAGCTTCTCTTATTAATTTTAGGTCTGTTTCTAAAACATAAATTCCTTCGTCAAAAGTTTTTGACGGTAATAGTAAATCATCAATATAATGCTAAGACTTCATTGAAACATAAGTTACCTAACATACTGTCTAGTGTCTATCATACGCTGAAATGTAGATGGCGCTTTCGCAAGCCCGAATGGAATTTTACAAAATTCATACTTACTGGCTATCGGGTGTAACGAAAGCGGTTTTAGAAATAGGGGCCTCAGCAGTTGGGATTTGATGGAAACCTTGTGTCACATCTAGGCTAGTAAAATAGGTTTTTCTAGAAAGTTTACCACTTTGATTCTCTATAGTTTATTTAGTAATTTATTACGAAGTAAGTATATAGGAACTGTTTCAAGTTTTCGGTGTGTTATACATATTATACTTTTGTTAAATTATTATAATGGCGCGAACTTCTGCTAGAAGAAATCCAAGCCAACAATTAAAATATAACAAAAGGGCGTTTGTAGCAAAGCGAAGATAGGAAAACAAAAGAAATAATAAAATAGAATATGTATGACGTTACTTAAATACATTAAATGTTTATGACAAACAATATGCTACGCCCCTCGAGGGCGAGTCTCGTGCAAGGCCGGTTGTTCCACGACTAGTCTCCAGAATTGAAATTTGATAAAAATAAAATGGGCGCCAGCTGGTCCTATGCCGTAAAGGTACAACCTTGGGGATTGATCAGCAAACCTAAAATAAACGGGAAGGGAACGAGCAGGTGGTGGTATCGCAAATAAATGCCGAAGTGTGCTTAACAATTCTACTATATTGAATCAGTCACTATTTAAAATATTGCAAAAAAAAAAATTATTGTGACGCTACTGACACGTACAGAGTTGAGAGTAACCTGACCACACGGCGCGCGGTATAATGAGTTTAAAGTTAGCAAAACGTGTAGGGGGTGCCGTCACGCGCCAATGGTATCGAGGACTACAATATCGCTAAAGAAAGTTCTGAGTGAATAAATAGCGCAACAAATACGTCGACGGTCGCGATGGTACCAACGAGACAGTTGAGCGGGCGCTGAGATAAGTAAAAAAAGCGCAGAACGAGTCCTAAGATCCACGACAGTGTACTACGCCCTACCCGGATATACGCATAAACATGCAAATAAACTAAACTAAAATTGCGTAGCGGGATCAGATTTACAGTAAAAATATAGTTATGCAGTGCCAATGAAACTGTCAGCTACATAAACAGTGAAGTTAATAATAATAAATATTATAAAATAAATTACAATGATAGCAAGTCTAAGTATTGTGAATAAAGTAATATTTCACGTAGAATTAAATAACATGTGATAAAAATAATAATGACTAATTGATCTGAATAATAATGCGGTGTAACTAATTACTAAAGAGTTCAAATAAGTTGCGGGCTTATCTGTTGAGAGCGGCGATTTTCCCACGTAGTCCTTTTTAACTCCAGTCAACAATCTGTACAATCCAGTTCCAAGCCCACCGGATACAGTCCTCAAAATTAACAATGGCGTCACAGTGGAAGCAGAATGGAAAGTGGAATTCGTTCGAATGGATGTATTATCAATATAATCGCCCCCGCAATTAATTAATCTCGACTAATTTACTTACAAGGGTTGTAAACCCTACGTAAGAAGCCTACAAAAGTTCTCCAATTGAGCACAAAACAGTTACAGGGCCAAGTAGCATGAGCACGCCACTGGTAGAAACTAATTAGTAAGAAGATTGAAATATTAGTATAAAGAGAAAACAGTAGAAGATAAAATACTTTTATTATCGCTAAACAAAACTTACCAAGGGGTCTAAAGTTTATTTTTGAGTTCAGAAGAATATTAAAATCAGAATAGTGGAATAGTGTTGGCTTTATCTTTGATCGTGTGCGGCTGAAGAGTGTTTTCTTGACGAAATTGCTTGCAAAATCCGGGAAACTCCCGAGGAATAATTTTTCCCACAAGTTAAATGGTCCTCAAATCCAAAAATTTTTAAAGTTTTTATTCTCAAAACAACTGTCGGCCAGTAACTTCAAACAATCGTTTAGAAAAGAACGAGACAATCCAACACCTGATTTTTAATTAGCTTGCGCAGTTTTGAATAGCGCAGAAGTTATTCGGTAAACTTCTCATGCGCTTAAGATGAAAGGGTTGCTGCTAAACAGCGTATATAAATAAATAAAGAAAACGTAACAAATACTCTTACAATGTACAATGATTTTTTTACAGAAATTCGCCTAACAATAATAATACTAACAACAACAAAAACATTTCTACGTAAGCACTGTCTAAACTAATATTATTTTTATATAACAAAACATAATGTAAATATTTGTAGTTCTGTTCCAAATGAGTTGATTGATATTGATACTGCTTGGGGTACAAACGAAGAGTATGAGTGGTAATTATTCAATATCATTTGTAACATCCACTTATGTATTTCATAAATATCTTGTTATATAATTAATGTAATTAATAATTATATTACAGTATTGAAAATTACCCCATAGAAACTGAGCATTACACTGAATTGACACCACCAATTTTAAATGGTCATCGCATAGTAAATATTCAGGGAAGTATATTAGGGCCCTTATTATTTACTATTATGTTAACGACCTAGCTATAAATATGTATTCCAAAACCATACAATTTGCTGACGACAGTCTTTATTACTAGTAACGCAAATCTAGAAATCTTAACCGACAATTCAAATTCAATATTAAACCAAGCTCTATCCTGGTTTACATCTAATGCGCTGATACTAAATAAAGAAAAAACAAAGACACTAGATTTTATCAACTCAAATCAGACTGACTAATTTGTCACTTTATATCTAGAACTGCACTTGCAAAGAAACTTAAACTGGAAGGGTCATATTGATGTGTTAAGCACTAAATTAGCCAAATGTTTATATGCTCTGCGAAAAATATATCACACTGTAGGGCCTCTAGCGGCAAAAAAAGACGGCCTAATAATTTGGGGACAATCTCCACACACTGAAAAAATATTTTAAATGCAAAAACGGGCAATTAGAATTATTTCTGGTGCTAGTGGTAGACATCCTTGCAAAGAACCTTTTAAAAATAACAACGTTCTTACGATATATTCCCAGTATATATTGGATTCCCTAATATATATCAAGAAAAATATACAGAATTACAGAACTTCTGCCGAGATTCACAATCATAACAGGCGAAAAAATAACAACTTAATTAGACTGACTTATAAAAACGTTAAAATTAACAATTTAAATCTAAATATCTTTAATAAATTACCTCAGGAGATAAAAGTGTTAAAACCAAGTAAATTTAAATCTGTTTTAACCAATAAGATAATACAAAAGGCGTACTATAGTATATTAGTATCGACGAATATCTGACAGACGAAAACTTTTGAAATTGAATATTTGCTAATTTATTTCTTAATTCTTCTATCTCAATTAGTACCTTTTTAGTAACCACTGCTGTATAGAGCCTGCTAGTTGCTTCGACCTAACTAATTAATCTATATTTTATCTAAAATTATAATTTTCAATGTTATATTGTAACTATTATTGCTATGTATACAGGGTGTAACAGCGAAACCAACTAACGCCTATATTTTCTTTATTATTATAGTTACAAAAAATGTTAAATAGCAAAGTTGTAGCTGACCAAGGGGGACATCTGATTAAAGAATAAAATAATTTTTTAAACCAGTGGTTCTCAAGTTACAACACATAGTTATATTTTTTCAAATGGGAATATACATATTTTTAGGCCTATTCGGTAGAGTATTTTTTTCTGAATTCAACCATGTATTCGTTTTATATCCTTACATAATAAAAATATTGAGAAAATGCAATTGAAATTTAAATAATTTTTAACTTTTAATATTAATGAGGAAGAGATTGCTCGACTGGATATATGAATAAAAGTAGAGAAGTTCTTGGAGAATTCAGTCAATTTATTAAAATACAATAACACACCAACGTTTCGACTTCAATTAAGTCCTCTTCAGGGTGCTAAGTCAAACATACAAGAAAACACATTAAAAATAAATTTACAATATTCAGGTAGGTACACTTACATAATTGTCAAAAACTAAAATATAGAAATTGTCATTATATAAAATTTGTTACAGAAAATGTTCGTCCAAAGCAGATAAAATAAATTGAAACACACACACATCATTCAATCAAGTACAAACAACTAACTTACGCATGATAAAACCAAAAAGTTATGAACTAAAAAAACCAATAATTAACCAATCACAGCCAAGAATTATGTGCAACAGTGTGTACAATTAAATAAATAAAGACAGAAACCAAATCACAGAAATTATCACAGATAAGCTATTATTACTCAAACTACTCCTAAACTTCATAACAGTGCACCAATGTGCCTTAGTCACCATTGCCAGACAGAGAAGCACAACTTCGATTTTGATGAAACCAAGATCTTAACGTCAGAACGAAGTTTACACAAACGATTGACATTAGAAATGCTTCACATACACAGGGATAAAGAGACCATAAATTCTCAAACTGATATCCAGAATCTGAGCACAATTTATAGCGGTATTCTAGAAAAACATTATGGTGCACTGTTATGAAGTTTAGGAGTAGTTTGAGTAATAATAGCTTATCTGTGATAATTTCTGTGATTTGGTTTCTGTCTTTATTTATTTAATTGTACACACTGTTGCACATAATTCTTGGCTGTGATTGGTTAATTATTGGTTTTTTTAGTTCATAACTTTTTGGTTTTATCATTCGTAAGTTAGTTGTTTGTACTTGATTGAATGATGTGTGTGTGTGTTTCAATTTATTTTATCTCCTTTGGACGAACATTTTCTGTAACAAATTTTATATAATGACAAATTCTATATTTTAGTTTTTGACAATTATGTAAGTGTACCTACCTGAATATTGTAAATTTATTTTTAATGTGTTTTCTTGTATGTTTGACTTAGCACCCTGAAGAGGACTTAATTGAAGTCGAAACGTTGGTGTGTTATTGTATTTTAATAAATTGACTGAATTCTCCAAGAACTTCTCTACTTTTATTTTTAATATTAATGTGCAGTAATCTATGGATGAAAAACAAGTGATAAATTTAAAAAAATAAATAAAAATACCATACAAGCTTGCGATATTTATGCCACGAGATATCCAAAGAAACCACGTCCATATTTAATTTATCACTTGTTTTTCAACCATAGATTACTGCATATTAATATTAAAAATTAGAAATT
The DNA here is from genome assembly GCA_947534325.1 of Agonum fuliginosum. Taxonomy (NCBI): domain Eukaryota; kingdom Metazoa; phylum Arthropoda; class Insecta; order Coleoptera; family Carabidae; genus Agonum; species Agonum fuliginosum. The sequence continues at coordinate 8,604,386 of OX384044.1, forward strand.
ATTTAAATTTCAATTGAATTTTTCTCAATATTTTTATTATGTAAGGATATAAAACGAATACATGGTTGGATTCAGAAAAAAATACTCTATCGGATAGGCCTAAAAAATATGTATATTCCCATTTGAAAAAATATAACTTTGTGTTTTAACTTGAGAACCACTGGTTTAAAAAATTATTTTATTCTTTAATCATATGTCCCCCTTGGTCTCCTACAAGTTTGCTATTTAACATTTTTTTGTAACTATAATAATAAAGAAAATATAGGCGTTGGTTGGTTTCGCTGTTACACCCTGTTTACTGACGTACCTACCGTGCATGTATTTGCTTCCCGGTAAATAAATAAAATAAATAATAAATAAATATTAATTATATTTTATGCTGGGCTATTAATTTACAGTACAGCCATTCTAAGATATGTTCTGTTACGTTAACTTTTCTAAAATTGTTAGTTTGTTAGAAAATTCATTTTCATTCATCTTCATTTATTAATTCATATTCATGCCATTAATGCCCTCTCTGTGTTGTCGAAGAAGTTTGTAGAGCGCGAGTGACAATAGTTTAAAATAATTAAATATGTGAGAAACAAGTAAAAACAGTAGTGTGAGAGTGTGGAGATAGTCGTCACGTTTAACGTACTGATAAAGTCTGTGGTTTTGTCGCCATAGTGCGGATTCTACACAATTAGCCTACGGGCATATTTAAATATTATTCATCGCTTCGAGTATAGAGTTTATAAACATTAAGTGCCGTTTTGCCGGTCTCGAGTCTTGGACTGAGCCAGTATATCTAGTGGTTGCGTAATCGTATCGTTCGCCACCATCTTCACCGCAGCTTCCACCTGGTTCCACACTCTGTCTGTGTGGGAACACTCTCCACCCGTCTTCAGTTTTCATCGCCAACCGCACAGCCGAAGGAGTATACAACGTCATCACCAGGACCGCACTTGCCCCTTTTATTTTGCGCGTGGACACATTTACGTCATCATCATATCAGCATCATCAATATTTTGTATCATTTGGGTATTTAATATAATAGTAACGTTTTTCAATAGTCTGCATTTTAATTTAAATGTAAATTCCTCTGAGCCGTTTCAGGACGACATACAAGCGCGCCTTATTTATTATTATTATTATTTTTGTTCATATTATATTATTATATATCTCACTTACTCCGGTCTTGCCTCCCTGAGCCTAGCCGAGAGCCCGCGCATTGCGCTAACACCGCTACTACGTAGCAGTTCATTTGGTAAAGTTGAAATTGTTGGAGAAAATAATTATGGAACCGGTCTGGTTAGCGAAATTATGTTTAGATGCAATATGTGTGATAAAGAATTCTCATATATTTTGACAAAAGTAACGCCGACTTCGTAATGATAAATTGATTAACGGATTAATCGGCAAGAAAGGGCATGATATATTAAAAAATACTCATATGTAGTTGTTAATTGTATTTTATTCCAATATTTCGCTACCAATTTTGGTGCTTCATCAGGGAAACTAAAACGGTTACAAATGTAAATTTTGTAAGGTTAACAATATTAAATTGATACTTACAATAATTATAACATATAAACAATTTACAAAGTTTCTGTAGTTTTCAATTTTTGCGAAAAACAAAGTTAAAATAGATTAGGTAATTACATTATTTATTACAAACACCATGTTGTTACACGAGGTTAGTTTGGTAATCCACAAGTGAAACATCGAGTTGTTGGTTTGCAGCAAAGATACTAACCTCAACAAGAAGAAGAAGAGCCAATTCGAAACTACCATTGTTGATAGGCGCCAAAATTTAAAAAGTTTTCAAAAGGTAAGAATAAATGGCACTTAAATTGTTTGTGTCAGTTTTATAGTTTAAAGCATTTTCTTGGTTACTTTGAATATGACACATTTCAAGAAAAATACGTTTTTTGTAGTTGCTCTCTCTATCAACGATGGAAGCTTCATCGTAGTTAATGAGATGTTTAGATTCTTTAGCATGAAGTGCAAGAGCACATTGATTATTATCGTTTAACTTTTTTTCTCCTTGCTGATGCTGATATACTCTTTTACACAATTTTTGTGATGTATGACCAATGTAGAATTTATTACAACCACTACACGGTATTTTGTAAATAATGTTGGATTGTTGAAAGATTGGTGTAGGATCTTTAAGTTTAGAGTAGAGTAAGTTTACAGTTTTCGTATTTTTTTGAGCAAAAACTAAATGTTTCTCGTTTTTTAACAAACCCATCAAACCAGGTGTGAGTTCAGGTATATTCGGTAAAGACACATACATTCTACGTACAGGTTCATTGCTATTATTGTCAATTTTTAAATTTGGTGTACTAGTTGAGTACAACAATTTATTTAAGATTTTTTTAGGATAAGAGTTTTCCATCAGTACATCTCTAAGTCTATTTAATGCCGACAATCGAAGCGTTGGATGGCAGATTTTCTCGATTCTATGTTTTAAACAGAGAACGAGGTTGATTTTGGTGCGGTACGTATGGCACGAATGAAAGTGCAAATCTCTACCAGACGAAGTAGGCTTTTGGTACCAGTCGAGGATTACTGTTTGATTTGGTAATCTGATAACTTTTGTGTCCAAAAAAGGAACACAATTATTGGTTTCTTCTTCAATTGTAAATTGAATGTTCGAGTTAATGCTGTTGAAAATGTTGAGAGTTTCAACAATTTTATCATTCGGCACCGCACAGATAATGTCATCGACGTATTTATAAATAAAAGGCATTTGAAAAGACAAAAGGGGAATGCACTGGTAGCGAAATATTGGAATAAAATACAATTAACAACTACATATGAGTATTTTTTAATATCTCATGCCCTTTCTTGCCGATTATTCCGTTAATCAATTACTCGGCGTTACTTTTGTCAACATAAACTACAGGATGGGATTCTATGAACAAATCAGACGACAACACGGCAACAAGACCTGCCATCAACTTAAAACGTGGGCCACCAACAACACCAAATTAGCAAAGTTTCGCAACCGTAGAATTTTCCTACTCAATTGCAAAAATAAAAATATCATGCCGAATCACATCACCCAAGGTGTCCAAGGGATTAATAATTGCATCACTTCACACCGTACGAGTTCTCAAATACAGCCTATACACTTCAATAACAGGTTGAAGGATAAAATTCTTAAATTAGAGATTAATATTACTAACGATGTCATTCGTTCGATAGAAAAAGATCAGATAACTATTGAAAATAATATTTCCATACCTAATGTTACTTTTGCAGAATTCAAACGTAGGCAATTAAAGAGTTATAATGTGACTTTTAATAAAATTAAAACTTCTAACATTTCAAAATTTAACCGTCTTTTGGATTCACAAAATCAAGTTAATTTCAAAACCCAGGATAAATGGCTGAAGAACCTTACTTCTGTTTCTTTGTCAGAGGAGGTTCAAACAGTTCTTGCATTAGGAAACAAGTTCAGTCTCACACCCACCATTAAAGAAATTAAATCTAAAGATCTTCTTGCAAACGTAGAATCAGCAGTCAATAAGTGTGAAGCAAATCATAACTTATTGAGAGCTAAAGCTACGAATATAATAACTAACTTTTTTCATAATGACCATAACAACAATGATTGTATCACTGACATGTTTTACAAATGCAAACAGTTTCTTAAAGAACACCCAGAGCTCCTTGTCGTTAACTCTGATAAAGGTAATGTTACAGTTATCTTGGAAAATACACATTATGACTCTTTGTGCACTGATGCCTTAAGCGAGGAGAAATATTATAAGAAAATTGCCAAAGATCCAACTAACTCGACCCAGAACAAGTGTAACAACTTGATACGGGACTTAAAGATTAATAAATATATATCTGATGAACAAGCTAAGAATCTGACGATTTACAATGCACAAAGTGCCAAATTTTATGGCTTACCGAAAATTCACAAGGCCGAACTTAAAGTTAGACCAATCATATCATCAATTTTAAGTCCAACTTCCAATATCTGCGGTTTTATAACCAAAATCCTATCTCTTTCTGTCGAGGGTGACACTCGTTATTTTATTAAAGACAGTTTCCAGTTTTCTGAAATAATTCAAGATTTCACCTTACCAGATGATTATGTACTTATCAGCTTAGATGTGGTCAGTTTATTCACTAATATACCACTTACTCTGGTTACTGATGTGATCGGTGTCAGGTGGGAAGACATATCTTGCCATACTAGTATTCCTAAAGACAGGTTCATTGATATCATTAGTCTTATTTTTAATAACACCTACTTCATTTATAATAAACAACATTACCAACAAATATTTGGTTCACCAATGGGGAGCATTATTAGCCCTATTCTTAGTAGATTGGTCATGAACTGGATTCTCGATCAGTGCATTCCCCTTTTGTCTTTTCAAATGCCTCTTGTGGTGGCCACATCAGATTGTTTCTTGTACCAAAGTAAAAGTTTGGTCACAACGAATCTATGTGCCAAATTTCAGATTGATTGGATATGGGGAAATGAGTATGGCGGGAAGTCTTGTGCTGACCACATCAGATTTTTTCTTGTGCCAAAGTAAATGTTTGGTCACAACGAATCTATGTATCAAATTTCAGATTGATTGGATATAGGGACATGGGTTTGGGGTATGGCAGGAGGTCTTGTGCTGGCCACATCAGATTTTTTCTTGTGCCAAAGTGCATTGTTAGGTGACAAAAGTCTATTTCCAAATTTTCAGCTCGATAGGATCTCGAGAAGTGGGTTATTTTTTACTTTTGTTTTTTTGCCGTACGTACGTATGACGGTGAAGTTCATATAAAGGATTTAAAAAGAGGCAACAGAAGACGGAGAAACCAAAAACAATATTTTTCAAATTCAGGTGAGAGATAAAAACGTATAATTATTTTTGCTATTATGGTATGTTTCAAGTATATCAATTTTGCAGACACGGAGATAGACACAGAAGATGAAAACAATGTTAGTGCACCAGTGAAATGAAATCGTGGAAAATATTTGAAATTAATGCGTGGTAAGAATAATTATAGCAAAAAGACATGGCAAAAGCTAGTTCATAATAAGTTTATTTATTTATGTTTTTTGTAATTTTTAAATACCCCACATAGCACAAAAAAGTCTTAAAGACATTTTTACAACGTCTCAATTTACTACTTAAAGTCGTCGTAAGGATGTCTAATGTTACTAAGAATGTCAGTCTTTAAGACAAGTTCACAATTTCTCAAAGACGTCTATAGTGGATGTTTTTTTAGACATCCAAAAATAAATCTTTAAGACGTCCAGATACGAATTCTTTAAGACCATTTATACGGACGTCTTATAGACAGAAGGATTTTTGGTCATAAAGACGTCTATATAAGAACGTTTATAGGATGGTTTATGTGGATACGTAGGTACCTACACTATAGGAATTTTAAAACAGAACAAAAAATCTGACGTGGCCATCACACAACCTTCCGCCATATCTAGATTTTAAACAGAAATGTATAAGTGCAATCCGGTGCCCATTTAAAATATACAAATAAAAATCTCAAATATTCAAACACAGCAATTTGCATCACCTGAATAAAAAGATTCATTCACAGGAAAACTCTGCTGTATTGAAGCCATCCTCCGTTCAATTACTACATTTAATATCTTACTTAGGACTTATATAGCGCTAGTATGCCAACTTGTCACCCGTCTCACCTGTCAATATTTTTTACGCAGAAACAAAAATCAACCGATCATGGATTACAAGATATCAACGTTTTATTTGATAAATTTATTTTTTAAATTTTACTGCAGTTCTTTAATGCTACCAGATAAAGACAATTTTTTTATAACGTAAGTTGCAAATAACTTTTCCTCTTATTCTTATTACAAATAAATACTATATTTTTCCAAATTTATATACAATTTTGACAATTAACCTTTTCAATCTTCAAAAAATATCACTTCCGATGAAGATATTTGTACCAAAATCTAAGGAGCTCTTCCAATTTATATACAAATGTTAAATACCAAATATCAAAATTTTCGGGTAATTCGTATTTGAGTTATGCGACTAACACCCCTTGACCACACACACACACACACATACACACAGACATCATCGTGAAACTATCAAAAATGAGTTGTAAGGACCCTAATTCGTGCTCATCCACTAAAAATTCACCACCCGATTTTTTGCATGATTCCAATACCTTCCTTTACAGGTAAGCGGAAGGTAAAAATTAAATGTCAAACTAAATATGTTATATTTTCAAACAAAAATTAAATATTATTATAATAAAATATAATTTGAAAAAAATATAATACCTAATTATTAGTTAGTAGAGCTGTTCGATATTTCAATTTGCATATAATAATAATACATGTTAGAAGTAATATAAATATCGATGTATAGATATATCGATGTATAGATTATATCGATGTACTTACCTATTGACAGACTATTGATAAAACTATGTATGTATATTAACTAAACTAGTGACTAGTACTCACTGTAACTTAACGCACAATATGTCTAACGCAATGGCACGTGGTCGAAAAATATGACAACATAATAATTTACATCGATATATCAAACATCGATATATTGATATGTCAAACATCGATATATCGATACATCAAACATCGATATATCGATATGATATTATATTATATCGATATATCGATTTTATATTATATCGATATATCGATTTAAACGAACAGCCCTATTAGTTAGTACCCCTATAGTAATTACACTACAATTCCAGTTTATTACAAATAAAAACCTATGTCTATTAGAATAAGTTCATAAATACAACATTCAGTTTTGTCATTTAAAGCAGTTTGAGGTTATGGTTTGCAAACAAGCAATAGAAACAAAACAATATATTTGAAGACAGGTAATCATAGTTATATAGGAATTGACCGTGCTGTTTTATGTTAAAATATAAATTTATTATAATATATCATAAATTATAGCCCACTAATAACTTTTGGGATCTATGTCTGAATGTCTGAAGTCTAAACTAGTCAAATGTTCAAAAGTGCGCAATTTTTTTAGCAAAATAGCGGGAATAAAGAGCGTGTAATTTAAAATCCAAAAGACGTCCGTAGGCTCTACAAATTATTATTGGACGTCCTATATACTTTACAACTTAACGTCGTACTGACATCTTATGCTACACCAGAAAACGTCATTAAGACGACTTTTACACTTTTTAAATCAAAATTTGATCTAACTGCCGTCTTTCTGCAATGTCTTTTTGACTAATATCAAATTTGGTCTGTATAACATCTTTTTGTAAAGTCCTTAAGATAGTGATAGTTGTACGTCTTTACTACGTCTATAAGACTTGTGTGCTATGTGGGACATTTACAACCAAGTCTAAAATAAATCAGAATTGACACTTGACTAAAGAGAGTCGCTATTAAAAAAGCATATTAGTGACACCTACTATATGCAATAAAAATCTGATGTGGCAACACAACCTCCCGCATGGACACTTTAATATTTTAACTTAGTAATAGACTTTTATTATAATTACGTAAGTAATAAATTAAAATAGGTTCTCAAGGTACTAAAACGTGATTATTGACAAAAATCTCGAAATCGATTTTTTTCACGATCCCTATACCTCCCTTTTAGGCGGGAGGTAAAAATTTAATCCAAATTACAAAAGCGGGTTATCTAGCCTCTCATTTAAAAGAATTAAAAGTTACTAAAATTTAAATAATACCTTGCACTTTTTTGGACAGTCAAAGTAAATTTTTGTCGTTTATGTGAACGTAGTCTATGTTGGTCTGTGTTTAAGTAAATAATATAAGCGCAAAATAAACCTATTATGTTACAGATTTTTTCAACAAAAACGATCCTGATAACTATTTGTCTCAATATAGTGGTAATAACTGTACCGGTGTTGGTTGATTATTTTACTAAAGCTGCTTATATTGTTTCAGATTCGGATCAGAGCAATGATTTGATACCACCCGTGTTCCCTCCAAGATCAACTGCATTATCTATGGTACCTACTTATTATATTTAAGCATTTTTTTACTTCTAACAATACACTATTGTAGGCAAAAATTACAGAAGAGTCACCTATAGTGGCTGAAACAATTGCCAACAATCTTCTTGGTCCGAATAACAAAATTTTAAACTTAATACAAGCGACAGTAAAATCGCTTGATAGATCAATTATCGCACTTCTAACAGTTCCAAAAGTACACAACCAGTGTTATTTTCAATAGCCAGCAATCCTGTGTGTTTAAATAATAATACAATATTAAACTCGATACAAACGACAGTAAAACCATCTGGTGAATCATTTATCGCCAGAAATCCTTTAAGTTCAGAATCCGTTACATTACCTACGGTACATACATAATGTATTACTACCAATTTTTTCAAGTTCTTATAATGTATTGTTTTAGCAGATCTCCACAGTAGCAATAGAATCGCCTGTTGTAGTAGCTGGAACTGGCGCCACCAATTTTCTCGGTTCTAAAAGTACAATAATTTTAAATGCAACGCAAGCATCAGTTGAATTACCTGATGGATCATTGATCACTAGCACTCCTACCAGTTCAAGGAATACAATTATGGTGTCAACTCCAATAATTTTTGAAGATTTCATAAATCCGCTCCACAGCAAGGTATGCATAAATATTCATAAGTGTTCCATCGACAATTCCAAAATAACCAACCCTCAAATTTTATGGCATTATCGAATTATTACAGAAACAAAGATTGTCGATACCTATGGCACTTTTTAGTGAATTTAAAACTGTGTTGAATTTGAAATGAACTGTTACAATAATAATAATTGTTTAAATTTCGATTGCTTGTATGTTTCTAGTTGTTAATTCGATTATGACGTCATTTGTTGATTGCAATTATTTGTTAAGTGATATAATAATGTGTATGTATTTAATTTGAAACTAAGTGTCTTTATTTTATTTCAGATTTAGCTCTATTACAAAATATTTATGAAGAAATTATAAGGCTAAAAAATTCTGTTACTCGCATCAATCAAAAAATATTACTCATGTCTCTTACACAGCCACAAGATGTTTCCGTTAAGTAATTACTAATAATAGTATTACTAAGACCCTGCCGTTACATAATTTAATTAAAAAACGGTCAAGGCGAACCCAGCGGTGGAGACAAACTAGATGGAAGCTGTTAATTTCCAAAATGCAAGGCTCATCCAGTACATTAACAGCTTCTATCTAGTTTGTCTCCACCGTTGGGTTCGCCTTAGCTGTTTTTTCCATGAGACGTGAAATTTTTTTGTATCTTCACCTATCTACATGTCTCTGTAGAGTTTTAAAATTATTGTACACATTATTTTGTAAAAGAATTCTTACAACCTAACGATTAACTAATGTAAGAAATTTTTTACCTTTCGTTTCTGTAACAAATTGTTATCTCTTTTTGTACTTGTAGTCACCCTGATGAAGACACAAGGCTGTGTCGAAACGTCGTTTTTTTAGTTAAATTAAAACATACATACAGACTGCATTCCCGAATACTCATCCTTCATTATATTTACCAGTCGATTATTCCAATTCTTATTAAAAATTGTGTTCAAAGAGGACTCTTTCCAAACTATTTTCTAATGAAGTTGCAAGATTATGTTCATATACCTGAGCCAAAAATAATTTTCCTTTGCGTAGGTAATTTAAAAATATTGTACTTATTGAAAGGTAATTTAAATTGTACATAATCTTTATTACTATGAAATTCAATATTCAACGGTGCTCAATGGAATAAATGAATATAACGTTTTATAACAAAAATTGTATCGCCGCCATTCCATCAAGTATTTTGCTATATGGAAATTTGTTGCTAATTTAACAGTGACATTTAAATATAATTTTTGATATTTGGTGAATAATATAAATATGTATTCCTTTTTATTATAATATTTAGTGTGACGTTAATAAATAAATTTTAAGTCAAATTTTAAATTAAATACAAACACAGCTTTTACTTTATTATGTCTTTTCAATTTGTTATCTCTATAATTGCTAGTATATTTATATTTACTTCAATTATATTTAAATTGTGTGATATTGTACAACTGTCATCTAAAATGTGAGGTTAGGTTAATATTCTAATGCGATTGTAATGAATACAATTATTGAAAGAAATGTTTTATTTAAAAAGTTGTAGATAAAACGTCGTATTTGACTCGCACATAATAGCTATAATTGACTCGGATGATTACACTCGCCTTCAGCTTGTGTATTAACTTTTAACCTCTTGAATTATGGCCTACATTATGTGTTATGTGCTCGTTAAATAATAAAATTTTACAAACAATTTAACATCTTTACACATAGAACTAATTACCGTTTCTTATTTTATTACAGAATCCATGAAAAAAAAACTTTTTAACATGCAAGACAGCGTGTTTGAGGAACATGTTAAAACGTGGTTGCAGCATGCGAACCAAAGATACAGCAGGGAAAAGAGAAACAATAATTAGTGACATTAATTATTACATTTTCTATTTTACTGTTATTTTAAGAAAATGTCTAATACATTTTGTTATGTTATATAAGAATTTTTGTTTTGTTAAAGCGGTTTTTATAATTTAATAAAATAAAGCTGATAAGTACATACATTTTGTTTCATTACGTAAAAGAACAATAAAGAATCGCGGATAGGCGGAGGTGTGGGGTAAAGGGCGGGGCAATATGTAGCAAAATATAATATCTATGTTACTTACACACGACGTTATTGCTAACGCCTATGTGACATTACCAAGCACATTATCGAAGTAACTGCTATATTACTTTTGTAACATCTATGTGACTGTTGTGACTGAAGGCGGACATTAGCAATCATGGAGAACTCCATGCGACATCAAACAAGTCAATCAAATCTGTGATGTGTACATTAATGAGACATCTATGTGATTTAATTTTGTTTAGTGGGTATACAAGCAAATATCGTCTACAGAGAGGTGGCAAAGATAAACGGAGCAAAATATAAATCGAGAGGTGACAAAGCTAAACTACGCATCACAAAATTCTGTAACTTTTGTTTGTTCATACTCACACACAAATCAAAACTTTAACTCGCCAATTAACTCTATGTGCATAAATTTCAATGTATTCTCCAACGATTTAGAATTAACAGATAAATTGTCTACATTTCAAACTAAGTTACATAATTGTCTGTGTATTAAATAATAAAAATCTGACGTGGCCATCACACAACCTTCCGCCATATCTAGACTTTAAACAGAAATGTATACGTACAATCCGGTGCCCATTTAAAATATACAAATAAAAATCTAAAATATTGAAACACAGAAATTTGCATCATCTGAATAAAAAGATTCATTCACAGGAAAACTCTTCTGTGCTGAAGCCATCCTCCGTTCAATTACTACATTTAATATCTTACTTATGACATATAGCACTAGTATGACAACTTGTCACCCATCTCACCTGTCAATATTTTTTACACAGAAACAAATTCAGTCGAACATGGATTGCAAGATTTCAACGTTTTATTTGATAAATTTATTTTTTAAATTTTACTGCAGTTCTTTGATGCTACCAGATAAAGACAATTTTTTTATAACGTAAGTTGCAAATAACTTTGCCTCTTATTCTTATTACAAATAAATACTATATTTATCCAAATTTATATAAATTTTTGACAATTAATCTTTTCAATCTTCAAAAAATATCACTTCCGGTGAAGATATTTGTACCAAAATCTAATGGGTTCTTCCAATTTATATACAAATGTTAAATACCAAATATCAAAATTTTTGGGTAATTCGTATTTGAGTTATCCGACTGACAGAAATCCGGCCCTGACCACATACACACACACACACATACACACACACATACATACAGACATCATCGTGAAACATTCAAAAATGAATTGTAAGGACCCTAATTCGTGCTCATCCACTAAAAACTCACTACCCGATTTTTATCATGATTCCAATACCTTCCTTTACAGGTAAGCGGAAGGTAAAAATAAATAAAAATTAGGAAAAACCTTTGGTTCGTTTTCGATGTAAGTTTGTAAATGTATAAATTCCATGTCACATTTAAACATAGTTTAAATACTGTACTTTTTTTCTTTGTAATATTATTCTGTAATTGGGACAAATAGTCCTGTTGAATAATAAATAAACAAAAAAATCAATAAATAAATCACAAGTCCAAATTGAAGTCAAGCCAAAATAAATAACAATAAAACTAGCTTTAAATAAATTAAAATAATAAATAGAGTTCCGATTGGTTAATTGAAGTGACAACTGTTAATTAGTCAATTAGTTAAAAAATTACAATTTTAGGTGGTAAAAGTGGATCCTTATCCAATCTTTGTTACCTAAAGCACTAACTACCTTCCTGACTCATAGGAAAATAATAATCCTTGATCCCAGACCCAACCCGAATAAAAATAAATAAAATTAATAACCTCAAAAGAACAATAATTAATAAAACGTGTTAAAGAGAAGCAAGAGACATCTAGCGCTTAATAGCGCAGGTGTACGAATGGAGACGTTAAACAAGAACAAACTAACACGGTAAAATAAACAACTACTAAACAAAACAAACAAAAATGGCTGAAACGTCAATAAAAACATTAACCCAAAATCAAATCAACAATTCATATGCAAATAAACTTAAACAGAAGACACCAATAATATACCCCAAAAAGGAACAGGCTATCATCCTACATGCATATAATGATATCCCTCTAATAGACTACATATTAGAAATAGGAAAGATTACAGAACCAAAAAACATAATATATGCTTCTCGTATATCCAATGATAGAATATGTATTTACCTAATAAATAAAAAATTAGTAGATCAAATCATCACAAAATATCCTATAATTACAATCTCAGACAAAACAATAAACGCAAGAAGACTTATAACTCCTTCAAAAAAACTAATCATTTCCAACGTATGTCCAACAATACCAAACCAACTTATTGAAGAAAGTCTAAAAGAAATAGGAATAAAACAAATTTCACCAATAACATATACTTAAGAATAGGTATGAAAGAAGAACCATTCCAACACATACTTAGTTTTAGGAGGCAGGTGTACATAAACGATACAAAACAACAGATACCCCAAAGTATAGAAATCAAATACGAAGGCACAAAGTACCGCATATTCCTCTCTGATGATACAGATAACTGCACAGTATGCAGGAGACATGGACATACAGCTCAACAGTGCCAAACAAGACGGGAAAATACACAATTATTAACAGAAGAAACAACAGCAAAAGAAGCAGAAATCAGACAAATAACAGTATTAAAAATACCAAAACAAAAAAAAAATCAAGAACAAAATCCACAACAAATAATAGAACAAGAACAGAATATGACTTTAACACAGGAAAAAGGAGCAACAGAAACACAAAATGATAAAGTTACATTAAATCAAGCAAATACATTAAATCAAGAAAATACATACAATCAGGAAAATACTTCACAACAGGAATATACATTAAATCAGGAAAATACCCTAGAGCTCTCACAAGAGCTGTTAACAGACGAAAAAACAAAATTAGATACTAAGCGTAAAAAACGAAAGAAAAATAAAAGCACCACAAGTAATTCTTCTCGTAGTACTTACGAAGAAATCGAAGAAGATACTGAAACCACTGAAACTGAAGACACATTAAAAACTACCAATGCCACCATGATAAAAAACAAACAGATAAAAAAAACCCAAAAAAGAAACTAAATTAGATATAGAAAAAGCTTTAAAACCAGTTAAAAATGAAATTAATAATAATCAATCAAAATATAATATAAACTATGAAACATTTAAAGAATTCATCGAGAACGTCACAGAAACAAGAAATAAATTAGAAATGGCAAAATATTACACAGACGACATACCAAACCTCATAAAAATGATGTCAGAATTTTACAACGGCCTAGAAGATCGAACTATAAAATATAGATTTACAAGTATAATAAACAGAATAAAAATACAACTACTAGAGCAGATGGGAATCCAAAATAGCAATAAAGAAGTAAACGATGGCGACAACAATGATCCAATGGAATATTAACGGATTCTTCAATCATATTGGAGAATTACAAACATTAATAAAACACTACCAACCAAACTATGTATTCTTACAAGAAACACACCTAAAAGAAGAACAAAATGCAACATTAAAAGCATACAAAATAATCAGAAATGACAGAGTAAACAGAACACATGCAAGTGGTGGAGTAGCTACACTAATAAAAGAAACGCATCATGTAGAAGAAGTACAATTAAACACGAATATCGAAACAATAGCAATTAAAATATTTTACCCTGAAACTCTAACAATATGTAATATGTACTTACCACCAAATTACAACTTACAAAAAAACGAATTAGAAAACGTAATACAGCAATTACCAAGACCATTTATAATATTAGGATATCTAAATGGACACAACACAATATGGGGTTCTGAATATACGAACCGTAAAGGAAAAATTATTGAAGAAGTTTTTGACAACGAAATAATCCTGAACGATAATAACCCTACACACAACTGCACAGCAACAGGAAAATTCACAAATATTAACCTAACCATTTGTGACCCCCGTATAGCACCATCACTTCATTGGGAGGTAGTCTCTCAATTATATGGCAGCGACCATTTCCCAATAAAAATCACGCACTCTGAAGATCTACCGAACATTCCAAACTCAAAAATAAAAAAATGGAAAACTGAAGAAGCTAATTGGGAACTATTTAGCAATATTTTGAAAAAATGAACCTTTATATAAACCAAAACACAAATACAGAAAATATAATCGAAGCAGCAGAAACCGCAATTGGAACCAAAAACCTAAAAAAGACTAGGACAACTACACCATGGTGGAACAACGAATGTCATAAAGCCATGAAAGAAAATAAACATGCACTTTATACTTACAGAAGAAAACCAACCACAGATAACCTGATAAAACTCAAAAAAATGAAAGCAAAATATAAATATACAATAAAAAGAAGCAAAAAATCGTCCTGGAGATTATACGTCAACAGTATAAATAAAGATACACCAATAAAATCAATATGGAGTAAAATACAAAAAATAACAGGAAAAAAGAGCAGTACGTACACAACCGCCTTAATAGATGGCTCAAAAATTATAACAAATCCGCAAGAAATAGCCAACAACATAGCAACCACATTTGAACAGAATTTTTCAAACGAAAACTACGATGATAACTTTCTACAATACAAACTACAACAAGAAAGTGGGAGTATTAGCATAGCAGATGATGAAGATCAGGATATAAACAAACCATTTACCAGTGAGGAATTGGAACATGCAATCAAAGAACTAAAACCAAATAGTAGCCCAGGACCTGACAACATCACAAACGAAATGATACAGCATCTACCGGATGAAACAAGAACAACTTTACTTCAAATGTATAATCATATATGGGCCACAAATACATTTCCTAAAGCGTTCCAAACAGCATATATTATACCTGTACTAAAACCACAAAAGAACAAAACAGACGCAAAAAGTTACAGACCTATATCGCTAACAAACACATTATGTAAAACATTGGAAAAAATGATAAACAAAAGATTACTATGGTATTTAGAAATTAAAAATAAGCTAAATAATGCACAATGTGGCTTTAGAAATGGCAGGTCAACGATTGATTTAATAACATGTCTGACAACAGTAATAGAAAAATCATTTAAATATAAACAACACCTAATAGCTGTATTTTTCGACATAGAAAAAGCATTTGACCATACTTGGAAACACCATATAATCAAATCAGTAAAAAAAACTAGAAATACAAGGACATGCACTGCACTTTATAAAAAAATTATGAACAATAGAACCTTTCAAGTAAAATTTAATGGCCAAATATCTGACGTTAGAAAACAAGAAAATGGATTACCACAAGGCACATCTATCAGCCCAACACTATTTAATATTGCAATAAACGAGATAGTAAATAACCTCCCACCACAAGTAAAAATAACAATGTTCGCAGATGATGTAGCTATTTATACAAGAAGCGCAAACATCGACCAGGTTCAAATACATTTACAAACTGCAATACAAGAATTGGAACGGTGGACGGAAAACACAGGGTTTAAATTTTCTACTATAAAAACACACGCAATGCACTTTTGTAAGCTAAGACAACAACATGCAGGCCCCTCACTAAAATTATACGAAGAAAATATACCATACACCTCAACAGTAAAATTCCTAGGCATGTACATAGATAAAAATCTTAGTTGGAAAACGCACCTAAAAGAACTAAAATCCGATTGTTATAAAAAACTTAATTTAATAAAAACACTATCAAATCATGACTGGGGATCTGATAGAGACAGCTTATTCACCATATATAGATCAATAATTAGATCAAAAATAGATTATGGAAGCCAAATTTATATAACAGCTAAAAATAAACATTTAAAACAAATAGAAGTCATCAATAATACAGCAATAAGAACAATAATAGGAGCATTAAAAACCAGCCCAATTTCCAGTATATACTGCGAGGCCGGAGAACTGCCATTAAAATATAGAAGAGAAAAATTACTGCTGTCGTATACTACAAAATTAGCAACCCAAACCAATAACCCGGCATACAAACACATATTTCAAATAAACAATAATAAAATAGAATTACAAAATCTTACTCCCATTACAACAAATAATAAAAACGCTGTACTCAAATCTACAAATCCAATTAACAAACATACAAACTAAACAAAAAAATAACATCCCGCCCTGGACACAAACAAAACCAAAATTTAACCGAATATTCCAAATCCACAACACCGCCACTTATCTATAAAAACCTATTTAATGACATCACAAAACAAAACTGCAACCAAACTACTATATACACTGATGCATCCAAAATAAATAACAAAGTAGGAGCAGCCATCATCTCAAATGAAGAGACAAGGAAATTCCAACTACCCGAAAACATCAGTACATACACAGCCGAAGAATTCGCAATAAACGAAGCTGTTAAAAATATAATTAGAAAAAATGAAACAAATAGTCCAAGATCCCAGGACCCCCAGACGTTACTTATTTTCTCAAAAACCAAATGTATGGGATTAAGTAGTGTAAGTATGTACTTTGAGTGTATGCGTACTTGCAAGCTTGGGCCGACGGCCAATTAACAGATATCCGGTGCTAAAGGTAAGTAAAAATAGTATTCATGTTTTAGAGAATATAGTTAAAAATTAATAATCAATACTGCCAGACACATTCCATCGGCGGTAACTTTTACCAGACACTTTAAAGCACACGTTTGACATAATAGAATAACTGACATAATTGACTTAGCTTGTTTGTTTTCAAACAACTTTGATTATTGAAATGTATGTATGACAGTTTTTATGTCAAACGTGTGCTTTAAAGTGTCTGGTAAAAGTTACCGCCGATGGAAAGTGTCTAGCAGTATTGATTATTAATTTTTAACTATATTCTCTAAAACATACGTAAAAATCAGCACTGAAACTTTAAGAAATGTGAATACTATTTTTACTTACCTTTAGCACCGGATATCTGCTAATTGGCCGTCGGCCCAAGCTTGCAAGTACGCATACACTCAAAGTACATACTTACACTATTTAATCCCATACATTTGGTTTCTGAGAAAATAAGTAAGGTCTGGGGGTCCTGGGATCTTGCTCTAAAATAAGAAATATGTGATATGCACAGATAGTCTGAGCACGATCCTAAACATCAAAAAACTATACGCTCAAGACCAAATAATACAAGAAACGAAGAAACATACATGAGGCCATCAACAACAAAAAAAACATGACATAACCCTATTATGGATACCATCTCATGTTGGAATTAAAGGCAACGAGGACGCTGACATAGCCGCTAAAGAAGCAACCAACACAGGAACTAGAATTAATTTCAAAATACCACCAACCGACATCAAGGCAAATATATTTAAAAAAATTAAAGAAAAATGGCAAAATGATTGGAACCAAATATCGACCACAAATAAACTAAGACGTATCAAAATGACAACAGAAAAATGGACAACTCTGACCACAGGAACAAGAAGAGAAAGAATAGCTCTAACAAGACTTAGGCTAGGACACACTCTGCTCACACACAAACACATATTCACACGCACAGACCCTGAAAATTGTGACACATGCAATCAAACAGTAGATGTAGAACACATATTACTACATTGTAACAAATACACACAAATCAGACAACAACACAGCATACCAAATAACATCAAAGATGCTTTAGCAAACAACACAAACACACTTAATAATGTACTGAATTATATAAAACAAACTAAACTGTTATACAAATTGTAACATAATATAAACCACTGTACCGGAGCACTAATTGCCTAAGCTGCAGAAGTGCTCGTTAAATATTCTTATATATATATATAAAAAAAAAAATACTTAAATAAATAAATGCCGTGAACCCAAACTTGCAACATAGGAGGCTACGAATAAAACCAGCAGAAAAAAACTTTCGTGAATGACGTCACAGCATTATATGACGTCAGAGCGTCCACTGTTATATGATATTCACAAATAACATTGCCAGGATCAAATATGGACTTCTTCAGCTTGTCCTGCTCGGGCGAGTAGCGGTCGTGCAACCAGTAAATAAATAACGTGTGTCACCAAAAAGTTAGATGACTACTTAGCTAAGCCATCAAATGCATCACAGTACAAGGCCAACCCTAAAAAATCAGAATGTAAAACTGGATCTGGAAATTAGGCATGAGCCACGACGTGAGTTAACATAACCTCCAAAAACATGCGCCCGCAAACCACACGCACATGGTGCAAAAATGTAACCACAAGTCAAGTAAATAAAACAATAGATGCAAAAAAAGATCTAGACACCAGAAAATCCCCAAAATACTTACCTTAACTTCGCTGTTCAACGTCCACGAGGTTATCTCACACGTGTCGCTCAATTCAGCCACTGCTGCCGCGAACACACTCCTGCATGCTCAAGCCGCGATCGAGACCTCTTCAGTCCTCACTTCCTGCGCCCGCTTTTAAGCATGTATCAGTCACATGCGCCATTGCAGTTTATACCGGAAGACCGCTTAGGTCACAATTATTGACATTTAACGTAATTCTGTTAAATTATTGTTAATTTAATTTCAAACTTATACACAGTGGTACCAAACTACAATTGTGACAAAACATTCAATAAGAGTTTCAGTTCAATGAAACACTGAGACACAAACACTGCCACACCGGGGGAAAATCTTATAAGTGCGGCATATGTCAAGGTCCGTGAAGGTGGAGTCCCGACATGAAAATTACAATGTAATAATAATTCTATAATTTTTTGCTAATTTTGTGCTATTTTTTGCTATATTCCACAAATTTTGTGCTATGCTCGTTTTTGTTATATTCTCAATTTTTCACTTGGGACTTCAGGTTCACGCCTAGTCCCGAATGAAAATATATACATTTTTGGTATGTCTATAATTTTTTGCTAATTTTGTGCTATTTTTTGCTATATTCCACAAATTTTGTGCTATGCTCGTTTTTGTTATATTCTCTATTTTCACTTGGGACTCCAGGTTCACGCCTAGTCCCGAATGAAAATATATACATTTTTGATATGTCTATAATTTTTTGCTAATTTTGTGCTATTTTTTGCTATATTCCACAAATTTTGTGCTATGCTCGTTTTTGTTATATTCAATATTTTTCACTTGGGACTCCAGGTTCACGCCTAGTCCCGAATGTAAAATATTAAATATTTTATTATGCTATAATTTTGTGCTCATTTTGTGCTATTTTTTGCTATAGTAAACAAATTTTGTGCTCATCAAGTTTACTTGTTTCGTTGTTACGGATAATAAATTGGGACTCCAAGTTCTCGGCTAGACCCGGGTGTTAAATGTTTAATGTTTTGTTGCACTATAATTTTGTGCTCATTTTGTGTTATTTTTTGCAATAAGAAATAAATTTGGTGCTCATCAACTTACTCTG
Organism: Agonum fuliginosum; assembly: GCA_947534325.1. Taxonomy (NCBI): domain Eukaryota; kingdom Metazoa; phylum Arthropoda; class Insecta; order Coleoptera; family Carabidae; genus Agonum; species Agonum fuliginosum. Next base: position 8,624,358 of record OX384044.1, read on the forward strand.
TTTTTACGACAATTTCAATGGGACTCATAAGTTTACGTTGAATAGCGAAAATATGTGACTGTACTGATGGATGTAAAATTGTTATCTTACATCGGGTGTATTGATGCTCTAGTGAAATCTATAGAACTAATATTAGGAGGAAAAAATTTGACAATTTGTTTATAATTGTAACTATAGGAAGTGTCTTCTAGTAACCTTGACCTCAGCCATCGCCTACGTTATTATTCAAGGCCTAAGAATTAAATTATCATATATAATATCCCAAGTGCAAATTTTATGAGGGAAATAGTCTGTGAAATACGGTAAAACAGAAAATAAGTCTTAAGTTGGTCGCGACAACTTGGATTTCATCTTGGTCTTGATAAGACTTTAAGTAGGTAAGTCTCGTCTTGGTCTTGAGTCTCGACAAGACTCTTGGTAATAGGCCCCTCATTAATTATCAAATTTATGTATTTTTGAATCCATAATCAGTGAAACTGCGATTGCATTTTTTAAAATTAAAGTAATAGAGATATTAATTTTAAATAATTTAAAATGTCACTTAATTTAAAAAATTCACATTTGAGTTAGTTTTTTCTGCGTTAAATAATTACAAGTACCTACTTGTAGATAATTGTACAATATGAACTGCGCAAAATACCTATACTTTATAATGTAATTTAAAAAATAATAAAAAATTCGTCAATGGTAAACGAAATGGTAAAAATTAATTTTAAATAGGTAATAGGTATATTTATTTATTATGTTTTCATTATTTGTGAATTGAGCTTGAAATTTATAGTCTATTATGCTTCTTTATTCGGAACTGGAAAATATCATACTTAAGTACATTTAAGTAATATAGCAT